>CM046039.1:37305839-37830585 GCA_025215565.1 Flaveria ramosissima | reverse complement strand
TGAGGCATCAAAAGAAATGATCCTGTACTCAGGAAAAGAAAGTACCTTTGTACTGCTGAGAAGAAGCCAACTATTGATGAAAGTGTCTTCAAAGAAACCAAAGCTGACTTCTCCTGAAACAACACCCCTTCAGTAGATTTATCTACTGAGAAGCTATCTCTCAAAAGGAAGATGAAAGTGATAAAGAGTGGGAAGAACTAATCAAGAAGACTCTCCACCAAAACAAGATCTCAAAGGCTGATGATCTTCTGACTACAAGTGACATATTTGAAGAGAGGCCTGAATCAATCATGTCATGACACGTTATTAAACCAGTGGTTCCTTATGACTGGTTGAGAGACTAAACATGACAGAAATGAAAACCTGTTAAAAGAATTTGAGCTTGCATGCTTTATGATTCCAAATTGTGATTATGAAGCCTTCAGCACCTTTTAATCAATTCAGAAAACAAAGAAGGAGTTGGGACTTGTACAGAACACATGAACATCGCCAAGCTGAGCAAATACAACATGACTGCTGGTTACAAGGACATAATTACAAACCTCATGAGCTTAAAGGAAGATCAGTAGGGAACTCAGAAGGATGATGGAGCATGTGATGAAATTTGAGTTAGATACTGGAGTAAATTCAGACTGAAGCTCCACAATCCATCTTATGAGCACAAAGCAAACTTCCTGCTGAACTATAACAGTTGAACCTAAAGATCAGCACAAGGAAAGGAGAAATTGATTAGAGAGCCAAGAGAGTTATACTGGGAAGTATGGCCACTTGGGACTGCAGTTAGAGGAGATAACTGAGCAAAAGTCCACTCTAATGCAAATGATAGATCACCTCACAACTCCCACTCTGTGGAAGAAAATAATAGGATCATGGCCTGGAAATATGATCCCACTGGGATTGTGCCATTATTAAAAGAACATCTGGAAGAATTGAATACTTCCATGATGTACTCTCAGTGGTGAGTCTGTCAGAGAATGACATCAAGATCTTCAAAGCTTAATCATCAGCAATTATCCTATCCACCCCTAGAGGAAGAAGATTCTCAACCTAGTGGGAAAGTTGAAGACAAAGTTTAAAGATGTTGCACTTATAGAAGCCAAAAGAGAAGATATAGAACATCAAAAGAGAATCAAAGGGCTCAAAGATCAAGTCCAATGCCTCAGAACATGTAATAATGAATTTCTTGAAGAGGGTTGGCTACAACACAGAAACAAAGCAGCACTTAAAGGCATTGAAGGGACTCAATTCACATATCCAATCACTGAATGGGGATCTGTTGAGAAGCAAAGAGTTTGTCCTGCTGGACTAGAAATTGTGATGCATGTATGCCCTAGATCATGATTTGTGATGTAAAGATCTTGTCTGTCTGATTATGATGTATATGTATGATTAATAAATGATATGGATTGGTTGTGATTTATAATGTCTAATATTTTCATTAATGAGTTGTGATTGAATTGATTGGGTTTATGATTGTTTGCATTGTTACACGTATGTTTGATATTAATTTAAAACATTCAAACTTAAACTTAATGAAGTTCTCATGCGAATGGCCCATGCGAATGACCATACGCATGAATAACTTCATACGATTGACTCAATCGCACGAATGAACCAGGAGACTGGATCAGTCGTATGATGACACATAAAGATTGGCTCAGTCGCACGACTGAACACTCAGTCGTGCGGAATGAACAACCGCATGGTTGATCGCACGACTGAACCTCTTATGGCCCAGTCGCACGATTGAAAATACTAACCTATAATAGACCCAATTCGTGTCGAAACGTAAGCATTCTACCACTTGATGAGCGAACTGCATACACATGGAGTGGAAACGACCATGGAAGAGAAAGTGTGATAACTTTGCAGACGGATTCCTGATAAGTGGGCTTCATTCGAGTCTAACCTGAGACAGAATGGAATGCTTGCAAAGCTGGATATTAATGACTTCATTCTTAAGTTGCGAGAAGAAGCACTTAGGATGAAGTACAGAGCTCAGAAGTCTTCGTACACACAAAATCTAGCTCTGTACAACGCCACGCCTCAAGCTAAGACATCTGGAGCACCTCTCCAGACTGCATTTGTGTCTAGCTCGTCGGTCCTTCACATGCTTCTCCTTCTGGATCAACACGTCAGGGTCTTCTTGTACCCACTACATTGGATCAGAAGCAAGTGCTACTAACTGAAGTCCGAGAACCTCGTAATGTACTGTATAAGTAGCTCGAGAGCATATGGATCTTTTAGCTGTAGTGGTTCATTCATATGATGGACTTTTTGCCGGGAAGATTGGAAACTGCCATCTGGCAGACGAGGACTACGAGCAGGTTGACGAAATGGAGCTTGAGAGGATGGATATAATGTGGGCCTTAGCTAGTGCTGTCCGGAGGGCAAAGAAGTTTGTTAAAAAGACCGGACAAAATTTGGTAGCTACTAAGGATACCACATTGGGCTTTGACAGAGCAAAGTTAACCTGCTTCAACTGTGGAGAGAAGGGGCACTTCAAAAGAGAATGTGTCAAGCCAAAGAAGACGGGTAACGGGAACCCGTTCTCGTCCTTTACTCGCCAGACAAGCAAGCTTCCCAGTTCTACTATCATCAAACAAGGATCCAAAAGCCTTGACTGCTCATGAGATGAAGACAGGATTGGAGCTTTAAGTTTGTCTCACCGAGGGAATCAACATTGCCAGTGTAGAAGATATTGATGATGATTCTGCGAGTGAAGGTGATCTAGCAGTTGAGATAGCGATGTCACATAGTGAAGAAGCAACTGCAGCCGAGGTCAGTTACAAGCCAAAGGAGAGACTTCCACGTCAGAGACGAAAAGACAGAATCACCAGAACCAGAGACATCTGATGCTGCGTTGATGGCTAGCTCTTCTGAACCAACTCAGGTAAGTACTACTGACCAAATGTTTGATAATCATGCTTGTTCTGCTTGTGATACTTTTAGGAATAGCATAGATGAAAATTTTGCTAGGTTATTAGATCATAATGATAACTTAGTAAAAGATTTGCAACTGTGCACTGAGGCAAATGGAGTACTAAAACAAAATGAGCATAGTTATAAAGAAAAGATAGACCTATTGACTAAACAGCTTAGGGAAACCGAAGTAGTTGCATTTAACCAAGCTAATGACATTAGGTACTATCTAAACTCCCTAGAAGACACTAAGAAGCAAAAGGCAGTTCTAGAAGTAGAAGTAAATTCATTAAAACAGAAACTGCATAGTTGGACTAGTTCTTCACACATAGTTCAACACTTAGTGAGAGAAAGGAATAACGGGGAGGGATTGGGTTACAAAGTGGTTCCACCACCACTTGAGACCTTGATGAACACTAAGACTAGACCAGTAAACAATAACCCCATCAAGGATCACGTGGTATCTACTCCTCTTGTCAGTGATCCAGATACCTCATGTTTATCTACTGAATCTGGACACATACAAAAGGAGGCCACTTCAAAGGCAAAGGGTAATTTCCTTTGTGTAATCTGGATAAGGAATTTGAAAAAGTTAACTTAAAGTCAGGGTCCATAGAGTCAAATCAGAACCTAAAAGGACTTCAAATGTTAATTTTTCACATGCTTCAAGTCAAAAACCAGTTACCAAAAAAGAGAATGATGTTAAACAGGTTAAAACAGTTAACTTTGTTAAATAAGAGAAAACATCAAAGAACCAGAGTCAAACCCTAAAGTGATTGATGTTACTAGAGTGTCACACACTTCTCCACAAAGAAAGTTTAATCATAAAGTTGATAGCAGGTCATGCTACAACTGTGGAGAATGTGGACACATTGCTTCCTATTGTCCTTTCTATCAGACACCTAGGAAAAAGATTGAACTTCAGGACACTAAGCCTAGGTCTTCTAAGAGGAGCTCTCTGACTCCACCTAGAAGAGCTAGTGAACCTAAAGTTCAACTGTAAGCCAGTCGACTGTTTATCATAAATAGGCCTTGCACAAATCTGGCTTATGGAAAGAGAAGTCATCCTGCGTGTCTGATACTGATGACAAGAAGGAACCTGAGCTACCCTCACCCTCTAAGGTTAATGGGTGTTTTATGATGTATGATGCCTCTGGGAAACCAAGCCAGTAAAGGCTTGGGTTCCTAACCTAAACTAATTTATTTACTTTGTATGTGCAGGGTGTTCGATACAGTGCTGAGACTAACACGTGGATTGTAGACAGCGGAGCATCCAGGCACATGACAGGAAATAGGGCCCTTTTATCAAACGTCAAGCAAATAAAAGGAGGCATGTTTCCTTTGCTAAAACAAGGAGGCTATATCATAGCTCAGGGAGAAGTGGGAATCAAAAGTTAATTTGATAAGGTGAACTACGTTCAACAACTTCAAAATAACTTACTTTCTGTTTCCCAAATCTGTGATAAAGGATTTAAGGTCATCTTCGACAACAAGAAGTGTTACGTGCTGAAGAAAGACTACATGATCCCAGAGGACCAGTTCTGATGACTGCTTCAAGATATAAAGACCTTTATGTCTTGGATATGTCAACAGCTGCTACAACGGATCATGAGGTTCAGTGCTTTCTATCTAAAGCTACTGAGAAGGATTCCATCTCCTGGCATAGGAGAATAGGGACACATTAGTCAAAGGAAGATGAATCATCTGATTCAGAAGGATTTGGTGAGAGGAGTTAATGTCAAGAACTTCCAACTTCCTGACTTTTGTGTAGCTTGCAAGAAAGGCAAACATACGAAGAAGTCTCATAAGGAAAAGAAAGTTCATTAAATAGAACTTCCTCTTGAACTTCTTCACATGGATCTGTTTGGTCCAGTCAGTACAAAGAGCATTGCAGGCGACTTGTACTGTTTTGTGGTCACTGATGACTACTCAAAGGTTCACTTGGGTAATGTTTCTGAAATCCAAATCAGGACATTTGAGTCATTCAAGGATTAGTAACCACACTGGAATCTCTCTACAAGCTAAAGGTTAGACAAGTACGCTCAGACAACGGGACAGAGTTCAAGAACCATGGATGGAGGCATACTGCAAGGAAAAGGGAATTGTGCATCAATTCACTTCTGCCTACACGCCTCAGATGAATGTGTTGCTGAGAGGAAGAACAGAAGCTTGATAGAGACACACGACAATGCTGGCAACTCAAACTGCCTATCCAATTCTGGAATGAGGCAGTGGCGAATGCATGTTATACACTGAATCGAGTCCTAATAGTCAAGCGCCACGGAAAGACATGTTACGAGCACTACAAAAACCAACCGAATTTGGAGTATCTTGAACCTTTTGGCGCGCCGTGCACACTTTTGAAGAAGACACAAGAAGGCAAATTCAGCGAGAAGGCGGATGAAGGAATCTTTCTAGGATACAACATACCGAACACGAGTTTACAACCACTTAACGGGTCTTGTAGAAGTGTGGTGTAATGTTGACGTTCAGAGATATACCACACCACCTACAGGCAAAGGACCCGCATACTTCTTCGATTATGATGGATTCTTCAAGTCCTTCAACATCCCTCTCTCTCCCTCGGATGATGAGTTAGCTACTAGGATGATGTATGATATCCTGAATACACCATCTAGCACACAGGGAGAATCATCTACTCAGTCAGGGGAGTAGTCGATGACAGTGACTCCTCCTCTGAAGATGAAGCTGAAGCATGACCAGAACAGTCAGGAGGAACAGGTTCCAGTTCTCGAAAGTCCACAAGCATCTACCAGTGATGCACCTTCGACTTCGGAACCTCAAACTCCAACTACCTCAGATGCAGAACCAAATGTTCATAATTGGCTTGGCTCTGAGGTAGCTGTTCCTACCACTCCAGGATCACGATTACACGTCTATCATCCCCTTGACAATGTCATTGGGGATGTCAGATCAGGAGTACAAAACAAAATCAGCTATACTCAGCTGATTACGCCTCAGTTATGGAGAAAGGTTACATTCATGATGGTGCTTATCGATGTTTTGTCTCGCAGGTTGAGCCAAAATATGTTAGTGAGGCACTAAATGATGAGGCATGGGTGAGTGCCATGCAAGAAGAACTTCTGCAGTTCAAGAAGTTAGGTGTATGAACTCTGGTTGATAGACCTAAAGGTGCTAAAGTCATTGGCACCAAATGGGTCCTGAAATGCAAGAAGGATGACCAAAGGGTCATTATCAGGAACAAAGCTCGATTGGTGGTTCAGGTTTTCGCCAAGTCGAGGGGATTGACTTCAATGAGGTTTGCACCGTGGCTAGGATGGAAGCTATTCGTCTTCCTTGCCTATGCATCGTACATGAAGATTAAAGTCTACCAATTAGATGTGAAAGTGCATTCCTTCATGGGGAAATCAGGGAAACAGTCTATGTAAGTCAACCCGAGGGATTTGAAGATCCTTATCATCGGGATAGAGTTTACAAGCTCGACAAGGCGTTATATGGGCTTCATCAAGCTCCTCGAGCTTGGTATGAGAAACTCTCGACTCATCTTGTGAAACACGGCTTTCGCAGGGGAGTCATTGACTGCACACTGTTTATTAAAGAAAAGGATGGCGACCTACTGCTTGTACAGATCTATGTTGATGACATAATCTTCGGTTCAAAGAACGAAGAGTTATGCAAAGAGTTTGAAGCAGTGATGTGAGAAAGAGTTTGAGATGAGTGCTATGGGGGAGATGAAGTTCTTTCTCGGGTTACAGGTGGATCAGACACCAAATGGGATCTTTCTACATCAGACCAAGTATGTAGGAGACATTCTCAGTCGCTTTGACATGGAGAATGCTTCTGCTGCTGGGACTCCACTTGCTACGAATCACGATATAGCACCTGATGAGAATGGAGATCTTGTAGATGCCACGATGTACCGAGGAATGATTGGATCCCTTATGTATCTCACTGCCTCAAGACCTGATATTATGTATGCTACATGTTTATGTTCTAGATATCAGGCTAAACCTAAGGTCAACCATCTGATCGGGGTCAAGAGGATTTTTCGTTATCTGAAGGGTAGACCCACACTTGGATTGTGGTACCCTCATGATGATGACTTTGAGCTTACCGCGTATAGTGACTCGGATTACGGGGGCTGCAAGATGAACTACAAGTCTACATCAGCAGGGTGTCAATTCTTTGGGAGAAGATTAGTTACCTGGCAGTGTAAGAAGCAGACATCGGTTGCATTGTCAACCTGTGAAGCCGAATATGTTGCTGCTGCAAGTTGCTGTTCACAAATCATCTGGATTCAACAGCAAATGCGGGGGATTACGGTTTAAAGTTCTCTTCTACTCCTATTTTGTTGATAACTCTGCTGCAATTGCAGTAACTAAAAATCCGGTTCAACATCCTAAGACCAAACACATCGATATTAAATACCATTTCATAAGGGACTGTTTTGAAAAGAACTTAATTGATGTGGTTAAAATTAATAGTGATTTTCAACGCGCTGACCTCTATACTAAAGCCTTTGATAAACCACGTTTTCAATATTTGCTAGAGGTCAACGGTGTTAAAAAGAAAAGTGAGGTTATTCCTGATGATGATAATGTGTAGTCCGATGTAGTTTAGTTAAAGTTTTTATTTTATTTTATTTTATCTGTTTATTTTCGTCTATTTAATTTAAACTCATGTTATTTTGCTGGCTATTAAAATCCTAAAATAATTAAACCAGTAATGATTTTAGTATTTTAGGGGGAGAATATGTCAGCAAGTTAACATTAAAAAAAAAAAAAAACGAGGGAGAAGGAGTGGATAGCTGATATAAGGTGGATCGTATCTGAGATACCGATTCAAAACCTTTGGAAAATGATAGTACACAGGAAAAAATCAAGAGGGACTTTAAAATTTTAAGTTTTGAAAAGATGCAAAAAATTTAAAGTATAAGTCTGTGTAGTCTAGGCAATACAAAAGGGAAGATGATAGAAAACTGGTAACTCCTAAGGTAACACAAAGAAAGTAGACCTAGAGGTTGCTAGACCACAAAAATGATATGTCGGTAGATTCAACACAATGGATGATTAGACCTAACGGGTGACCTCAAGATCAAACTAAGTTGTTCAACTGGCTGTGGGCTTCCATCGTATCACTGGTTAACACAATCAACAATATTCCAATAAGGGGTAATGAGCATGTAAACGCCACAAATGTGTGCGGATGACCATAATTAGAGCAAAGCAAAGAAAGAAAAAATGAAAGACAAATGCTATAAAGCTAATGACCTATGTTGTTGGTGCATTTTGTGCAAAATAAAATAAGCTGCTCTAACAAGGAGATAGGTTGTGTGCCTCTCTGCTGTGCGATGGCACTGACCTGAGGATAAGCATAACCTAGATATTCTAGAATTCATTGTTGTTTGCCGCCTCTCTGCTGTGCGATGGCACTGACCTGAGGACTGGCTTCTCTTTGAAAGCTCTAAGAATAGTCTCTTCTTGTAATAATACCCGTAGACCGCTCAAAGGCTCCTGAGGAATGTTGATTACCATATAAGTGTGGGATCCACAAATGTTAGTTGAAATAATTAAACCTAAATCAGTCACCAGTCTGTGTCAAAAGTCTGTGTATGGATTTAAGTGGACAAACATATTGACAATCATTGTGGCTGCAATTCTCAAAAGTTCAAATCAATGTGACAATCTAAGAGTTCCAGTATGATTTCCTTAAGTTGCTAATGACTTTGGATGAACATCGAGAATTGAGCATCAAAAGATTTTGATAACAAGTCCCAAATGATTTGACTTGCTTGTATGATTCCAAAATTGAATTGGTCCAGGTGTGGTCAATCCAAGTTGAAGCTGTCTATTCCGGAACCAAATCCCGTAGATGTCTATCTTAAGATTTATCTCTCACAAAAAGCCAAAAACAAGTTTGTTTTTAGTATTTAGTTTAAAATTTCTAAGTTAGTTAGTTGTTTTAGTTTGCTAGTTTGTCGGACTACATCAGGAAAATCAGTAAGGAATCAAATCACTAAAAGGGTCATGTCTGAGATGATCACATGTGCTTTGAAAGTTTAAAACAGTCACGTCTGAGGTGACTAAATTGTTTAAAAGGATCACGTCTGAGGTGATCAAAAAGGGTTTTCAAGTAAAAATGATCATGTCTGAGATGATCAAAAGCTCATAACGTTAATTTCAAAAGTTAAAAGGGTTTTAAATGTAAATTGGTAAAAATGGCAGAAATTAACTATGTGTGACCCATTCGCACGATTGGACCATGAGAATGGAAGTCGACCGACTGAACCTCAGTCGGTCAACAGCATGCGACTGACTGGGCCAATCGCACGATTGAGCCTTAGTCGCCCGAATGAACTGAGCGACTGAGGCCAGTCGGCCGATTGAACTCAGCTTCAGTATTTAAAGGGCACAGTCGTTTGCATTTCATTCACCACACCCCAATCGCTCTCAAATCGCACACCCTACCGTTACGCTGCCAAAATTTTCATCAGACCTTGTTTTCGTCTTGATCTTGATTCACTGACTCTCGCTATTGATTATACAGGTAGTTTGAAGATCCACCTTCCCAAAACGTGAAAGATTCAAACCCTAATTTGGTTATTCGACTGTGTAACAAGAACCGAGACTTGAAAGACCTAATAACCTACCAAAACTATGCAAAACGTTAAAATTAAGTCGAATAGGTTATTAGTAACAAGAATGCGAGCTATTGAACCGGTTATCTATGTGTTAAAACACTTGTTTTGTTGAAGATTCGAACGATTGACGACTGAAGTACAGGACAGGCGACTGGTCGCCCGGATGAACTCCAATCGCACGATTAAAACTTGCGATTGGGCAAATCGCCCGAATGAACCATGCTATTGAGCTCAGTCCGCCGACTGAACCATTCGCAGACTCAGTCAGCAGACTGAACCCAATCGCATGTCACATTGACCAGAATGAGCTCAGTCGCATGAAAGGACAGCCGACTGACTTCAGTCGCATGATTCATTTGCACGAATGAATCAGAATGAATTTCAACATTACACTTAGAACAGAATTTTCATGTATTACGTAATAATGGTTCTATGTCATGTGTGTTTCAGGAAATGGCTGAGAGATGGTCCATAAATCCAAAGCACAACATCTGTGCTCATTTGGATCACACTACCAGGAACGGGGCCGAGTTTACCGACATTATAGCCTTTCTTAGACGGTCCCGGATTCATAAGGCTATTTCCACTCCTTGCACGCCATACAGATCACTACATCAGGCGTTCTGGGAGAATGCCTCTGTGGACCGCTCCTGTGAGCCCTACAACATTAGGAGCTCTATACTGGGTCATGATATTGAGATCACTGCTGCCAACATCCAGAGGGTCCTAGAGTTTGGGGATGATACTGATCATCCTACCAGATTACATCCACTGACCGTGAGAGGATGCTTTCTGAGGATAAAGTACGTTGGGGACATAAACTCAGTTGTGCTCAACAAGAGCAACCTGAGCCCCCAGTACAAGTACTTAGCACACGTGATCCTCCAGTGTGTTGCATCGAGGAGGGGTGGGTTCGACGACCTCTCAGACAAGATCCAAAATGCCTACGTGGCACTGGTGCTGAACCACCCCTTCAGCTTTTCTAGCATGATATTCTCCTACCTGGTGGAGAACTTGGAGGCCAAGGGAAAGGAGGGGTTTTGTATGTACCCCAGGTTCTTACAGCTCATCTTCAACGAGAAGCTGCCACATCTGCCCAAAGAGAGTCATGATGCAGTGGCTCTAGAGATCATGGATGATACGACTCTGGGTCGGATGAGGGTTTATAGGGGGAAGCAGGTGAAGCCCCAAGTTAAGAGACTGATTGGCCACCTGGCCAACGAGAGGTATGTGGCGCCAGGCAGACGCAAATGGCGTCATGAGGACAGTGACTCTGATGATGAGAGGCTGCTCCTCCCAGAGATTGATTCACATGATGATGATAGTGGAGACGCCGGGGATGATATGCCTGCTCCACCGAGAGGCACTCAGTCTGATGTTATTCCCCCGGTGTCTGTCCCTGCCGGAGATGTTTCTGAGACGGCCGGATTTCATCAGGAGTTTGTTGTTGGTGCTGAGGAGGAGGAGGAGTCTGATGAGGAGCCCCTCACGAGAACTGTGGGAAGCAAGGTTGTTCCCACAGAACATGGGCTACGGGTGGTTGGTGAACACCCTAGAGACTCCAGAGAGACAGAGACTGACCCGAGTTATGCTCCGGGTTCAGCAGGCAGAGCTGTAGGGGGAGCATCCACTTCCACAGGGACTAGGAGGAAGAGGATGGCTTAGCCCCATGGACTGAAGAAGAAGAAGCGTCGACTGACCTTCGTCACTACTGTAGCCTCTACATCCACCACCACAGCCACCACTACCACCTCCACTGATATACCATCCACCACCACAGCCACCACAGCCACCACATCCACCACTGCTACCACAGCCACCACCTTACCTACCACCACTGTACATATCCCATCCACCACCATACCATTTACACCCACATCACCTTCACCATCTTACCGACCCATATTCACCACAGCCACCACCACCACCTCACATCATGCAGGACCGTCAGCCCAGTCCTCACACATGTATGGATCACCTCTACCTTCAATCGGGGTAGAGGAACAGCTGTCAGCACTAAACCGTATGGTGATGCGCTTACTAGCTGCCGACGAGGAGAAAGCTGCACAGATACGCCAGCTGACCGACGTGGCTGCTGCCCAGTCTCAACAGATGGTAGAGCAGGCTCATGTTATAGAGCAGCAGACCCAGCTGATGGATGCACAGAGAGTAGAGATGTCCCAACTCCAGGAGCAGCATGCCCAATCAGCCAAACGTATAGAGGAGTTGGAGACCACCAACAAGACCATCATGTTGCGGTTAAAGGGATCAAAGGATGAGCCCTTAAAGATCAAGGAAGGGGATGGAGATGATGGAGATGGTGATGACGATGATGAAGATGATGATGAGGATGAGGAGGATACTGAGGATGAGGAGGAAACAAATGAAGAAAGGACAGAGGGAAAGGATGATGATGACGAAGCAGAAGGAGGGGATGCGGCTGCATCGGCCTCTGCTTCAGGTCAAGAAAGAAGATCGAAGAATCGACAGGACCAGTCAGCTACCACCTCTGCTCCTCCGAGCGATGAGACCATGATTCAAGATAAAAGTACAGACTAGATGTTTTATGTATTTATTTATTTTTGTGTTTTGAATCATGTACTGAAAACAATGTTTTGAATGTTTATATATTAAGTTAATGTACTTGTGTTTGATTACTTAATAATGATTTATGTGTTGAATGTTTAAATCAAACAGATCCAAATTTTCAAAGAGATGAGTTTGATATTGCTCCCCTTCAACAGGTCAAGACTCAACTAACCATGATTCTTGATCTGCAAGGGATTGTAAGAAGGTCTGTGAGTTATACCCCTGAAGAAGGGGAAATAATTCATGACCTATCTAACGAGCAACTCGCAGAGATATTCAGGCTCAATCCGGATAAAATAGTCAAAGATGCTCCAACAGTTGATTCGACTAGTGATGAAGAGCTAAATGATGTTGATGAAGTCGAGGTCGAAGATATCACTGCAGAGGAGTATCCTCAGTATGCTGACAACGAGGGTAATGTGGTCCCCAATCTGGGTGAGTCCCTCGTCAGTGATACTTTTGAGGTACTGAACAAGATGGAGCAGGAAACTGAGAAGGCAGAAGGAACAGCCCAAGCCTCAAATGATGATGTTGACATTCGAAAGGCTAAGTGGGCTACCTGTTTTGAAGAAGTGAGAGCCCAACATGCTGCACCAAAGAAAGATGCCTACACCAAGCTCTACAGAGTCAAGAAACACCATAAGGTGTCAGGCAGGATTATAGCATGGGCTTATTTTGATGATCTTAATGCGTATGCAGTTAAGAGAGAACAGGGCATAGAATACTTCAGATTCCCACATGATCTGAAGACTCTACCAGGTTTTGAGCTCAACCAGCTGGCTAAGCTAAAGCTTTTGTATGCTGACCCGAGGAAGATGTCAGGCTGGTTCGAGGCTGCCCTTAAGAAGCAGTACCACACCAGATGGGTTAACTTCAGACCCCAACAGCCTACTAGGTACATAAGAAGGTCTGAGGTTGATGCCATTACTGGCAAGCCCAAGATTGTGTTGAAGTGGAGTCCTCCATGCACAATGTCGAGAATCCCACTCAGGGAAATGCCACAGGACTTCACTCCACACTTCAAATGGTGGTACTATGATTGGAGAACAGCTGAAGCGGTCATAGCCCTAAGTAAAGAGGGACAAATGGATACAATCAGGGTATTCGACCCGATGTGGCTAACTAACTTGTCGGCTAATGATGTCTATACATTATACAAGTGGCCACTGTTCTTTGACACGCAAGATATTGTACAAGCCCTCCAGTTCCAAAATGTTATACGACTCTGCTTCGCGTTTGAGATTCACGCGGGAGTCACCAAAGAGGAGAAGTACAAGAAGTACAAGGAGGTTATGCAGAAGACAAGAGATTAGATAGATCTAGGTCCAAGGGGGAGTTTGTTGATGCATGTATGTCCCTAGATCATGATTTGTAATGTAATAGATCTTGTCTATCTGATTATGATGTAATATGTAATGATTAATGAAATGATATGGATTGGTTGTGATTTATAATGTCTAATATTTCATTAATGAGTTGTGATTGAATTGATTAGGTTTATGATTGTTTGAATGGTTACACGCAATGTTATATTAATTAAAACATTCAAACTTAACTTAATGAAGTTCTCATGCGAATGGCCCATGCGAATAGACCATACGCATGAATAACTTCATACGATTGACTCAATCGCACGAATGAACCAGGAGACTGGATCAGTCGTATGATTGACACATAAGATTGGCTCAGTCGCACGATTGAACACTCAGTCGTGCGGATGAATCAACCGCATGGTTCAATCGCACGACTGAACCATAATTATGGCCCAGTCGCACGATTGAATAATACTAACCTATAAATAGACCCAATTCGTGGAAAAAACGTAAGCATTCATACCATTACGATTCCAGACGTACCCTAGCCGTCCAGAGACCTCCCAAATCGTTCTCCAAGTTCACAGAACACATTAGATCGATTCCTAATCGACTTCTAACGTTAGATTCAATTCTTGATTGAACCTTCGTGTGTTCTCACTGATTGGATCGCCAATCAAATAGGATTCCGCACTATTTGAGTTGGTTTACACGCTAATCACTAGGTATTTCGTTCAAATACCAGGTCCTAACAGAAATGCTGAGAACAAGAAAGCTGACAAGATCAGGATCTTTGATCCTGTGGAAATCAAACTACTCCATCCCAGCTACACCTCATACCTTAATGACAAATTCTTCCCCAAGCTGACTGATGAAAAAGCACAAAATGATCTGTTCCTGCATGTCCATGTGATTCAAGTAATTGACAAATTACATGCAAAAGCATACAAAAGAAGAAGATTTAATGTTGGACTGCTGAAGGAACAACTTTTAATGAAGTAACAGAACTCAAAATCTCAGAACAAGATGAGCTAGAAGTGGTGAATAACAACAAGGTGTTAGACACACTCACTACAGAGGAAGATGTTCTGGGAATCAGTTATGAGACTCTGAAGAAGATCAGCAAGATGAAGATCAACTACAAGTATGATGATCAGAAGACTGCTGTTTCTTACTTCTACAACAAAATGATTGCCAGAATCAAGGATCTTGCAGTTTTGAAGAACTGATTGCAAGTATCTAAGCCTAAGGGGGAGTATTGTTAGGTCTAGAATCAGTAGATCTAGTCATTATGTATAGGCTTAGTACTTGAATTAATATCTGTAATGAACTTTTGTATTTCATTATTGTGTATGCATTAAATATATAGGTTAACCCATTTATATATGTGTTGGTTTATGTATGGTTGCAGGAACAAAATTATAATTGGTCAATTTGTGAAATTGACCAAGTGTAAGAAACATCTACGGATGAACATTTTGTTCTTCTGTAGATATATTTCTTACAAGTAATTATACATCCAAAGATCTTCTGCGGATGAACAACAAGATACCTTCGGAAGAACAAGTCACCTTCGGAAGAACAAGATATCTTCGGAAGAACATTACCTTCGGAAGAACAATACCTTCGGAAGAACAAGATATCTTCGGAAGAACATTACCTACGAAAGAACAAATTATTACTGAAGACAATATTCCTGCGGAGTCCAAACACTTGTATTATACAAGTGGTACAAGTCAACAAGTCAACAAGGCGGTTATGCGAATCCCGAGAAATCCGATGATTCCTTAACAGAAACAAATCAAATCCCAAGAGATCCGGTGTTTGCTATAACTGAAACACCTTTGTCTATAAATATGGATCCTAGGTTTCGATTCAAAGACGATTGAGTTAGACGATTGATTGATTGAGAACAGCAATAGCAATACAACAATCATCAAAAGTCTTTCGATCAACTTTAGCATACACATCATCATAGCATTCTTTGATATCGTACATTCAATTCTTTTGTAATCATTAACACATTATAATAAAATACTGATTAATCATTAATTGTGTTTTGTTACGTGTGTTCTTGATCTTTTATTGATATTTAAAGTTGTTTAACTCAATTAAACCAAATCAACATTAATTTCGCAAACGTTGACTTGACATCGATTGACACTGATAATTCCTGTTGACGATCCTTGGATTCACATCCTCTCTTTCCATAATTGTAGCACGATCAACCTTCAACATGTTGGGAAAGACGTCTTTGTGGGGAAGTGTGTGAGACCGGAGTGACTTTGGGCTTGTTGGGTTTTGTCACTTCTTGTTTAGATGTTTTATCTTCTTTAACAAAATTAATTGTTTGAACCTTTCTAACATCTTTACCCTTTTGTTTATTTGGACTTAGACATGAATCACGTGATTGGTTAACTTGTTTGGTCTTTTTGTGTTCATTATTAGACGTTGCTGAACTTGACTTAACCTCAACCTTCTCAAAATTGCTCATCCAAATAAATGATAGGCATTTTACCCTTAGATTTCAAAGTGTCCTCCTTCAGTTTAGTGACAGATTCCACCGTTTGATAAGTGGAATCTGGATCACTAACTAGAGGAGTGGTCACCACATGATCCTTAATAGGATTGTTATTTACTGGTCGACATTTAGTATTTAACAAGATCTCATGTGGTGGTGGAACCACTTTGTAACCTAATCCCTCCCCGTTATTTCGTTCTTTCACTAAGTTTTTAACTCTATGAGAAGAACTAGTGTAGGATTCTGTGTGCCCAAGACACTTAGAATATTGATGTGGTTAGTACGTCATGATCCAAGTCGGGTTATACCCAATAACAAGCTTAGCAAACACCAAATAATATTTAATTGATGATGTGATCATGCAATAAAATATTAACACCAATTTAGAAAATGGGTTTTCTAAACAAGTTGCATATGACATGGAACAATTTATTAGGATATTTTGTTCAATTATATTATTTGTAATGTTATTTATATTAGTTAGATGACATTACAAATTAAAATGGCTACATATGTTATACAAGTAATTGGTTAGTTGTATACATTTACTAAGAGATATCAAGTTATAAGACCATGTAACATTGTAATGTGTCTAAATATAAAAGGGGGGAAAACCCATTTCAAAGACCCTTTTGGCCGCCCCCTTCTTGTGTTCCTATTGGACCACTTTGTTGATTAGATACAAACAATTAAGGGGTCTTATCACTTGCCTCTTGGACCAGCCATTTTAAGGATACACATGCAAAAGAACTCTCTCTCTCTCCCCTCTCTAGTTTCGGAAACAAGGCAGGAAGAAGGAGTTTCAGCAGCTTGTTTTTGGTGTTTAATCCTAGCATACAAGGTGTTTTGTAATAGTGCTTGGGGTATACGAAGCTTGAGGATCTCTATATTGAGTTCTTGGTCGATTCAAGCATCCAAAACACTCCTCTAAGTCGACTTTTCTGCTGGAGAAAGGTAACATTTCACAGCCTCATATGGCTGTGATTTTATGTACATTAGTGTTTGTTCATAGCTTGTCCATTCATATATTTAAGATCCTTATGTTTGGGTTTGTTTTCACCTAAAATGGTCACCTAAGAATATGGAATTTCAGCTTTAAAAATCGTTTTTAAAAGCATTATATCCGCTGCGTTTTTCAGAATGTTTAAAGGTTAAACATGGATTTTATGTTCTATCAAACCCTACAATGGCATCAAGAGCCGGTTATATGGATGGCTTGCTTGATTCATCTTTTGAAATTGGTTTTAAAAGATGATATTAGATATGTTATAGGCTGTTTTTGGGATGGTACATTATGTCTTGTTGAAATCCCCAACTTTCAAGGTTACATTACACATGCTTGTGATTAAACCTTGAAAGATATGTATGTTGAAATGTTGGTTGTTTGGACAATGATTAAAACCCAAAATTTCAGTTTATGTTGGCTGAAATTTGGGGTTTTAAATGGGGTTTTCATTATTTGAATAGATGAAATGATCATTGATTGTTAAAGTGCATAACCTAGCTTGTGGCCTTGTGTTGTTTGGATGATTCAAGTGGTTGTTTTATTCATTCAAATTGGTTGTAATATTTGTGTTTATTCATTTGGGTTGTAATTATTCATTCATTTGGTTATGTAATAATAGATTAGGTTCATTTCCTTTACTAGAAAAATGTATTAGGATACAATTTTGTAAAAGGAAGATGTACAAGATCAAGACCCAAAGATGGACACAAAGACACAAGAAACATGGAGCATTTGGATGCGGTTTCTAGTGGGAGGTTCTTGGAACTTTTATGATATGTTTGACCCTTAGAAAGACCATAGACAACACTTGTGATGGCAAACAAGTGTTGTCAACATAAGGGCTATGGTTATGCACATCTGATTGTTAATGTTTATGCTTGGTTGATTGTTTGTTGTTTTGATTGTTTGGTTGATATTTGGATATTCTAAGCAAACTAATTAACAAACTTAACAAGCTGAAAATTGATGGTTCTTAAAGGTTAATAAAAGGTTATTAAAATTATTTAATGATTTTAAGGATTAAAATAGGTTTTAATCAAAGAACCATAAGGTACCTTGTATTTGAAAGCATGCAAATACAAGTACATAGAGTTTTCTAAACTAGAATTATGAAACCTCTAAACTTTTAACAAACAAGTTTAACACCATCCTTTTGCACAACACTTAAGTCATTTGGAAACTCTAAATGGGATAAAGGTCACCTAACCATTTTTAGGGAACTTGTGACTTAAGGTGGGAATACCACATTGGTGGGATAAAGGTCACCTAACCACCTATGTTGGTAAACTCACATGTGTGTGCAAGTAGGGTAACTTGATTTGCAAACCATGTTGAATGGATCACCTAAAATATGGTTTCCAAATAGGTGTTGATGGGATTAACATGCCGACTCTGCATATGATGTTTAAAAGTCGATCCCATACCTCTAGAAGTTGCAAATGGTTGCAATCGTCAATCGTTGACCACCTTATTAATTTAAATAGTGGGATAAAGGTCACCTAACCACAATTTAATTGTAATGTTGGGTTCTAGATTTTAATATAAAATTGTCCTTAAAAGGCATTAAATATTAAAATTAGCAATATCGAAAATACTAAAATTGATCTTTGTTAAATTTTGTTGATGGCCACCAATAATGAAAATCACGATAACTCGTCCGCGTCAAACCAATCACTACGAGCGATCCTCCAAAAGGAACGTCTAAATCATAACAACTTTATTGATTGGTATCGAAACTTGAGAATTGTTCTCAAGCAAGAGAGAAGATCATATGTTTTAGACGACCCTATCCCCGATCAACCTAACGAGGATGATGAGGAGGCCTTTAATGATTGGCTGAAATACGCTGAGGACTCCGTCCAAGTGTCTTGTCTCATGCTAGCGAGCATGACTCCGGATCTCCAAAAGGAGTATGAACATCACGGAGCTTACGACATGATAACCCAGCTGAAGGAAACGTTCCAACAGCAAGCAAGGGTTGAGCGGTTCGAAACGGTTCGAGCGCTCCATGCATGTCGTATGGACGACAACCAATCTGTTTCATCTTATGTACTTAAGATGAAAAGTCATATTGACCGCCTCGAGAGGCTAAACTGCCCCGTCTCGAAGGAGTTGGCCACGGATTTGATCCTAAATGGCCTAACCAAGAAGTTCGAGACATTCGTGTTGAACTACAACATGAATGCATGGGACAAAAACATTGGTGAACTTCACTCAATGCTCAAAACGGCCGAGGCGGCCATGGGTAAAAGGGTTTTACCCGTTCTCACCATCAATGAAGGTGGGAACAACAAAAGGCCTCATCCCGCACCCAAGGCAAAGGTTGCCAAGGGTAAGGGACATGCGTGGGGAAAGGGGAAAGGGGTGGTAAGGGTACCACCCAAACCACAAGAGAAGAAGCAAAAGGTTGCTACAAATGACCCATGCTTCAAGTGTGGGGAGATAGGACATTGGGCAAGGAATTGTCCTGTCCATCTCCAAGAGTTGAAAGCAAAGAGGGATGCCGGGCAGACCTCAGGTACAATATACATGATACATATTGATCTTAATGTTACATCTTCAAACACATGGGTATTGGATACCGGATGTGGAACTCATATTTGCAATTTGTTGCAGGGGTTCACAAGAAGTAGGGACTTCAAGAAAGGAGATGTTAGCCTCTTCATGGGCAATGGAACTAAAGTCTTAGTTGAAGCTCGTGG
Organism: Flaveria ramosissima; assembly: GCA_025215565.1. Lineage (NCBI taxonomy): Eukaryota > Viridiplantae > Streptophyta > Magnoliopsida > Asterales > Asteraceae > Flaveria > Flaveria ramosissima. The sequence continues at coordinate 37,810,910 of CM046039.1, read as the reverse complement.
GGACTACATCCTAAGACTTCCAAGTGGCTTGGAAGTTATTTTGAAGAATGTTTTGTATGCTCCTAGTTTGACTAGGAACATTATTTCTGTATCTCAATTAAGACATTATGATTATGTATTATCCTTTATTGAAAATGATATTCATGTTTCTTTAAATGGTATGTTCTATTTTAAAGCTATTCCAATTAATGGTATTTATGAATTGGTTCATGAAAATACTTTAAATAGTTCATTGTACCAAACTAACACCAAGAAACTCAAGTTGGACTTGAGTGATACCTATCTTTGGCATTGTCGTCTTGGTCATATAAACAAGAAACGTTTACAAACACTTCAAAAGAATGGTCTATTAAAAACAAATGAATGTGATTCATTTGGTGTTTGTGAATCTTGTTTACAAGGTAAGATGACTAAGGCACCCTTTAGTGGAACTACCGAAAGGGCAAAAGATTTATTAGGAATCATACATTCGGATGTATGTGGTCCTTTTAAGCCAATGACTAGAAATGGTGAAAGATACTTAATTACCTTTACCGACGACTATAGTCGCTATGGGTATGTGTACTTATTGAGGCACAAAGATGAAGCTTTTGAAATGTTCAAAATCTTCAAGAATGAAGTAGAAAATCAACTCAATAAGTCAATTAAAATTATTCGTACCGATAGAGGAGGTGAATACCTAAGTGATGTTTTTCAAGATCATCTTAGGAGTTGTGGGATTGTCTCACAACTCACTCCACCTGGAACACCACAACATAATGGTGTGTCTGAAAGGAGGAATCGAACCTTATTGGATATGGTTCGATCTATGATGGCTAGAAGCTCATTACCTCTATCATTTTGGGGTTTCGCTTTGCTCTCCGCGGCCCGTATTCTAAATATGGCCCCAACCAAAAAGGTGGAAAGGACACCTTTTGAGATATGGCATGGAAGAGTTCCATCCCTATCATACTTAAGGGTTTGGGGATGTGAGGTTTATGTTAAGACTCCCACCCCAAACAAACTGGAAGTCCGATCCACCAAGTGCATCTTTATTGGATATCCTAGAGATTCTATGGGATATTATTTCTATGATCCACTGGAACAAAAGGTGTTTATTGCCAGAAAGGGTGAGTTCTTAGAAGCAAAGTTCCTTATGGAAGGAGCTGGCAGTAGAACAGTGGATCTTGAAGAGGATCAAGAACCACAACCCGATGCACGCTTGGTAGAAACTAGCACTCAACATGAGGATGTTGAGGATGATCAAGGGGTTGATCAACACACACAAGACGTTCGCAGAAGTGGTAGAACTAGTAATCCACCTGAAAGATATGGATTTTTCATGGATGGATGCTATGTGGTAGATTCAGATGAACCAACCACATACCATAATGCAATGTCCAATTCGGATTGTGACCAATGGCTAGAAGCCATGAACGTTGAGATGCAATCCATGTATGACAACCAAGTTTGGGAACTTGTTGTACCACCTCTTAATTCCAAGGTAGTTGGAAGTAAGTGGGTTTTCAAGAAGAAAACCGATATGCGTGGAAACTTGGATACTTATAAAGCTAGGCTTGTAGCAAAGGGTTTCACTCAAACTCAAGGGGTTGATTATGATGAAATTTTCTCACCTGTTGCGATGCTAAAGTCTATAAGGATATTGTTTGCCATAGCTGCTCATTATGATTATGAGATTTGGCAAATGGATGTGAAAACCGCTTTCCTAAATGGATATCTTGTGGAAGATGTCTATATGGTTCAGCCTGAAGGTTTTGTTGATCCAAAACATCCTAACAAAGTATGCAAGTTAAAGAAATCAATCTATGGATTGAAACAAGCATCGAGAAGCTGGAATCATCGTTTTGATGAGGAGGTCAAGAAATTTGGCTTCATCAAAAACGCTGATGAGGCTTGTGTGTATAAGAAGGCTAGTGGGAGCATAATAACTTTCCTAGTATTGTATGTTGATGACATACTACTATTTGGAAATGACATTCCAACCTTGGAAGGTGTAAAAACCTGGCTTGGAAATTGTTTTTCCATCAAGGATCTTGGTGAAGCCGCCTATATTCTGGGAATAAAGATATATAGGGATAGATCAAGGCGGTTGATTGGTTTGAATCAAAGTGCATACATTGATAAAGTCTTGAAAAGGTTCAAGATGGAAAACTCTAAGAAAGGTACCGTACCTATTCAAAGAGGAACGATATTGAGTACGACTCAATGTCCAAGCTCAAAAGATGAGCAAGATAGCATGAAGGCAATCCCATACGCATCTGCTATAGGATCCATCATGTATGCAATGATATGCACTCGACCGGATGTGTCATGCGCCTTAAGCATGACAAGCCGTTACCAGCAGAATCCTGGAAACAATCATTGGATGGCTGTTAAGAACATACTTAAGTACCTAAGGAGGACAAGGGATATGTTCCTAATCTATGGATCTGGTGACGAGGAACTCGTTGTAAAAGGTTACACGGATGCGAGTTTCCAAACCGATCGTGATGATTCTCGGTCACAATCGGGATACATCTTCATTCTGAATGGAGGAGCGGTCTCTTGGAAGAGCTCCAAGCAGGATGTGGTGGCTCTGTCAACTACAGAATCAGAATACGTCGCCGCCTCATTGGCAGCCCAAGAAGCTGCATGGTTGAAGAAATTCATTGCCGATCTAGGGGTTGTCCCTTCCATTCAGGACCCCCTAGAGATCTTTTGTGATAACGAGGGTGCGATTGCACAAATCAAGGAACCCCGTGCTCATCAAAAGACTAGGCACATTGAGCGGAGATTCAACTACATACGAGATGAAGTTGAAAAGGGAAAGATATGTATTCGCAAAGTTCACACGGATCAAAACGTTGCGGATCCCCTCACGAAGCTCCTTGAAAAGGCAAAGCATGAAGGTCATACTTGTGCCATGGGACTTCGATATTCTAGTGAGTGGATTTGATCTGTAAATTTTGTATTTGGATATATGGAACTTTCTATTATTTGAATAAAATTATTTGGTTATAATGTTTCAAATAATATTCCAATTTAGCATGTTTAATCCATGAGTAAAATGTTTACTCTAAATGTCCGTAGTCGTTCACACTTGTGGGAACAAGTTTGAAGGTAAGACTATTATGAACTTGGATTGGTTGATACTCAAAAGGATGAATATAGAGCAATGGGTTGCTACCAAGGTTCATAGATATTTGTGGGATACAAATATTGGACTAACCCGCATCTCAAATTTTACTACATGGAATCTTATTGATTGATCATAAGTAAATTTGAGTAAAGGCGAATATCATTTGGTATCCTCAGACCTGAGACACATATTGGGTTTTGATATTCACCAAGTATTACACCTTGAGCCTATTCTTCACTGTCCTGAAATAGTGGACAGTACATAAGGATATGTTCAGGTATAACACGAGGTGTTTGTGAGAAACGTATGTAGTCAAGATGGAATTTGTTCCTCTTATTCGTTGAGAGTTAGATGTCTAAGGCCTGATTAAGTTAAATCAACAAGGAATGATCATTCTGTGTCCTTGGATTTAACATGACATCTGTAACAAAAGGATAAATGATTAATTCACCTAAATCATTTCAAGTAGGGCACTTGAAAGGGATGATGTTATTGAATGGCCATAAGTCATGCGTATTAAGGGTAGTAAACCGTTGTTAGGCGGTATTTACTGCTTGCATCAATCTTCTATGAATCTTGGGCAAGTGGGAGATTGTAGGATTCTGTGTGCCCAAGACACTTAGAATATTGATGTGGTTAGTACGTCATGATCCAAGTCGGGTTATACCCAATAACAAGCTTAGCAAACACCAAATAATGATGTGATCATGCAATAAAATATTAACACCAATTTAGAAAATGGGTTTTCTAAACAAGTTGCATATGACATGGAACAATTTATTAGGATATTTTGTTCAATTATATTATTTGTAATGTTATTTATATTAGTTAGATGACATTACAAATTAAAATGGCTACATATGTTATACAATTAATTGGTTAGTTGTATACATTTACTAAGAGATACCAAGTTATAAGACCATGTAACATTGTAATGTGTCTAAATATAAAAGGGGGGAAAACCCATTTCAAAGACCCTTTTGGCCGCCCCCTTCTTGTGTTCCTATTGGACCACTTTGTTGATTAGATACAAACAATTAAGGGGTCTTATCACTTGCCTCTTGGACCAGCCATTTTAAGGATACACATGCAAAAGAACTCTCTCTCTCTCCCCTCTCTAGTTTCGGAAACAAGGCAGGAAGAAGGAGTTTCAGCAGCTTGTTTTTGGTGTTTAATCCTAGCATACAAGGTGTTTTGTAATAGTGCTTGGGGTATACGAAGCTTGAGGATCTCTACATTGAGTTCTTGGTCGATTCAAGCATCCAAAACACTCCTCTAAGTCGACTTTTCTGCTGGAGAAAGGTAACATTTCACAGCCTCATATGGCTGTGATTTTATGTACATTAGTGTTTGTTCATAGCTTGTCCATTCATATATTTAAGATCCTTATGTTTGGGTTTGTTTTCACCTAAAATGGTCACCTAAGAATATGGAATTTCAGCTTTAAAAATCGTTTTTAAAAGCATTATATCCGCTGCGTTTTTCAGAATGTTTAAAGGTTAAACATGGATTTTATGTTCTATCAAACCCTACAACTAGTCCAACTGTGCAGTTTTTGTTTTAATGAATTTACTTCGACTTCCAAAACTGCTTTTTCCTTTTTTAGTTTCTTCAAGGGAGTTTAAATAGAACTTAATGTCATTTGCTTGGTTAAAAGCCACAACTTCGGATTCCCTAAGTTGTTTATTTAACAGTTATATTTTCTCTTTGTAACTGTGCTCATTTTGTTTTAAAACGCGATTTGCTTCTGTGCACAGTTGCAAGTCCTTTACTAAGCTATCGTTATGATCTAATAACCTAGCAAATTTCAAATCAATGCTTTCCCTAAATTTATTACATTCAACACAAGCATGATTATCAGCCATCAAAACAGAGTCTAACTTTTCTGGTTCTGGTGATTCTGAACATTTTTTGCTTGTTCATTCTTCAGACAGGTGATCGACCACGTTTGTAGTTTCTTCATTATTTGACATCATGAGTTCAACTGCAATATCACCTTCGCTTGCTGAGTCATCATCTAAATCCTCAACACTAGCAATGTTGGATTCTCTCGGAGACACAAATCGAAAGCTCCAATCTTGTCCTTCCTCATCCTGAGCGGTCAAGGCCTTAGGATCCTTGCTTGACGAAGTAGTTTCTTCATTATTTGACATCGCGAGTTCCACTGCAATATCACCCTCGCTTGCTGAGTCGTCATCTAAATCCTCAACACTAGCAATGTTGGATTCTCTCGGAGACACAAACCGAAAGCTTCAATCTTGTCCTTCGTCATCCTGAGCGGTCAAGGCCTTAGGATCCTTGCTTGATGATGTAGGACTACTTGTGGGTTTATCCTGACGATTGAAAGATGAGAATGGATTCCCATTTCCTGTCTTCTTAGGCTTCACACATTCACGATTAAAATGCCCCTTTTCCCCACAGTTTAAGCAGGTAACTTTGGTCTTGTCAAAACCAAAAGTTGTGTCCTTAGTAGCAATCAAGTTCTATCCGGTCTTCTTGACAAACTTCTTACCTCTCCGGACAACACTTGCTAAGGCCCACATGATGTCCATTCTTTCCAGCTCTGTCTCGTCTACGTGCTCGTAGTCCTCATCTGCCAGATGGCAGTTCCCAATTTTCCCAACAACTACTCCGTCATAGGAGTGAACGACAGCTGCTAAGAGATCCATATGCTCCTTTGCTACCTCTACTGTCATATTCTCGAGATTCTCGGTCTTTAGTTTTGTAGCATGGGCTTCAGGTGCTATGTATTGGGTACAAGATGACCCTGACGTGTCGGATCCTGAAGTAGTAGCTTGAGATGTAGCAGCTGAACTCGACACAAATGCTGTTTGAAGTGGTGCTCCAGACGTTTTAGCTTGTGGAGTTGAGTTGTACAGTGACGGATTCTGATCATATGAAGACTTTTGGGCCCTATACTTCATCCTCAACTCTTCCTCTCTCAGCTTTAGAATGAAATCATTGATATCTAACTTCTCCAGCATATCATTCTGTCTAAGGTTGGATACAAAGGAAACCCACTTCTCTAGCAACCCATCTGCAAAGTTTGATACCTTGTCCTCCATAGTCGTTGTAACTCCATGAGTGTGCAGCTCACTCATCAAGTGGTAGAAGCGATCGATGAAGTCATCCAAGCTCTCCTTACCCATTGACGAGAAGTTGTCGAACTCCTTCTTCAACGCTTTAGCCTTTAGAGCTTTCAATGACACATTCCCGTCATACCGTTTTTCCAATTCATCCCACAGCTTCTTTGCTTGCTTGTTCTCAGAAAATTGATGGAAGATGTCCTTAGGAATTGACTGAGTTAGCATTGCATATACTTTCTTCTCAGCATTGTACTTTACCTTTTGGCCATCAGTCATGCCGTCTAAGGTAAGTTTGACTCCATCTGCACCTACAGGCATGCTATACCCTGTCTCTATCGACTCCCACAGATTGGGATCTACTCCATTTAAGTAGATCTCGAATCTTTTCTTCCATTGTGGGTAATCATCTAACGTTATGAGCTTAGGGGGTTTATTGTGATCCCCACTTCATTTTCCAGAAGCAATACATTTTGGATCCTTGAATCCCTCCCTGCGGTGAAAGCTGAATATTGGTCCTCCATTACTATGGACTTTGAACTTTAGAACAAACTGTTTTACTTGTGCGACAGAAGAATGCGATTGAACACTTCGTGCGATTGAACAATGCGGATGGTTTAGACGTGCGAATGAACTAATGCGGATGGCTCAATCGTGTGAATGGACAAATGCGGATGAACAATGCGAATAGGCGGTTCAGTCGTATGAATGGATGAACGACTGAGTCCAATCGTGCGTATGAGGATGCGGATGGATTCAGTCGTGCGATTGAGTCAATCGTGTGACTGAAGCTGCTGAATTTTGAGAATTCGAAGGTTTAAAGTATTTTGACGCAAAAACACGAATTTCTCACTAACCCTTATTGCCGTATTCCGGAAAACGTTAACTTTTTGACCTGGAGACTTCTAAAACACGGTTTGACACAAAAAGATTGTGTTTTTTAGTGAAAAACACGATTTTTATATCAAAATTAATTGAATCACACGTAAATCAAGAGCCAAAGCTCTGATACCATTTGTTAGGACCGTGTACGGGACAGAGTACTAACTGACTTACGTGTATACCAACTCAAATAGTGCGGAATCCTATTTGATTGGCGATCCAATCAGTGAGAACGCACGTAGAATCGATCTTAGAATGAATCTAACGTTAAGAACGATTGCAATACGATTTAGTGCGATCTATGAACTTGGAATAGGTTCTGTGAGGTCTCTGGACGGCTAGGGTACGATTTAGTACGTAGGGATTCGAATTGTTACGTTTTTCCACGAATTTAGTGGTATTTATATGTTAGGGTTTCTCATTCGTGCGACTGAACCATTAGTATGGTTCAGTCGTGCGACTAAGTCATACGATTGTTCCATCCGCACGACTAAGGCTTCAGTCGTGCGACTGAGTCAATCTCATGTCATAATCGTGCGACTGATCCAGTCTCCTGGTTCAGTCGTGCGACTGGTTCGTTAGCATGAAGTTGTTCATGCGAATGGTCCATTAGCATGGGCCATTCGCATAAGAACTTCATATGGCTAAGTTTAAACATATTTCTCAACCATTCTTGACTAAGATCTATTTAAACAACCACAAACCTATATAGTTAGTTCAACCATGCGTTATTCATAATAAGCAATTAAATATTCAACATTATAAGCATAATCGCACATTGTATTTCATTCAGTACCCATTCTATTACATATATGTAAGAAATGAAAGACATTTTATATTTGAGCTTCTAAACTAGGTACACATGTATCTACAAACTCCCCTTGGACCTAGTTTACTCTATTGTCTAACATTCTTCATCAGTTCTTCAAACTTCTTGTACTTCTCCTCTCTTGTAGCTCCAACATGTATCTCAAATGCGAAACAGAGCCTTGTAACATTTTGAAACTGGAGGGCTTGTACAATTCTTGCGTGTCATAGAACAGTGACCACTTGTATAAGGTGTAAACATCATTAGCTTACAAGTTAGTAAGCCACATTGGGTCAAACACCATGATTGTTTCCATATTTCTAGCTCTGTTCAAAACTATGACCGCCTCACCTGTTCTCCAATCATAGTACCACCATTTAAAGTGTGGAGTGAAGTCCTGATGCATTTCCCTTAGAGGGATTTTCGATATTGTGCGCGGAGGACTCCACTTCAGCACAATCTTTGGCTTCCCAGTAATGGCATCAACTTCAAATCTTCTTATATACCTCGTTGGTTGTTGAGGTTTGAAGTTGATCCACCTGGTGTGGTACTCTCTCTTCAAAGCTGCTTCAAACCAGCCTGACATCTTCCGAGGGTTAGCATATAACAGCTTCAATTTGGCCAGCTGGTTAAGCTCAAAACCGGGTAGAGTCTTCAGATCATGGGGGAATCTGAAGTACTCGATTCCCTTCTCTCTCTTGATAGCATAAACATTTAGATCATCAAAATATGTCCACGCTATAATCTTTCCTGACACCTTCAGATGCTTCTTCACTTTATAGAGCTTGGTGTAGGTCCTAGGCTTTGGAGCACTGCGTTGGGCTCTGATCTCTGCAATACATGCCGCCCATTCAGCTTTTTTGATATTGACATCGGCGTCTGAGGCTTGGGCTTGATCTTCCTTCTTTTCCGACTCCTGCTTCATCTTATCCAGTGTTGCAAATGTATCACTTACAAGAGTGTCACCCAGAATGGGGATTACATTTCCCTCGTTGTCAGCATACTCTGGATAATGTTGTGTTGTGACATCTTCAATTTCAATCTCATCCACATCGTTAAGCTCATCATCACTATCCATGTCAACCGTAGGAGCATCCTTCACGATCTCATCTGGATTCAGTAGGAACATTTCAGCCAGTTGCTCACTAGTAAGATCGTGAATTATTTCTCCTTCTTCAGGATTGTAACTCACAGACCTCCTGACGATCCCTTGCAGATCAAGTATCATTGTAAGTTGAGACTTGATCGGCTAAAGGCAAGCAACATCGTATTCATCTCGCTGATATTGTGGATCTGCTTGATTTAAGACATGTAAAACATCAGTTATTAGTAGATAATCAAGACAGTTAAATAATCAATTATATAAATAAACATTCATTTCATAAGTTTTAATACATGATTCAATTACACAAATCTTCAAAATACATAAACTTCTAGTCATTACTTTTGTCTTGAATCATATGCTCTTCTGCAGTCGGGGCTGAGGTTGAGGCACCCTGATCTTGATTTTTCTTGGTCCGCCTCTCTCTTGCTTCTGTAGCACTCGATGCAGGTGCATCCCCTCCTTCTTCATCATCTCCTCCATCTCCTGCACTCTCATCCTCTCCTCCATCTCCTGCACTCTCATCCTCTCCTCCCTCTGTCTCATTCTCTCATCATCCTCTTCATCATCCTCATCATCCTCACCATCATCTACATCATCTTCTCTGATCTTCAGAGGCTCTTCTTTTGATCTCTTAAACTTGAGCATGATAGATCTGTTAGATGTTTCCAACTCTTTAATCTTCTTTGCTGATTCGGCTTTATGCTCTTTGAGTTGGGCGATCTCCTGATCCTGCTGAGAGATCTGCTGTGATTGGGCAGCAGTTAGCTCCATTAGCTGTTGTAGCTGAGCAGTCTTCCCGTCATCGGCTGCCAACAGCTTCAGCACCATACGATTCAGTGCTGACAGCTGTTCCTCAACTCCACTAGAGGGTAGAGTAGATCCAGTAGTGAATGTGGTGTGGGAGGAGGGACCGGCTTGGTGGCTAGTGGTGGTGGTGGTGGCAGTGGTGAATATGGGTGGTGGTATATGTGTGGGTGGTGATGAGTAGGCTGTAGTGGTGGTGGAAGTAATGTAGATAGGTGGTAGAGTGGTTGTGGTAGTAATGGTGGGTGAAGTGGTAGTAGTGGTGGTGGTAGCTGTGGTAGCAGTGGTGGTGGAGGTGGGTATCAGCGTGAACCTCCGTCTTTTTGGCTTCATCCCATGGGGCTGAGCCATCCTCTTCTTCCTCAAACCCCTTGAGGAGGATGCTCCCCCTGGGATGCTGAGCTGGTCTGGGGTATAGGTGGGATCTTTAGTAGTCTCCCTAGACACAGCTTGGCGTCCTCCAACCACCTCTATCCCATGCTCGGTGGCAACCACCCTGCTGCCCACCCTTCTGGTCAATGGCTCCTCATCACTCTCCTCCTCCTCATCAGGTCTGAAATCCTGATGGACACTGGCTGTGGTGGCATCTCCATGAGTAGGTGGTGGAGGTGTAACATGTGCAGTGGTGGCCCTAGATGAAGCAAGGCCAGCGTCTCCACCATCGCCACTGTCATCATCATCGGAGTCATCAGATGGAAGAGCAATTTGCTCAACATCTGAGTCACTCTCCTCGTGACGCCACTTACGCTTTGCCGGCGCCACGTAATCCTCCTGGGCCAGGTGCCCGAACAGTCTCCTCACAGGGGGCTTAACCTGCTTTCTCCTGTACACCTTCATGCGGCCCAATGTGGTGTCATCTATTACCTCAAGGGATACAGCATCATGGCTCTCCTTAGGCAAGGAAGGAAGCTTCTCGTCGATGATCATCTGCAGAAATGTCGGGTACATGCAGAATCCCTCTTTGCCTTTTGCCTCTATATTCTTGATCAGGTAGGAGAAAATCATGTTGGAGGAGTTGAAGGGGTGATTCAGCACCAGTGCCATGTAGGCATTCTGGATTTGGTCCGATAAGTCATCAAATCCCCCCCCTTCTCGAAGCAATGCACTTCAGTATAACGTGAGCTAGGTACTTGAACTGGGGACACAGATTGCTTTTATTGAGCACACCTGCGTTGATGTCCCCAGTGTACTTCATCCGTAGAAAGCATCCCCTTACGGTAAGAGGATGTAGTCTAGTGGGGTAAGCAGCATCATCTCCCAAATCAAGAACACATCTCAGATCAGCTGCGGTGATCTCAATCTCCTGGCCATAAATGGAGCTAGGTATACTGTAGGGCTCAGTCGATCGGTCAACGGAAGCACCTTCCCAGAAGGCCTGCTATCGACCTATAGGGTGTGCAAGGTGTAGATATCGCTCTATATATCCTTGATCTCTTAAAGAATGCTATAATACCAGCAAACTCGGCAGCATTCCGAGATGTGGCATCCAAGTGAGCACAAATATTGTGCTTGGTGTTTATGATCCACCGATCTGCCATGAATTCGTAACACAAGACACATACATATTAGATGTGTTAACAGAAACCATTTAACTTTAAGCTGTTTGAGATCAGTTTGGTTCAATCGTGCGACTGATCATACGATTGAGTTCAGTCTGTTGATTTGATATGCGACTGACTTCACACGGGCGACTTAGCATGCGACTGGATTCAGTCGGGCGACTAAGCCTGCGAAAGAGTTCAGTCGGGCGACTGAGCCTGCGACTGGGTTCAGTCGGGTGACTAAGCTCATACGCCTCGTTCAGTCGTACGATTGAAGTTCATCAGGGTGTCCATTCGCATAACAGACTGTCTGTTCAATTCAAATTCAAATTTTGAGCAAATTTTAGTGTTAGACATCGTGGTTTGGCTCATTTGTCTGGCAAGTGAACGATATAACTCCTAATAACTGTCTATTTCACAAAATTCTTAGTTTTATTAGTTAATTAGTCAAGCTAAGTCTCGGTTCTAATTTTGGATTGAATTCTGTCATTTAGAGTACTCATCGATTGCCATTTGAGTAGATTGCACCGTATTATACCTGTATAAACACATGCAATCGTCAGAGAGCAATTTGTAGTCAAGCAAGGTCAGTAGAAAATCGGGCAGAGTAACGACACTATCGGGCGATTTTAGGGCGAATGAGGAGTGATGAGCATATGTGACCGACTTTAGCCCTATTTATACTGAATCTGGTTTCAATCGGGCGACTGGATTCATTTGCTCTTTTCATTTGTGCGATTGGATCTCAGTCGTGCGATTGGTTCAGCCGGTCACATTCCAGTCGGCCGATTGGGTTTTAGTCGGGCGACTTACTCATTCGGTCAACCCCATTCATGCGACTGGCTCATTCTTGGACTCCAGTCGGGTGAATGGTTCATACTCATGCTCCATTCGGCTGACTGGTTCATAAGTATGATTCAATCGTATGACAGGTCCATACTTATGGTCCAGTCGTGCGAATGGTTCATACTTATGAGTTTAACCTTATGACATTTCAGCACTTAGCCCTTGTTAACTTTTGAATAAACAATTTGAGCATTCGATCATCTCAGACATGATCATTTTAACTTGGAAAACCTTTGATCACCTCAGTCGTGATCCTTTTAAACAAAACTTTTGTCACCTCAGATGTTACCCATTTTATATTTAAAACACGTGTGGTCACCTTAGACATGACCCTTTTTAAGTGATTAAATCCCAGATTGAATTCCACAGCATACTCTGACGTAAACAACTAAATTGACTAAAAAGTTAAACAAAATAAAACAACTATAACTAAGAGATAAAACTGAACATATTTTTGTGATTTTGTGTGAGGTGGAAATGTTAAGATAGATATCTAGCAGATTTCTTTCTAGAACAGTACTGCTTTAAGTTATTGTGACCACAACTGGAACGATTCATTATGGAATCATACAGGTATTTCAAATCATTTAGGACATGTTACCAAATTCTTTTGATGCTAGATTCTTGTTTTCATCGAGAGTCATTAGCAAGTTTAGAAAATCATACTGGTACTCTAAGATGCACACATTGATTTGGACTTTCAAGAGTTGCTGCTCACGATGATTGTCAGTATACTTGTCCTCTTAAATCCATACATAGAATTTTGACACTCATTGGTGATGAATTAAGGTTTAATTATTTCAACAAACATTTATGGATCCCACACTTATATGGTAATCAACATTCCTCAAGAGATTTTTGAGCGGTCTATGGGTATTTTTACAAGAAGAAACTATTCTCAGAGCTTTCAATGAGAAGCCAAGCCTCAGGTCAGTGCCACCGCACAGTAGAGAGGCGACAAAGAACAATGAATTCTAGAATATGTAGGTTATGATTATCCTCAGGTTAGTGCCATCGCACAGTAGAGAGGCACACAACCTATCTTCTTGTGACAGCATTTTTCTTTTCTTTTTGCACGTAAAGCACCAACAACATTTGTTATCAGCTTGATTGCGTTTATTTTTCATTTTTTTCGTGCTTTGCTCTTTTTTTGGTCATCCGCACACATTTGTGGCATTTATTTGCTCGTCACCCCTTATTGGAAATAACTGATTGTGTTAACCAGTGATAAGATGGGAACCCACAGTCAGTTGAACAGCTTAGTTTAAATTAAAGTCACCAATGACGTCTAATCATCTATTGTGTTGAATATACCGACACATCATGTAGGTCTAACAAACTCTAGATCTACTTTCTTTGTGTTACCTTAGTAGTAGCCAGTTTTACTATCATTTTCCTATTACATTGCTCAGACTTCTCAGACTTATACTTTGAATTTCGCATCTAATTCAATTTAATCTTATTAAAGTCCCAAATGCATTGTTCCTGTGTACTATCATTTTCCATAGTCATTGAATCGGTTTCACAGATCCGATCTCATTTCTATCAGCTAGCCTATCCTTCTCCCTCGGTTTTTTTTAAGTACTGAAATTAAAACAACTAATTTAATACTAATATAACCTATTTACGCGTATACCAACTCAAATAGTGCGGAATCCTATTTAATTGGCGATCCAATCAGTGAGAACGCACGTAGAATCGATCTTAGAATGAATCTAAACGTTAAGAAGATTGCAATACAGTGCGATCTATGAACTTGGAACATGTTCTCTGAGGTCTCTAGACGGCTAGGGTACGATTTAGTACGTAGTGATTCGAATTGTTACATTTTTCCACAAATTAAGTGGTATTTATAGGTTAGGGTTTCTCATTCGTGCGACTTCGTGCGACTGAGTCATACGATTGTTCCATCCGCACGACTGAGGCTTCAGTCGTGCGACTGAGTCAATCTCATGTCACAATCGTGTCACTGATCCAGTCTCCTGGTGCAGTCATGCGACTGATTCATTAACATAAATTTGTTCATGCGTATGGTCCATTAGCATGGGCCATTCGCATAAGAACTTCACATGACTAAGTTCAAACATATTTCTCAACTATTCTTGACTAAGATCTATGTAAACAACCACAAACTTATATAGTTAGTTCAACCATGCGTTATTCATAATAAGCAATGAAATATTCAACATTATAAGCACAATCACACATTGTATTTCATTCAGTACCCATTCTATTACATATATGTAAGAAATGAAAGTCATTTTACATTTGAGCTCCTAAACTAGGTACACATGTATCTACAAATTTATAATTATTAATTGTCGTACCTGATTAATTGAGAACCCTACGTTAACGTTTTAACCAACCTCGAGATCGTTTAACAATTATGTGTAACACTAATAATAATACTAATACTAATAATTATAATAACAATATTTAGTAAATTAATTAAATTAATAATAATAATAATAATATTTAGATGGAGTGTTGCATGGATGACAACTTGTCATCCATATGCCTACATAAATCCCATTGAAATATCAAAACCATCATCACAAAAACAAAACTCATTCATCTCCTCACCACCTCCCCCACTTCCACACCACACCACCGGCCACCACACCACCGTCCGCCACCCCACCGTCGACCACCATCCCCCGCGGCCTGCTCCTCCCGACGCCACCACCACAATCACCAACTCCACCATCCGCCACTACTATCACCACCCGTCGCCTCCATCACCATCATCACCACCAACCATCGCCTCCATCACCACCATCATCACCAACCGTCGCCTACATCACCACCATCACCACCAACCGTCGCCTCCATCACCACCAACCGACGCCTCCATCACCACCATCACCACCAACCATCACGACCATCACCCCCACTCTCTCTTGGCCACCGAAAACATCACCACCACCATTAGAAACCTTCATGTAATTCTCTCTTAAAAGAATTCTAGTTAGATCTTAGACTAGAACCCGAAGTGATAATCAGGAGTCGAAGATCGTGCTTGCATTGTGGATGGTTACAACTTATTAGTTACTCAAGGTATTTTATTAGATTACTAATATTTGTTCATGCATGATGATCAAGATGAAAAATCTTGATAAACCCTAGTTCACCCACTGGTTATATGAAAATTGTTGTTTTAATGATTTTGGGATATAAAATGTGTTTGAAATAGTTATATAAAATTTGGAGACATTATCTTTATGGAACCAAATGCATCATATACACTAATCACAAGAGTCTACAACATATTTGTAATCAGAAGGATTTAAATATGAGGCAACACCGCTTGGTGGAATTATTAAATGATTATGATTGTGATATCCGGTATCACCCAGGCAAAGCAAACGTCATTGCAGATGCACTTAATAGAAAAGAAAGAGAAAAGCCTCTACGAGTGCGAGCGTTAGAATTAACGGTACACTCGAACCTTATTAACCAAATTCGTGATGCTCAAATTGAAGCATTAAAGAATGAAAATTTGGAAAATGAAGGTCTGCAAGTAATGATCAAAGAGTTAACGCCTGACTCAAATAAGTTGATGCATTTTGCAAACCGAGTATGGGTTCCGAAGTATGGAGACTTGCGCAAAGTAATACTCGACGAAGCACATAAATCATGATATTCAATTCATCCAGGGACTGACAAAATGTATCATGACGTAAAGGAATGTTACTGGTGGCCGAACATTAAAGGAGACATAGTATCATATGTTAACAAGTGTATGACCTGCTCCGAGGTAAAGGCAAAATATCAGAAACCTTCCGAACTTTTACAACAACCTGAGATCCCAAAATGGAAATGGGAATGCATTTCTATGGAATTTATAACGAAACTACCTAGGACATCAAGTGGTCATGATACGATTTGGGTAATCGTCGATCGATTGACAAAATCCGCACACTTCTTACCCATGAAAGAAACATATAGCATGAATAAATTGGCCGATTTATACATCAATGAAGTGTGTCTCGTCATGGTGAACCAATTTCAGTCATATCTGATAGAGATAGTCAATTTACCTCAAGATTCTGGCAATTCTTACATAAAGCCATGGGTACTCGACTAATCATGAGCATGGCATATCACCCACAAACGGACGGCCAGAGTGAAAGAACCATTCAAACTATGAAGATTTATTAAGAGCATGTTTGATTGATTTTGGTGGAAATTAGGATACTCACCTACTATTAGCTGAGTTTTCATACAATAATAGCTATCACACTAGCATTAAAGCCGCACCATTTGAAGCACTATACGGAAGAAAATGTCGTTCGCCTCTATGTTGGGCAGATATCGGTTAAAGACAATTAACCGGACCAGAGATTATTCAAAAGACAACAGACAAGATCATCCAAATTAGAAAGATACTTGAAGTCGCCAACAGCCAACAATTTATTTATTGATAAGATAACCCCAATGACTATAACAATTGATTTTATAAAAGAAACTTTATATAAAATTCACTATAATAGGTAAAGTTATTACTAAACTAAGTCAGTTAGAAATATATAATACAAGATAGAAAAGTTAAGACTTTTTAAATTTAGATCAATTAGTTAAAAAATATAATTAATAAACATAAGATAAACATGATATTGATAAAGTAATAGACATCAAGAATACGTTAGGGTTAGATCTTAGTTTATTTGACGAATGGGTTATAATTCGTATATTTTTCTATGAAAAATAACTAAATTTTTATAAGAAATTGATCAAAATCAATTTTAGTATGATAAAGACATTATATTCTCAAAAATAACCAAAGAAGTCGGGTGAAAAATATTATCATAAGCATGAATTATCATATAATGACTAAGATGCATATATTTATGGTTCGATAAATCAAGAGCATAACATATTAACTTTAACCTTAATCGCATCCAAGGTGAGTCCTTCGGTCCTATTTTTAATATTGCAATTATTTTAAGTGTTTTGGGGGAAAGCATGAAAACTATACTTAAATATATATGATGGATAAAATGGATTGATATATGTTATGAAGGTATAAGTTGGGTCAATGGTATAGATGTATATTATTGAGCCCCTAAATACCCCCATAATAATTAACCTCTGGGAGGTCACAGACTATATTGGTAGATGTATCTGGTTAGAATGGCCCGCTCTCGCGACCAGTCGTACTGGTCAGGTTGTTGCAAGGGAATTTATATGTTTGGACTGTTGTGGGGCAACGACGTGTTTCTTGGTTTGATTATGGACTTATGACCTAAATTAATCATAGTACCTAGCTATTCTATGTTGAGTATATTATATCTCGTTACATCATATTATTTTTAAACCGAACATTTATAAGACTTAAAACTTTCGATCGCTCACCAACTTTATGTTGACTTTATTACCCTTTATGTTTTTCAGGGTCATAGGTAAGCTCTGTGTGGAATTCTTGGAATATGTCTTCGGAGGGTCAAATTTGTAAAATATTTTCAAGTAGTAATAATTTGATGATTGAGACATTGTTCTTCGACTAATCATGAGACTGTAAAATTTTAAACTATTACTACTATATTATGTTTTAAATGTGTTTAATGGATGTTTCTTTCTCAAACAAATATTTAATTATTCGCGTTTGACTATAATCGTTGGATTAACTCCAACTTCCGTTATCACCACGTTTCGTGACCTTCCGCTGCGATTTTCGGGGTGTGACAGAAGTTGGTATCAGAGCCAATGGTTATAGCGAACTAGATATTTTTTTAAAGAAAAAAGGAAAAGAAAATCAAGACTATAACCTTTAAGAACGTTTACATGACTCCAAAGACAGTTCCATACCATGAGCCTTACGCTAAGTTAAAGCATTATGTGATTATAATAGTTATACTAAGACTTTGACCATTAATTTTATGTGCTAGAGCATTGCATAATTAATAAGTATGCATGCATACATTTCTTTTACTGTAGATGTCTGATCGAATAAACGGAAAGGGAATACCAGATCTTAGCAGCAACACCGAGGGTCCTTCAGAACCCATTTCCATTACGCCATGGTATCACCCTACCCAGCCTTACTTTGCAGCCACCCTTTACCCGGGCATGGAAAACTCGGGAAATGGATGGATATTTGAGTCCGATGATGAGAGCCCTACACCAGCTACAACCACTCTCGAGCCCATTACTGAGGAGCCAGTTGGCTTGGCCCAAGAGAGCGAGACTCCTACGACAGTGACTCCAGCTGCCCCTATTCCCCTCATGCAGCACCCACCAAAAATTAGGTTGGTGTATGAGCGAAGGAAGCGTAGGGAGACAAAAAGAGTGGTTAGTGATGATGCTGGTATGGAGGGAACACATATGCCCAAACGGGCCAGATTTTGTGATGTGTAGTGGGGATGGATTATGGATGCTATGAGTGGATGGGCAACAAGAGATGGGATTCCTTCTACCTTCGAGGTAGGAGAGTCATCTACTACTCCTCGTGGGATTACTATGGGTGGTGAACCCATTAAGCGAGTGATGGCTACTTTGACAACCCAGTGTCTTCGACTCGAGAAGGAACTACTGACTTCTAAGAAGAAGATGAGGATTCAGGATGAAGTGAGTCAAGCTATAGATGGGAGGATGATGACGATTGAGGAGGAGATACTACTGGATGATAGCCCCTGAGCCAGATTCACTTTCGATTGTTAGACCTAGAGGCTAGTCTTTTTGAGACGAGGGATCGACTAACCCTGGCAGAGCAGAGAGCGAGCACAGCTGAGGCAGCATTGGTGACAGCTCAGTAGTACATGATCATGATGGGAGAGCGAGCAGAGACTTCTATGGCAGTGGCTACCTTGTGTTTGATGATGATCTCGTATCTGATTCATGTTGGTAGTGGAGCTTCATTTTTAGGATAGATGTTAGATGCAAGCCGGAGTGCTTGAACCTTTTGATCGAGATATAAACTCGCTAAGGTATGTAGACAATTAACTTATGATCTTTTGGATGTTTGACAATTTATGTGCATGATGGTATTTAATGTATGATCAAACAGCTTATAACCCTAAATTTCTATTTTTATTATATCGTTTGATTGTGGAAAATGCTTATATATACATATGTCTTGGGTAAGTTAATTATAAGGAATAATTAATTATAATACTACGTAAACGTCATATGTCATCTAAATCTCTTTTCCTACCTTCGAAACAGAATTAAATCATTCCACCTATAACACGATGTTAGGACCTGGTATTTGAACGAAATACCGAATGATTAACGTGTAAACCGAACAAAATAGTGCAGAATCTTATTTGATTGGCGATCCAATCAGTGAGAACGCACGTAGAATCAATAAAGTATTGAATCAAACGTTAAGAATCGATTAGGAATCGATCTACAGCGTTCTATGAACTTGGAGTATGAACTTGGAGGCTTCTAGACGGCTAGGTTACGTCTGGAGTCGAAATAGAATGAATGCTTACGTTTTTCCAAGAATTGGGTTGTATTTATAGGTTAGTGTTGTTCATTCGTGCGACTGAACCATTAGTATGGTTCAGTCGTGCGATTGAACCATGTGGTTGATCCATCCGCACGACTGAGTGTTCAGTTGTGCGACTGAGCCAATCTTATGTTACAATCATACGATTGATCTAGTCTCCTGGTTCAGTCGTGCGACTGAGTCATTCGTATGGAGTTATTCATGCGTATGGTCCATTCATATGGGCCATTCGCATGAGAACTTCATTTTGTTAAGTTTGAATGTATTAATTAATATAACATTATGTGTATCAATTCAAACAATCACAAACCTATTTAACCAATTCAACATCGACTCATTAATGAAATATTAAACATTATAAATCACAAACAACCAATATCATTTCATTAACGTTCCAAACATTACATCAGTATCAAACAAACAAGATCTATTACATTCATATCATGATCTAGGTACATACATGTATCAACAAACTCCCCCTTGGACCTAGATCTCTCTAATGTCTTGTTTTCTGCATTACCTCCTCATACTTCTTGTACTTCTCCTCTTTTATGACTCCTGCGTGAATCTCAAACGCAAAACAGAGTCTTATGACGCTCTGGAACTGGAGGGCTTGTACTATATCCTGCGTGTCATAGAACAGTGGCCACTTGTACAGAGTGTAGACATCATTGGCTGACAAGTTGGTAAGCCACATTGGGTCAAATACCCTGATAGTATCCATTTGGCCCTCTTTATTTAGGACTATTACCGCTTCTCCTGTCCTCCAATCATAGTACCACCACTTAAAGTGTGGAGTGAAGTCCTGTGGCATTTCCCTGAGTGGGATTCTTGACATCGTGCGCGGAGGACTCCAGTTCAGCACTATCTTTGGCTTTCCAGTAATGGCATCAACTTCAGACCTTCTTATGTACCTTGTAGGCTATTGGGGTCTGAAGTTAACCCACCTGGTGTGGTACTCTTTCCTTAGGGCAGCCTCAAACCAGCCTGACATCTTTCTTCTAAGATTTCCTTTCCTGACCTTGAGCCGAGGCAGATGCAGCCGCATCTCCTCCTTCTTCATCATCATCCTCATTCCTCTCTTGTGTCCTCTCTTCTTCAATCCCTTCATCATCCTCAGTCTCATCATCATCGTCCTCATTATCATCCTCATCTTCATCATCACCATCATCACCATCTCCTTCTTTAATCTTCAGTGGCTCATCTTTAGATCCCTTAAGCTTTAGCATGATGGTCTTCTTAGCCTCCTCCAACTCCTCAATCTTCTTAGCAGATGTGACACTATGCTCTTGGAGTTGGGCGATCTCGTGGCTCTGAGCAGCCATTTGTTGGGCCTGCTCCTCGATCAACCGAGCCTGCTCCGAGATCTGCTGAGACTGCGCCGCAGTAAGATCTGTCAGGTGATGGATCTGCGCTGTCTTCTCCTCATCTGCAGCTAACAAACGCATCACCATCCGTATATATGTGAGGGATGTGAAGAGGGTCCTGCTTGGTGGCTAGTGGTGGTGGTGGTAGCTGTGTTGAAGATGGGGTTGGGTCTGGATGATAGTGGAGGTGATGTAGGAGTGAAAGATATGGTGGTGGTTGGCATATGTACAGTGGTGGGAGGTGTGGTGGTGGTAGTGGTAGCTGTGGTGGCTGTGGTGGCGGATGGTGTGGCTGTAGAGGTGGTAGTGGTGGTGGTAGCTGTGGTGGCTGTGGTGGTGACGAAGGTGAGTCTTCTCTTCTTCTTCTTCTGGCCGTGGGGCTGAGCCATCCTTTTCTTCCTCGATCCAGTCGAGGTGGATGCTCCCCCTAGAACACGGCTAGATGGCTCAGGAGCATAGTTGCGATCTGCAGCAGTCTCTCCCAAATCCCTGGGCGTTCACCAACCGCCCGTAGTCTATGCTCTGTGGGAACAACCTTGCTTCCCACAGTCCTCGTCAAAGGCTCCTCATCCGACTATTCTTCCTCCTCACCAGGTATGAAGTCCTGGTGGAATCCAGCCGACTAAGCTATGTCGCCTGTGGGGCAGATACTGGAGGTATAACGTCTGTAGCTGTGCCCCTCGGTGGAATGGGCATGTCATTTCCAGCATCCCCACTGTCATCATCATCTGAATCATGCTTCTGGAGCAATAGCCTCTCATCATCTGAATCGCTGTCATCATGACGCCACTTGCGTCTACCCGGCGCCACATACCTCTGATTGGCCAGATGGCCGATCAATCTCTTCACCTGGAGCTTTACCTGCTTACCCCGATACACTCTCATACGACCCAGAGTCGTGTCATCCATAATCTCCAAGGCAACAGCATCATGGCTCTCCTTGGGAAGTGATGACAGCTTCTCGTTGAAGATCAGCTGTAGAAATCTGGGGTACATAGAAAAACCCTCCTTCCCCTTGGCCTCCAGATTCTCCACCAGATATGAGAAGATCATGCTCGAGAAGCTGAAGGGGTGGTTCAGCACCAGTGCCACATAGGCATTCTGAATCTGGTCTGACAGGTCATCAAACCCATCCCTCCGAGAAGCAATACACTTCAGGATCACATGTGCCAAGTACTTATACTGGGGACACAGGTTGCTCTTGTTGAGCACACCTGAGTTGATGTCCCCAGCGTACTTAATCCTGAGAAAGCAACCTCTGACTGTAAGTGGATGTAGCCTGGTGGGGTGATCAGTATCGTCCCCAAAATCAAGTACTCTCTGGATGTCAGCTGCTGTAATCTCAATATCATGACCATGAATGGAGCTCCGTATGTTGTAAGGCTCACGTGAACGATCAACGGAGGCATTCTCCCAGAATGCCTGATGTAACGACCTGTAAGGAGTACACGGTATAGAAATAGCCTTATGGATCCGAGAACGTCGAAGGAAAGCAATAATCTCTGTAAACTCGGCCCCATTCCGAGTCGTATAGTCCAAATGAGCACATATATTGTGCTTTGGGTTGATGGACCATCTATCAGTCATTGACCAGAAACACAAGACACAAAACCATTAGAAAGTCATACATCACAATTCAGTTCTAAGTGTATTGTTTAAATTCATTCTGATTCATTCGTGCGAATGAATCATGCGACTGAAGTCAGTCGGTTGTCCTTTCATGCGACTGAGTTCATTCGGGAGAATGAGACATGCGACTGAGTTCAATCTGTTGGCTGAGTCTGTGATTGGTTCAGTCGGCCGACTGAGCTCATTCGCATGGTTCATTCGGCCGATTGACCCAATCGCAAGAGTCAATCGTGCGGTTGGAGTTCATCCGGACGACCAGTCGCTTGTCTCACTGTTCAGTCGCCTGCGGTTCGAATCTTGATCAACACAAGTAATTTACCATGGTTTAATGGTCCATTAGACTCGCCATCTCGTCACTAATAACCTATTAAACTTAATTTTAACATGTTGCTTAGTTTCAGTTGGTTATTAGGTCGTTTAGAGTCAGATTCTTGTTTCACTTGAATATCACAAATTAGGGTTCAATTTCATCTGATTTTGGTGAGATTTCACTTCAATCTACCTGTATAAATGTCAACGCACGTCAGAAGATCAATAAAGATGTAGAAACAAGGTCTAGCGAAATTTTGGCAGAGTAACGGTACGAGGTCCGATTTAGGAATGATTGAGGGTGATGAGTAGAATGCGATCGACTATGACCCTTTAAATACTGAAGCTGAGTTCAATCCGCCGACTGGCCTCATTCGCTTAGTTCATTCGGGCGACTGAAGATCAGTCGTGCGATTGGCCCAGTCAGTCGCATTCAGTTGGCCGACTGAGTCTCAGTCGGTCGACTGACTCATTCGTGCCCTTTAATTCGCACCTTCAGTTGACCGACTGAGGCTCAGTCGGTCAACTGACTCATTCGCACCCTTTCAGTCGGTCGAATGGATCAGTCTGATAGGCCATTCTGGTGAATGGTTCAATCTCATGTCCAGTCGTGCGAATGGGACCCATTCGTATGATTGGTCCAAACTCATGGTCCAGTCGTGCGAATGGGTTAAACTTATGAAATTTTCTGCCATTTTGACTATTTTACATTTAAACTCTTTTTAACTGTTGAAATTAACATTATGCGCATTTGATCATCTCAGACATGATCATTTTAACTTGAAAACTTTTGATCACCTCAGACGTGATCCTTTTAAGCAATTTGTCACCTCAGACGTGACCCATTTATCATTTGAAAACACATGTGGTCATCTCAGACATGACCCTTTTTGGTGAGTTAATCCCATACTGAATTACATGATATAGTCTGACAACCAAAACATACTGAAATGACTAAATAACTTAGAAACTTAAACTAAAATACAAAAATTAAACTTGTTTTTGACTTTTTGTGAGAGATAAATCCTAAGATAGACATCTACGGGATTTGATTCCGGAATAGGCAGCTTTAATTTAGTTTGACCACACCTGGACCAATTCAATTTTGGAATCATACAGGCAAGTCAAATCATTTGGGACTTGTTATCAAGACCTTTTGATGCTCAATTCTTGGTTTTCATCTAGAGTCCTTAGCAAGTTTAGGAAATCATACTGGTACTATTAGATTCCCACATTGATTTGAACTTTCAAGAGTTGCAGCCACAATGATTGTCAGTATATTTGTCATCTTAAATCCATACACAGACTTTTGACACAGACTGGTAATAGTTTTAGATATAATTATTCAACTAACAATTGTGGATCCCACACTTATATGGTAATCAACATTCTTCAGGAGCTTTTGAGCGGTCTACGGGTATTTTTACAAGAAGATACTATTCTTAGAGCTTTCAAAGAGAAGCCAATCCTCAGGTCAGTGCCATCGCACAGCAGAGAGGCGGCAAACAACAATGAATTCTAGAATATCTAGGTTATGCTTATCCTCAGGTCAGTGCCATCGCACATCAGAAAGGCACACAACCTATCTTCTTGTTAGAGCAGCTTAATTTTCTTTTGCACAGAATGCACCAACAACATAAGTCATTAGCTTGATAGCATTTGTCTTTCATTTTTTTCGTGCTTTGCTCTATTTATGGTCATCCGCACACATTTGTGGTGTTTACATGCTCATTACCCCTTATTGGAATATTGTTGATTGTGTTAACCAGTGATAAGATGGAAACCCACAGTCAGTTGAACAACTTAGTTTGATCTTGAGATCACCAGTCAGGTCTAATCATCTATTGTGTTGAATCTACCGACATATCATTTGTGGTCTAGCAACCTCTAGGTCTACTTTCGTTGTGTTACCTTAGTAGTTACCAGTTTTTCTATCATCTTTCCTTTTATATTGCTTAGACTACACAAACCTATACTTTGAATTTTGCATCTTTTCTAAATTAAATTTTAAAGTCCCTCTTGATTTGTTCCTGTGTACTATCATTTTCCAAAGGGTTTGAATCGGTATCACAGTTACGATCTACCTTATATCAGCTATCCACTCCTTCTCCCTCGATTTTTTAATCCTTCTTGCATTTCAAGACCCATTTGGTGCCAATGACCTTAGCACCTTTAGGTCTAACTACCAGTGTCCATACACCTAACTTCTTAAACTGAAGAAGTTCTTCTTGCATGGCACTTACCCACGCCTCATAATTTAGTGCTTCACTGACGTATTTTGGCTCAAACTGCGAGACAAAACACCGATAAGCACCATCATTAATGTATCCTTTTTCCATAACAGAGGCATAATCAGCTGAGTATAGCTGATTTCGGGTTTGTACTCCTGATCTGACATCCCCAATGACATTATCTAGGGGATGATAGACGTTTAGACGTGATCCTGGAGTAGTAGGAACAGCTACCTCAGAGCCAAGATTATGAACATTTGGTTCTGCATCTGAGGTAGAAGGAGTTTGAGGTTCCGATGTCGAAGGAGCACCACAGTTAGATGCTTGTGGACTTTCAGGAACTGGAACCTGTTCCTCCTGACTGTTCTGGTCATCTTCTTCAGCTTCATCTTCTGAGGAGGAGTCACTGTCGTCGACTACTCCCCCTGACTGAGTAGATGATTCTCCCTGTGAGCTCGATGATGTTGAATCAAGAGATGGTGTATTCAAGATATCATACATCATCCATGTAGCTAACTCGTCATCAGAAGGAGAGATAGGGATGTTGAAGGACTTGAAGAATCCATCATAGTTGAAAAATTAGGCGGGTCCTTTGCCAGTAGGTGGTCTGAACATCAACATTACACCACACTTCTACTAAACCCGTTGAGTTGTTGTAAACTCTCTTGTTCGGTATGTTGTATCCTAGGAAGATCCCTTCATCAGCCTTCTCACTGAATTTACCTTCTTGAGTCTTCTTCAGAAGTGTGCACGGCGCGCCAAATGGTTCGAGGTACTCCAGATTAGGTTTACGTCGTTGTAGTAGCTCGTAACATGTCTTTCTGTGGCGCTTGACTATCAGAACTCGATTCAATGTATAACATGCATTTGCCACTGCCTCATTCCAGAATTGGATAGGCAGTTTCGAGTCTGCAAGCATTGTCCATGCTGTCTCTATCAAGCTTCTGTTCTTTCTCTCAGCAACACCATTCATCTGAGGCGTGTAGGCAGAAGTGAATTGATGCACAATTCCCTTTTCCTTGCAGTAAGCCTCCATCCACTGATTCTTGAATTCAGTCCCGTTGTCTGAGCGTACTTGTCTCAAATGTTTCTGATTTGGACTTCAGAAACATTACCCAAGAGAATCTTGAGTAGTCATAAGTAACCACAAAACAGTACAAGTCACCTGCAATGCTCTTTGTACCGACTGGACCAAATAGATCCATGTGAAGTAGTTCAAGAGGAAGTTATATTGAATGAACTTTCTTTTCCTTATGAGACTTCTTCGTCTGTTTGCCTTTCTTGCAAGCTACACAAAAATCAGGAAGTTGGAAATTCTTGACGTTAACTCCTCTCACAAGATCCTTCTGAATCAAGTGATTCATGTTCCGTTGATTAATGTGTCCTATTCTCCTATGCCAAGAGATGGAATCCTTCTCAGTAGCTTTTGATAGAAAGCACTGAAGCCGTTGAGAGATCCAAAACATAAAGGTCTTTATATCTTGAAGCTGTCATCAAAAGTTGGTCCTCCGGAATCACGTAGTCTATCTTTAGGACGTAACACTTCTTGTTGTCAAATATGACTTTAAATCCCTTATCACAGATTTGGGAAACAGAAAGTAAGTTGTTTTGAAGTTGTTGAACGTAGTTCACCTTATCAAACTTAACTTTCTGGTTTCCAACTTCTCCCTGAGCTGTGATATAGCCTCCCTTGTTTCCAGCAAATGAAACATGCCCTCCTTTTATTTGTTTGACGTTTAATAAAAGAGCCCTGTTTCCTGTCATGTGCCTGGATGCTCCGCTATCTACAATCCACGTGTTGGTTTCAGCACTGTAGCGAACACCCTGCACATACAATGAAAAACATTAGTTTAGGTTAGGAACCCAAGCCTTTACTGGCTTGGGTTTCCCAGAGGCATCACACATCATGAATTCAACCCATTGACCCTTAGAGGGTGAGGGTAGCTCAGGTTCCTTCTTGTCATCATTATCAGACATAGAGGATGACTTCTCTTTCCATAAGCCAGATTTGTGTAAGGCCTGTCTGTGGTAAACAGTCGACTGGCTAATGGGTTGAACTTTAGGTTCACTAGTTCTTCTAGGTGGAGTTAAAGAACTCCTCTTAGAAGACCAAGGTTTTGAATCTTGAAGTTCAATCTTCTTCCTAGGTGTCTGATAGTAAGGACAAAAGGAAGCAATGTGTCCACACTTTCCACAGTTGTAGCATGACCTACTATCAACTTTATGATTAAACTTTCTTTGTGGAGATATGTGTGACACTCTAGTAACATCACTTAGTTTAGGTGTTGACTCTGGTTCTTTTGATGTTTTCTCTTGTTTAACAAAATTAATTGTTTTGACATGTTTAACATCCTTTTCTTTTCGGTAAACTGGTTTTTGACATGAAACTTGTGAAAGATTAACATTAGCAGTCCTTTTAGATTCAGATTTGACTTTGTTTGACCCTGGCTTTATATTAACCTTTTCAAATTTTTTTTCCATATTAACACAAGGCATTTTACCCTTTGCCTTTGAAGTGGCCTCCTTTTGTTTTGCCCCAGATTCAATTGATGAACATGAGGAATCTGGATCACTAACAAGAGGAGTAGACACCACATGATCCTTGATGGGATTGTTATTTATTGGTCTACTCTTAGTGTTCATCAAGGTCTCAGGTGGTGGTGGAACCACTTTATAACCCAATCCCTCCCCGTTGTTACGTTCTCTCACTAAGTGTTGGACAATATGTGATGAACTTGTCCAACTATGCAGTTTTTGCTTTAAAGAGTTAACTTCTACTTCTAAAACTGCCTTTTGCTTCTTAGTGTCTTCTAGGGAGTTAAGATAGTACCTAATGTCATTAGCTTGGTTAAATGCAACTACTTCAGTTTCCTTAAGCTGTTTAGTCAAAAGGTCTATCTTTTCTTTGTAACTATGCTCATTTTGTTTTAAAACTCTATTAGCCTCAGTGCACAGTTGCAAATCCTTTACTAAGTTATCATTATGATCTAATAACCTAGCAAATTTATGATCTATGCTATCTCTAAATGTATTACAATCAAAACAAGCATGATTTTGAAACATTTGGTCAGTGGTACTTACCTGAGAAGATTCTGAAGAGTTAGCCATCATCGCAGCATCAGATGTCTCTGGTTCTGGTGATTCTGTCTTTGCTGTGGATGTTCCTTCTTTAGGCTTGTAGCTGACCTCAGTTGCAGTTGTCTCTTCACTATTTGACATCGCTATCTCAACTGCAATATCTCCTTCACTCGCGGAATCATCATCCAAGTCTTCTACGCTTGCAATATTAGATTCCCCCAGAGAGACAAACCGAAAGCTCCAGTCCTGTCCTTCATCATCATGGGCAGTCAAGGCTTTAGGATCCTTGCTTGATGAAGTAGAACTGCTAGCTTGTTTGTCTTGACGAGTGAAGGACGAGAATGGGTTCCCGTTCCCAGTCTTCTTTGGCTTCACACATTCTCTTTTGAAGTGCCCCTTCTCTCCACAGTTGAAGCAGGTCACCTAACTCTTGTCAAAGCCAAATGTGGTATCCTTAGTAGCAACCAAGTTCTGTCCGGTCTTTTTCACAAACTTCTTCGCCCTCCGGACAGCACTTGCTAAGGCCCACATAATATCCATCCTCTCCAGTTCCATTTCATCCACCTGCTCGTAGTCTTCTTCTGCCAGATGGTAGTTTCCAATCTTCCCAGCAACAAGTACATCATAAGAATGAACCACTGCTGCCAAGAGATCCATGTGCTCTCGAGCTACTTCCATGGTCACGTTATCGAGATTCTCGGTCTTCAGTCTAGTAGCGTTAGCTTCAGATCCAATGTAGTGGGTAGTAGAAGACCCTGAAGTTTCTGATCCTGAAGGAGAGACATGTGAGGGACCAGAAGAGCTAGACACAAAGGCGGTCTGAAGAGGTGCTCCAGATGTCTTAGCTTGAGGAGTGGCATTGTACAAAGCTGGATTCTGAGTGTACGAAGACTTCTGAGCTCTGTACTTCATCCTAAGTGCTTCTTCTCGCAGCTTTAGAATGAAGTCATTGATATCCAACTTTGCCAACATCTCATTCTGTCTCAGATTTGACACAAATGAAGCCCACTTTTCTGGCAATCCGTCTGCAAAATTTGACACTTTTTCTTCCATGGTAGTAGCAACCCCATGTGTATGCAGTTCACTCATCAGATGGTAGAATCTATCAATAACATCGTCCAAACTCTCGTTCCCATCGATGAGAAGTTGTCAAATTCTTTCTTTAGCTCCTTAGCTTTAATTGCCTTCAGCGAAGCATTCCCGTCATATCTCTTTTCCAGCTCATCCCACAATTTCTTGGCCTGCTTATTCTCCAAGTACTGGTGGAAAATATCTTTAGGAATAGACTGTGTGATCAATGCATAGACTCTCTTCTCTGCATTATACTTAACTTTCTGAGCATCAGTCATCCCTCCCAAAGTAAGCTTTACCCCATCTGCTCCCACCGGCATACTGTAACCTATCTCGATAGCTTCCCACAAATTTGGATCCACTCCATTGAGGTAGATCTCAAAACGTTGTTTTCAGTGGGGAAACTCATCTAACGTTAAGATCTTTGGTGGTTTATTATGATTCCCCACCTCACTCTCAAGTAACAGTAGGTTCTTGATTCTTGAGTCCTTCCCGGCAGTAAACGCTGACATCTGATTTTCCATGTCGATTAACTTTAAGTCTACTAAACAATCTAAAAAACTGGTGCGACTGGGTGATGCGAATGGGTTATCCGTGCGAATGAACTATGCGACTGGTTCAATCGTGCGGCTGAACTAAGCGATTGGTTCAGTCGTGCGAATGAATCTGATGAGTATGAACACTGCGAACGGATGGTTCAGTCGTACGAATGGAGATGCGACTAGGTCCAATCGTGCGTCTGGACGATGCGAATGAAGTCCAGTCATGCGAATGGCTCACTCGTGCGACTGAAGCTGCTGTTTTGCGAAAATTTCTAGGTTACACGTGTTTTATCCGTAAAAATTCGAATTTTCGCCAACCCTAATCGCCTAATGCCGTAGAAACCTAAACTTGATGAGCAGGGGACGTCCAAGACAACTTTTGACACAAAAAGATTGCGTTTTTAGAGTAAAAACACAAACTTTGTATCAAACTTGATTGAATCACATGTAATCTTGGCTCTGATACCACTTGTTAGGACCTGGTATTTGAACGAAATACCGAATGATTAACGTGTAAACCGAACCTAATAGTGCGGAATCCTATTTGATTGGCGATCCAATCAGTGAGAACGCACGTAGAATCAATAAAGTATTGAATCAAACGTTAAGAATTGATTAGGAATCGATCTACAGCGTTCTATGAACTTGGAGTATGAACTTGGAGGCTTCTGGACGGCTAGGGTACGTCTGGAGTCGAAATAGAATGAATGCTTACGTTTTTCCACGAAGTGGGTTGTATTTATAGGTTAGTGTTGTTCATTCGTGCGAGTGAACCATTAGTATGGTTCAGTCGTGCGATTGAACCATGCGGTTGATCCATTCGCACGACTGAGTGTTCAGTCGTGCGACTGAGCCAATCTTATGTTACAATCATACGACTGATCCAGTCTCCTGGTTCAGTCATGCGACTAAGTCATTCGTATGGAATTATTCATGCGTATGGTCCATTCGTATGGGCCATTCGCATGAGAACATCATTTTGTTAAGTTTGAATGTATTAATTAATATAACATTATGTGTATCAATTCAAACAATCACAAACCTATTTAACCAATTCAACATCGACTCATTAATGAAATATTAAACATTATAAATCACAAACAACCAATATCATTTCATTAACGTTCCAAACATTACATCAGTATCAGACAAACAAGATCTATTACATTCATATCATGATCTAGGTACATACATGTATCAACACACGAAACACATCCTCGAGCGGAAACGCCAATTTACTAGCTACCGCAGATGAACTGGCCCAGTTAATAGCCCAACACGTCAAATCAGCACTAGAACAACATGATGGTAACCTAGCGGTCGGTCAAGGAAGAAGGCCGGAGACTGCAGGTAATGGTCTTGAAAATGGAGCGGGAAACGGCTCAAACATAGGTTCCGGTATTGGTGCAAACAACGGATCTATTACAAACGGAAACCCAGGCAGTTCATCAAGTGGACTACCACATGGGTGCTCATATAAGACCTTTCAAGGATGCAATCCAAGAACTTTCACAGGTGCTGAAGGACCATTAGATATAATTCGATGGATTGAGAGAATGGAGACTGTCATAGCCATAAGCAATTGCTCTAATGATTAGAAGGTCAAGTATGCAACTTGTTCCTTTCATGATGCAACGTTATCATGATGGAATTCTCAACGTCAACTGTTGGGTGATGCAAATGCGTATGAACTTACTAGGGAGCAGCTAAAGGAGATGTTGCTTAAAAATATTGCCCACATAATGAACTCCAGAAAATCAAAACAGAATTCTAGAACCACACAATGGAAGGTGCTAAAATCCGAGCTTACACGTCCAGATTCAACGACCTTGACAGATTGGTACCTCGAATGGTTACACCAGAGTACGTCTGAATCGAAAGATACATATAGGGATTGGCACCTCAGATAAGAAGCAACTTTACAACATCCAAACCCACTACAATCCAAAGTGCTATCGCTATCGCACACTCCTTAACTGATGATGCGATACCCTAACCAAGAAAAACGATCATGGAAAAGGTATGATGGAAGTTGAAAGAAAAACAATTAAGATGGACAGAAGATCATTCGATAGGAAAAGAAAGTGGTTTGGAAGTTCCAAAAGGCAAGTTAACAACAAGAAGAGCTTTAACCAAGGATCTAAGCGGGTTTATGTTGAAACTTCAAGCAATGGCAGGACAAACAGAGACTCTCAAGGGAAATGTAGCAAGTGTGGACATTTCCACAATGGTGATTGTAGAGTTTGCACTCATTGCCATAATTTGGACATCTGAGCCAAAATTGCCAAACAAAACATGATGAGGAGATAACCAGAAATGATCGTGCTTGTTATGAATGTGGTGTAATCGGACATTTCAAGAAAGAGTGCCAAAAATTGAACGGATCTAGGGCCAGAAGGAGAGCTTTCGAAATGAATGCTAAAGAGGCACGTCAGGAACCATCAGTGGTTAACGGTACGTTTCTTATTAATAATCATTATACCTCCATTTTGTTTGAAACTAGTGCTGATCTAAGTTTCGTGTCAAAACAATTTGAACCATCATTGGGAATTAAACTCTGTAAGCTAAGTAAGAAATATATTATTGAGCTAGCTAACGGGAAGAAAATAGAATCTAACAAAGTAATCAAAAATTGCACCTTACAACTTAACGATCATCTTTTTAGTATTGACCTGTTACCTATCGATCTTGGAAGTTTTGACGTGGTCATTGGAATGGATTGGCTCTCTCGGAATCATGAGGAAATCGTATGTTTCGAGAAGATTATTCGCTTGCCAATTCCTAGTGGAGAATTTTTAATCGTACAAGGAGAAAAAGAGAAACCCCCATTTAAAATTATTAGTGTCATGAAAGCTTATGAGGACTTGAGTGAAGGATATCCCGCCTTCCTAGTAAAAGCCATTGACACTAAGAATGAGGAGCGAAGAATCAAGAATATCCCAGTTGTGCGGGAATACCCAGAAGTATTTCCCGAAGATTTACCAGGATTACCTCCACAGAGGCAGATCAAATTTCGCATTGATCTAGTACCCGGAGCGCACCTGTAGCTCGATCACCATATCGACTGGCACCCTCTGAAATGAAAGAATTGTCAAAACAACTGCAAGAGTTATTAGACAAAGGATTCATTTGACCAAGTTTTTCTCCTTGGGGAACACCGGTTCTATTCGTCAAAAAGAAGGACATATCTTTCAGAATGTATATCGATTATCGAGAATTATATAAGCTTACTATTAAAAATTGGTACCCATTACTAAGAATCGATGACTTGTTCGATCAACTGCAAGGATTCAGTTACTATTCAAAGATTGATTTACGATCTGGATATCACCAGTTGCTGATAGCATAAGAGGATGTCCCAAAGACAGCCTTCAGAACGCGTTATGGTCATTACGAATTTCTGGTGATGTCGTTTGGGTTAACTAACGCACCTGCTATATTCATGGATCTCATGAATAGGGTTTGTAAGCCCTACTTGGACAAGTTTGTGATAGTATTCATTGACGATATTTTGATATATTCACAGTCCAAGGAAGAACATGAGCAACACCTCAGGCTAATCCTAAACATCTTAAAGAAAGAAAAGCTATAAGCAAAATTTTCCAAGTGTGAGATTTGGCTTCGAGAAGTTCGATTCCTCGGGCACAATATTAACGAAAAGGGTATCCATGTGGATCTGACAAAGATTGAAGCAATCAGAAATTGGGAAGCCCCCAAATCTCCAACGGAAGTACGACAATTCTTAGGGTTAGCTGGTTATTATCGAAGATTTATAAAATACTTTTCAAAGATAGCTCAATCATTGACCCTACTAATGAGCAAAGATAGAAAAAACGAATGGAGCAAGGATCAGGAGGGATATTTTCAATTGCTAAAGCAAAGATTGTGTAGTGCACCCATACTGTCCCTACAATGGAAAGATGGATTTATAGTGTATTGTGATGCCTCCCGATTAGGTCTTGGATGTGTATTGATGCATAAAGATAAAGTCATTGCTTATCCATCAAGACAATTGAAGGTACACGAAAAGAAGTACACTACCCATGATCTATAGTTAGGAGCTATGGTTTACGCTCTTAAAATTTGGAGACATTATCTTTTTGGAACCAAATGCATCATATACACTGATCACAAGAGTCTACAACATATTTTTAATTAGAAGGATTTAAATATGAGGCCACGCCGCTGGGTGGAATTATTAAATGATTATGATTGTGATATCAGATATCACCCAGGCAAAGCAAACGTCGTTGGATGCACTTAGTAGAAAAGAAAGAGAAAAGCGTCTACAAGTGCGAGCATTAGAATTAACGGTACACTCGAACCTTATTAACCAAATTCATGATGCTCAAATTGAAGCATTAAAGAATGAAAATTTGGAAATGAAGGTCTGCGAGGAATGATCAAAGAGTTAACGCCTCACTCCAATAAGTTGATGCATTTTGCAAACTGAGTATGGGTTCCAAAGTGCGGAGACTTGCGCAAAGTAATTCTTGACAAAGCACATAAATCAAGATATTCAACTCATCCAAGGACTGACAAAATGTATCATGACGTAAAGGAATTTCGCTGGTGGCCTAACAATGAAAGTTGACATAGCATCATATGTTAACAAGTGTATGACCTGCTCCATGGTAAAGGCAGAATATCAGAAACCGTCCAGACTTTTACAACAACCTGAGATCCTAAAATGGAAATGGGAATACATTGCTATGGATTTTATAACGAAACTACCTAGGACATCAAGTGGTCATGATACGATTTGGGTAATCGTCGATGGATTGACAAAATCCGCACGCTTCTTACCCATGAAAGAAACATATAGCATGAATAAATTGGCCGATTTATACATCAAGGAAGTGGTGTCTCGTCATAGTGTACCAATTTCGATCATATCTGATAGAGATAGTCAATTTACCTCAAGATTCTGGCAATTCTTACATGAAGCCATGGGTACTCGACTAGACATGTGCACGACATATCACCCACTAACGGATGGCCAGAGTGAAAGAACCATTCAAACTTTGGAAGATTTATTAAGAGCATGTGTGATTAATTTTGGCGGAAATTAGGATACTCACCTACCATTAGCTGAGTTTTCATACAATAATAGCTATCACACTAGCATTAAAGCCGCGCCATTTGAAGCACTATATGGAAGAAAATGTCGATCGCCTCTGTGTTGGGCAGATATCGGCGAAAGACAATTATCCGGACCAGAGATTATTCAAGAGACAACAGACAAGATCATCCAGATTAGAAAGAGACTTGAAGTCCCCAACAGCCGATAAAAGATTTATGCAGATAACCGAAGAAAACCATTGGAGTTCATGGTCCGTTATAGAGTATTCTTAAAGGTATCTCCATGGAAGTGTATTGTGAGATTTGGTAAGAGAGGGAAGCTTAGCCCTCGATTCATAGGACCATTTGAAATCATGGAACGAATAGGGAAGGTTGCATAGAGACTCAAACTACCAAAGGAACTAGTGTGCCCAATGATTTCCACATGTCTAATTTAAGGAAATGCATGACGGATGAATCTCTAGTTATCCCACCAGAAGAAGTTGTATCGACGACAAACTTCACTTTGTCGAGGAACCAACAGAAGTCTTGGATTGGAAAATCCAGAAACTCAGGCGAAGTCAAATTAAATTAGTTAAAGTTTGATGGCATTCTAGAAGAGGGCCTGAATTTACTTGCGAACGTCAGGATCAAATGCAACAAAAGTACCCTCACCTATTCGAATCCAGACCTGATGCTAATTCAACAGCATAAAATTTCAGGACGAAATTTCTTAACCGAGGGGAGACTGTGACACCCTGTCAAAACAGATTGCTCGAGACTATTTCAATAATAAATTTATAATTATTAATTGTCGTACCTGATTAATTAAAACCCTATGTTAACGTTTTAGAAAACCTCGAGATCGTTTAAGAATTATGTGTAACACTAATAATAATACTAATACTAATAATTATAATAAAAATATTAAGTAAATTATTGAAATTAATAATAATAATAATAATATTTAGATGGAGTGTTGCATGGATGACAACTTGTCATCCATATGCCTACATAATTCCCATTTAAATCTCAAAACCATCATCACAAAAACAAAAACCATTCATCTCCTCACCACCTCCCCCACTTCTACACCACAACACCTCCCGTCGACCACCATCCACCGCCGCCTGCTCCTCCCGACGTCACCACCACAATCACCAACTCCACCATCCGCCACTACCATCACCACCCGTCGCCTCCATCACCACCATCACCACCAACTGTCGCCTCCATCACCACCATCACCACCAACTGTCGCCTCCATCACCACCATCACCACCAACCGTCACGACCATCACCCCCTTCTCTCTCTCGGCCACCACAAACATCACCACCACCATTAGAAACCTTCATCTATTTCTCTTTCAAAATAATTCTAGTTAGAACTTAGACTAGAACCCGAAGTGATAATCGGGAGTCGAAGATCGTGCTTGCATTATGGGTGGTTAAAACTTATTAGTTACTCAAGGTATTGTATTAGATTACTAATATTTGATCATGCATGATGATAAAGATGAAAAATATTGATAAACCATAGTTCACTCACTTAAAGGTTATATGAAAATTGTTGTTTTAATGATTTTAGGATATAAAATGTGTTTGAAATAGTTGTATAAACTTGAAATATGTTAAGTATAGAATGATATTTGATGAAATCATGTTAATGGTAGGATTTGGGCTTGTAAAAATGTACATGTATGTATGTATATGTCGTATGTGTATGTATGTGCATGTACATGGAAGATTTCATGGATTATGATCTTTAAGAAATCATTAGGTAGTAATATTGGATGAATGATTATTGTTGGACATAAGGACATAGGAGGATGATTAAGTTGGGATGTTGGATGGTAAAAAAATGATAATACTTGGACACATTATAAAGTTACAACTAAAAATAAGGTTTGACGAGCAATGAATCAAGGACTAGAATTATGATTTAGACCGTATATGGGACTAGTGGGATGTTATGACAAAAAAGGGCATAATTAGAATGACAAATAATGACTCAAGACTTTCTACATATTAATAATAAATCAAGCTTAAAAATAATTAATATATATATATATATATATATATATATATATATATATATATATATATATATATATATACATGCATTATTTAAATGATCTCAAATAAATAGATTTTTTAAAGTAATTAGGTTTCATAAAATAAATATCAAAATATAGTTTTATTGATAAGATAACCCCAATGACTATAACAATTGATTTTATAGAAGAAACTTTATATAAAATTCACTATAATAGGTAAAGTTATTATTAAACTAAGTCAATTAGAAATATATAATACAAGATAGAAAAGTTAAGACTTTGTAACTTTAGATCAATTAGTTAAGAAATATAATAAATAAACATAAGATAAACATGATAGTGATAAAGTAATAGACATCAAGAATACGTTAGGGTTAGATCTTAGTTTATAGGACAAATGTGTTATAATTCGTATATTTTTCTATGAATAATAAATAAACTTTTATAAGAAATTGATCAAAATATTTTAATATGATAAATACATTATATTCTAAAAAATAACCAAATAACTTGGGTGAAAAATATTCTCATAAGCATGAATTATCATATATTGACCAAGATGCATATATTTAGGGTTCGATAAATCAAGAGCACAATGTATTGACTTTATCTTTAATGGCATCCAAGGTTAGTCCTTCGCCCCATCTTTTATATTGCAATTATTTTAATTGTTTTGGGGGAAAAGCATGAAAACTATACTTAAATATATATGATGGATAAAACAAATTGATATATGATATGAAGGTATAAGTTGGGTCAATAGTATTGATGTATATTATTGAGCCCCTAAATCCTCCCATAATAATTAACCTCGGGGAGGCCACATACAATATTGGTAGATCTATCGGGTTAGAATAGCCCGCTCTCGCGACCAGTCGCACTGGTCAGGTTGTTGCGAGGGAATTTATATGTTTTGTGAATCCAAGGATCACAATCAGGATTTATCGGTGTTAATATGAAATCAAGTTAATGTTTGCGGAATCAACATTTACCTTTTTTTAATTGTTTAATAAATAAAATTCAAATATAATTAATAATGGTTATGACGAACACAATGAAAAGAACACAATTGATAAGGAAACATTATTTGATTCAAAATTATTTCATTAAAAATTGATTAACGATTACAGATGAATAAATAATGAAAGATGTATACAAGAAATGCTTTGAATGTGTTGATGTTGATGTGACGGCTTGCAGGATCGGGTTTGTCACTTAAACACTTGAATTTCTCTCAAACTCGCTTATAGAAACACACAAATCAGATGAAGTAAAGTCTTTTACAAGAGTTGATAATAATATAATAAGTAGCAAGGAACATTCAAAAATAATTTTTCAAGGCACTTGTATATATTACTTCTCAACTCAAGATATTACAAGACTCTTACAAGCATGATACATGAGTTACAATGAGAAACTATATATACTAGATCTTACAGCCGGATATACTTTGATACCAGCTGGAAACCTAAGACTAAAGCATATACTACAATGCTAAAGTTAAGGTATCTTAGATAAAGTATTATCTAAGATATGGTAGTCATGACATGTCCATGACTTACCTTTTGTCACCAACTAAAGAAGGCAACTGTACTAACATAAAAAGGTAAACAATGGATTAAAGTATGGTCAACTACATGGCTTTTGAGAAAACGCCATGCAGTATCTCAGAGGTCTGCAGCGTAGTGTCTTCCGAAGGTAAGTTGGCTTCGGAAGAAAAAGTTCTTTCGAAGCCACTTATACTTCGGAAGAGGCTTCTATACTTCCGAGGCTTGAGGACTTCTACACTTCGGAAGTTGACTTCAGATCTTTCATTCTAAGTCTTGATCTTCGGAAGTAGGTTCTTTGTCTTTGGAAGTTGGAGTTTTCCTTCGGAAGTAAGTTTTACACTTTGTCTTCGGAAGAGCTCCTTTCTCCTTCGGAAGTTCCACACTTAGCTTCGGAAGTCCTTTATTTGTTATACCAAAATCTTCTATGTGATTTGGTTTTTATTGCACCAGCCTTTCTAGATCCAACAAACTCCCCCTAGGCTGATGCTACCAAAACCTCACTTGTTTCTGCTCCTCAAAGCTTTCATCACCAAGGACAAAAGATATTTGTCTGTCTCTTTGTTCTTCCTTGAAGTGGTGCTAAGAAGCTTGTACAAGTCATTGGTCGATAGGAGATCCAGTCTATCACTCTGAATGACATGTACCCTTTGTTGTGTCCCCCTGAAAAGAGTTAGTTGACGGGAGTTATAATCATACTCCCATCTAACTATGGATTCAAATTCAGGACCTTCAACCATTTGTAGAAAAGCTTTGCCTTTGGTTGCTGATCCCTTCCTTTTCCTCATCTTTCAGTTTCAACTATTCTTCAACCTTGCTTCTAGTAGTTAGCTCGGCCATATGAAGGCTGCCTAGATGATTTCTGATATGGGCAGCTACATCAGAGTTTGAAGGGTTGGAGAATGGCTTCTCTGCTAACTCAGCAATGTCAAATCTGCTCAAGTGTAGCAGAGATGAGGCACTTAGCCTGTTGAGCTCTCCATTCTCTCTTTCAACAACAAAGTTGTGAGAAGAGTCTTCGAACCTCCACTGGATGATCTTCTTCCTG
This sequence comes from Flaveria ramosissima, assembly GCA_025215565.1. Taxonomy (NCBI): domain Eukaryota; kingdom Viridiplantae; phylum Streptophyta; class Magnoliopsida; order Asterales; family Asteraceae; genus Flaveria; species Flaveria ramosissima. The sequence continues at coordinate 37,771,330 of CM046039.1, read as the reverse complement.
GAAGCAAGAGGTTGTCTTGGCACCCGGTCACCTTTATCCAGTAGAGTCACCACCCTTCTCCTTAACTTATTTTCTTCCTCATTCAAAGTGTCTAAATTGAGGCCAAGGAGATATGCAGCTTGGTCCAATGTTCCTCTGGGCAGATCAAGAAATTGATCTCTAGTGAGGGAACATGAGGATCCATCAACATAAGTCAAATTGACTGAATCCTCCTCACTGGAGATATCGCTCAGGGTTGTGCAATTGATGAGCTTTGTCTTGACTGCCTTGAATTCTTCTAAGGAGAGATGTTTAGAAGGCTGAGGGGATGGTTTGATGGGTTGATGGGTAGGTTGAGGTGTTTGGGTTCTGGCTAGAGTTTTGGGTTGGAGGATGGGTAGTTTAGATGGTTGAGGTGAAGAGATTGGTAGGGGTAATTGTGTAGGTTCAGGGGTATATGGTTCAGTGGTTGGTTCGTTTTTTATGGGGAATGAAAAGGGTAATGGTTCAGGTTGTGGTTGGGTTTGGAGTTGGGGTTGAGTGGTTGCTTTGAAAATCATCCCCTGTCCCCTTCTGTACATCTCCTTCCTCTTCCCCACGCGAATGTCAGCCTTTATGTCACTGACATGTCGCTGGAGAGTTTTCTGACATAGGACCCACCCCTGCCTGCCAAAGAAGCCATGAGCCTTTAGATAGCTCTTCATCCAGACCTTCTCACCTATCTTCTTGGCAGCAGTTAGTCCTGCTTCCTCTTCCTTCTTCTTCTGCATTAGCTTTTCCCTTGCAGCTTTCTTTCTCTCTTTCTCCATTTGATCTTGCTCTTTGTTGAAGAGCCATAAGATCGTATCATTGTTATGTGGAGATAATTCTTCTTGAGAGAAACTCCTTTCCCTCCTGAGCTGCTGATCAGCTTCTCTTTCTTTCCTATCCCTTTCTTCTTCTAAGGCCAACCTTGCTGCATCTTCTTTTTGCTATTTTTGCAGCAAGGTTGCCTTTTCCAGCTCAACTAACTCCTCTAATTGTAGCAGGAGTACATCTTCATTTGCAGCTCCTAGACTGACAAGTCTATCAATGATCTCTACTCTATTTCTGTTGTTGATTGCCTCCTGGTTGGCTGCAGCTGCTTTGGTACTTGCAGCTAGCAGTTTTTCAGTTGGAATCCTAATTTTTCTTTTGAGTTTCTCCAACCTTTCTTCCTCCTGAAGCTCTTCCGTAGTCATCGTCCTCTTTCCTCAGATGTCTTTGGAAGTGCTAGACATTCGGAGTTCTTGGATGGAGATTCAGGTTGAGTAGTAGAGATGGAAGCTGTAGTTAATGTTGATGTTTGAGCTAAAGGTTGGGTGAGAAAATCCTCCCTATTAACCTCAGATGCAAGTTCCAGGATTTCATCTGTGACTATTAGATCATCGGATAATGAGAATAGTCCTTCCGCAGCAGCAATCTCAGCTTCGGAAGTTTGAAATTGTTCTTCCGAGGCTTTGAATTGTGCTTCGGAAGTCTGTGAAAATGCATTATCTGTCCCAACTGTTTCAGTTGCTAGGCCATCAGTCCTTGTTTCCCCTTCAAAGTTAATCTCAGGTTCCACTTGGACCTTAGGTTGACCAACTTCCTCAATAGTGGTAGAAGGTGCATTTAACCTCTGAAGCTCTTGAGCTTCGAAGTAGATCACAGATAGATCAGGACATGGCTGTTCTATAAGAGATTCCAATAGGAACTTGTTAAAGAACCTATTGAGATCTTAGAGCATCCTTTGATCCATTTGAATGACAACTGGAGGAGGCTCAGGGAAAATTGAAGCTTGTTGCACAGGATACTTTGAGCTCAGGGAAGTGAGAGCTTGACTTTGGGGTTCCTTTGTCTTTGACTTTGTCTCTGAACACTCTCCCCCATTTTGGTAGCATCATCCTGAGAGCTTGATGAGCTAGAGGAAGAGGTTAAGGAGATCTGAGTTGGTACATGCCTAAAAGACCTCTCAATCTGTTTATCAGCTAGTTTGGCCTTGAGATTTTCAATCTCAAGTTGCTAAGTGGCAGACGTATCCTCTAAAGTCCTAACCTTGGATTCAAGATTTGAGACTTTAGAAAGTAGGTCTTCAATGGTGAGTTGCATTCTTCCCTCATCTTCTTTTGAATCACAGGGAGATGAGGTAACATACCTTGTATGTTCATCCTCACCACCTAATGTGGTTTCTTGCGCCCTGGTTTCCCTTGCTCAATGATGTCTCTTTCAGAGTCATTAAAGGGCATGGTTGCCGTAGATTCAGTCTCAGTGATGTTACCACTGTCCTGAGGATCCCTCGAGGCTCCTTCAGTAGTGGCAGCTGAATCTACATGAGTCCCCTCCACGTCAGTGGGACTCACCTCAGTAAAGGTTTGCTGATGGGGGTGATGTGCTCCAAATTATACATAAAAATCCTATCAAAAGCACATCAATTATTCCTTAATATCTTCCTTAAAATGATGAAAATGTACTTAAAAGTGTTAAATTGTGTTTTCAGGTGTTTAAAAGGGCAAGATGGACAAAAGGAGCATATTTAACAAGAAATTAAAGCAATCCGAGCTTTGGACTCCAAGCATGGGGCCGTGGCTCATTAAGCACGCCCCCATGCCTTGCCAGAAACACACCCCCGTGCTAAATTAACACACCCCCGTGCTTGGACATCTGACAGGACAAAAAGTACTGTCCCCTAAAACTAGACACAGGGCCGTGCCCCACAAGGCACGGGGCCGTGCCCCACCTCCAACACGGGGCCGTGCCCCATTTAGCACGGGGCCGTGCCCGACACAACCTGCACGTACAAGCCGACCAACATTTGTAAGCATTGTACTAGCACGGGGCCGTGCCTTTTAGGCACGGGGCCGTGCTTAAACACTCCGGAAAGCCTATAAATAGAAGCCTAAGCTCACCATTTTTGGCAAGCTTTCGTGGGAGAGTTACTCTGCTGAATTCTCTCGGGAATCAAGACTTCAAGATCATTCGGAGGCTCGGGAGGTGCATACAACACTTGGAAGAAGCTTGGGATCATCTAAACGTCATCCAGTGTGGATTATCGGTTTGATTGTTCCATTTCACCGATGATCACTTATCTATCTTCTTTGTTATCCGTTGTTATGTTGTTGATGCATGTATGTCCCTAGATCATGATATGAAATGTAATAGATCTTGTTTGTCTGATTATGATGTAATGTAAAATGATTAATGAAATAATATGGATTGTTTGTGATTTGTAATGTCTAATATTTCATTAATGAGTCGATATTGAATTGGTTAATTAGGTTTGTGATTGTTTGAATGGTTACACATAATGTTATATTAATTAAAACATTCAAACTTAACATAATGAAGTTCTCATGCGAATGGCCCATGCGAATGGACCATACGCATGAATAACTTCATACGATTGACTCAGTCGCACGACTGAACCAGGAGACTGGATCAGTCGTATGATTGACACATAAGATTGGCTCAGTCGCACGACTGAACACTCAGTCGTGCGGATGAATCAACCGCATGGTTCAATCGCACGACTGAACCATACTTATGGTCCAGTCGCCCGACTGAACAATACTAACCTATAAATACAACCCAATTCGTGGAAAAACGTAAGCATTCATACCATTACGACTCCAGACGTACCCTAGCCATCCAGAAGCCTCCCAAATCGTTCTCCAAGTTCAAAGAACATATTAGATCGATTCCCATTCGACTTCTAACGTTAGATTCAATTGTTGATTGATTCTTCGTGTGTTCTCACTGATTGGATCGCCAATCAAATAGGATTCCGCACAATTTGATCTGGTTTACACGCTAATCACTAGGTATTTCGTTCAAATACCAGGTCCTAACAAGTGGTATCAGAGCTTTGGCTCTTGATTACGTGTGATTCAATCAAGATTGCATAAAAATTTGTGTTTTTGCACTAAAAACGCAATCTTTGGTGTCAAAAGTGATCTTGGACGTTCCCTGCTCATCAAAGTTTGGTTTCTACGGACTTAGGCGATTAGACCTTGCGAAATTCCGAATTTTTACGACTAAAACACGTTTAACCTAGAAATTTTCGCAAAACAGCAGCTTCAGTCGCACGAGTGACCCATTCGCACGACTGGACTTCATTCGCATAGCCCAGACGCACGATTGGACCTAGTCGCATCTATATTCGTACGATTGAATCGGTCGTTTGCATTGCTCATACGCATCAGTTTCATTCGCACGACTGAACCAATCGCTTAGTTCAGCCGCACGATTGAACCAGTCGCAGAGTTCATACGCATGACTAGACCATTCGCATCCTTCAGTCGAACCAGAGACAGTTTGTTTTATTAGACTTAAAGTTATTCGCCATGGAAGATCAAATGTCAGCCTTTACTGCTGGGAAGGACTCTAGGATACAGAACCTGCTGTTGCTTGAGAGTGAGGTGGGTAATCATAATAAACCACCAAAGCTCTTAACGTTAGATGAGTTTCCCCACTGGAAACAACGTTTTGAGATCTACCTCAATGGAGTGGATCCGAATCTGTGGGAAGCCATCGAGATTGGATATAGTACACCGGTGGGAGCTGATGGAGTTAAGCTAACGTTAGGAGGGATGACGGACGCGCAGAAAGTTAAATACAATGCAGAGAAGAGAGTTTATGCATTGATCACACAGTCTATCCCCAAAGACATCTTCCACTAGTACTCAGAGAATAAGCAGTCCAAGAAACTGTGGGATGAGCTAGAAAAGAGGTACGACGGGAATGCTTCGTTGAAGGCAATCAAGCCAAGGAGTTAAAGAAGGAATTCGATAACTTCTCATCGATGGGGAACGAGAGTTTAGACGATGTCATAGATAGATTCTACCATCTGATGAGTGAACTGCATACACATGGGGTGACTACTACCATGGAAGAGAAAGTTACTAACTTTGCAGACGGATTGCCTGAAAAGTGGGCTTCATTCGTGTCTAACCTGAGACAGAATGGAATGCTGGCAAAACTGGATATTAATGACTTCATTCTTAAGTTGCGAGAAGAGGCACTTAGGATGAAGTACAGAGCTCAGAAGTCTTCGTACACTCAAAATCCAGCTTTGTACAACGCCACGCCTCAAGCTAAGACATCTGGAGCACCTCTCCAGACTGCATTTGTGTCTAGCTCATCGGGTCCTTCACATGCGTCTCCTTCAGGATCAGACACGTCGGGATCTTCATGTACCCACTATATTGGATCTGAAGCAAGTACTACTAAACTGAAGACCGAGAACCTCGGTAATGTGACTGTGGAAGTAGCTCGAGAGCATATGGATCTTTTGGCTGCAGTGGTTCATTCTTATGATGGACTTGTTGCCGGGAAGATTGGAAACTGCCATCTGGCAGACGAGGACTACGAGCAGGTGGACGAAATGGAGCTTGAGAGGATGGACATAATGTGGGCCTTAGCTAGTGCTGTCGGAGGGCGAAGAAGTTTGTTAAAAAGACCGGACAGAACTTGGTAGCTACTAAGGATACCACATTTGGCTTTGACAAGAGCAAAGTGACCTACTTCAACTGTGGAGAGAAGGGGCACTTCAAAAGAGAATGTGTCAAGCCTAAGAAGACGGGTAACGGGAACCCGTTCTCGTCCTTCACTCGCCAAGACAAGCAAGCTTCTAATTCTACTTCATCAAGCAAGGACCCAAAAGCCTTGACTGCTCACGATGATGAAGGACAGGATTGGAGCTTTAGGTTTGTCTCACCAGGGGAATCAAACATTGCAAGTGTAGAAGATATTGACGATTATTCCGCGAGTGAAGGAGATCTAGCAGTTGAGATAGCAATGTCACATAGTGAAGAAGCAACTGCAACTAAGGTCAGTTACAAGCCAAAAGAGGAAACTACCACGTCAGAGACAGAAAAGACAGAATCACCAGAACCAGAGACATCTGATGCTGCGTTGATGGCTAACTCTTCTAAACCAACTCAGGTAAGTACTACTGACCAAATGTTTGATAATCATGCTTGTTCTGATTGTGATACTTTTAGGAATAGCATAGATGAAAAATTTGCTAGGTTATTAGATCATAATGATGACTTAGTAAAAGTATTGCAACTGTGCACTGAGGCTAATAGATTATTAAAACAAAATGAACATAGTTATAAAGAAAAGATAGACCTTTTGACTAAACAGCTTAGGGAAACCGAAGTAGTTGCTTTTAACCAAGCTAATGACATTAGGTACTATCTAAACTCCCTAAAAGACACTAAGAAGCAAAAGGCAGTTCTAGATGTAGAAGTAAACTCATTAAAACAGAAACTGCACAGTTGGACTAGTTCTTCACACATAGTTCAACACTTAGTGAGAGAAAGAAACAACGGGGAGGGATTGGGTTATAAAGTGGTTCCACCACCACCTGAGACCTTGATGAACACTAAGACTAGACCAATAATAATAACCCCATCAAGGATCATGTGGTGTCTACTCCTCTTGTTAGTGATCCAGATTCCTCATGTTCATTTATCGAATCTGGAAACAAACAAAAGGAGGCCACTTCAAAGGCAAAGGGAAAATTGCCTTGTGTTAATCTGGAAAAGGAATTTGAAAAGGTTAACTTAAAGTCAGGGTCAAACAGAGTCAAATCAGAACCTAAAAAGACTTCTAATGTTAATATTTCACATGTTTCAAGTCAAAAACCAGTTAACCAAAAAGAGAAAGATGTTAAACAGGTTAAAACAGTTAACTTTGTTAAACCAGAGAAAACATCAAAAGAACCAGAGTCAAAACCTAAAGTGATTGATGTTACTAGACTGTCACACACTTCTCCACAAAGAAAGTTTAATCATAAAGTTGATAGCAGGCCATGCTACAACTATGGAGAATGTGGACACATTGCTTCCTATTGTCCTTTCTATCAAACACCTAGGAAGAAGATTGAACTTCAGGATTCAAAGCCTAGGTCTTCTAAGAGGAGTTCTCTGACTCCACCTAGAAGAACTAGTGAACCTAAAGTTCAACCTGTAAGCCAGTCGACTGTTTATCACAAACAGGCCTTGCACAAATCTGGCTTATGGAAAGAGAAGTCATCCTGCGTGTCTGATACTGATGACAAGAAGGAACCTGAGCTACCCTCACCCTATAATGGTCAATGGGTGGAATTTATGATGTGTGATGCCTCTGGGAAACCCAAGCCAGTAAAGGCTTGGGTTCCTAACCTAAACTAATTCTTTACTTTGTATGTGCAGGGTGTTCGATACAGTGCTGAAAGTAACACGTGGATTGTAGACAGCGGAGCATCCAGGCACATGACAGGAAATAGGGCCCTTTTATCAAACGTCAAGCAAATAAAAGGAGGGCATGTTTCATTTGCTGGAAACAAGGGAGGCTATATCACAGCGCAGGGAGAAGTGGGGAATCAGAAAGTTAAGTTTGATAAGGTGAACTACGTTCAACAACTACAAAATAACTTACTTTCTGTTTCCCAAATCTGTGATAAGGGATTTAAAGTCATCTTCGACAACAAGAAGTGTTACGTGCTAAAGAAAGACTACGTGATCCCAGAGGACCAAGTTCTGATGACTGCTTCAATATATAAAGACCTTTATGTTTTGGATCTGTCAACAGCTTCTACAACGGATCATGAGGTTCAGTGTTTTCTATCTAAAGCTACTGAAAAAGATTCCATCTCCTGGCATAGGAGAATGGGACACATTAGTCAACGGAAGATGAATCACTTGATTCAGAAGGGTCTTGTGAGAGGAGTAAATGTCAAGAACTTCTAGCTTCCTGACTTTTGTGTAGCTTGCAAGAAAGGCAAACAGACGAAGAAGCCTCATAAGGAAAAGAAAGTTTATTCAATAGAACTTCCTCTTGAACTTGTTCACATGGATCTGTTTGGTCCAGTCATGACAAAAAGCATTGCAGGCGACTTGTACTGTTTTGTAGTCACTGATGACTACTCAAGGTTCACTTGGGTAATGTTTCTGAAATCCAAATCAGAAACATTTGAGTCATTCAAGGAGTTAGTAACCACACTGGAATCTCTCTACAAGCTGAAGGTTAGACAAGTACGCTCAGACAACGGGACGGAATTCAAGAACCAGTGGATGGAGGCTTACTGCAAGGAAAAGGGAATTGTGCATCAATTCACTTCTGCCTACACGCCTCAGATGAATGGCGTTGCTGAGAGAAAGAACAGAAGCTTGATAGAGACAGCACGGACTATGCTGGCAGACTCGAAACTGTCTATCCAATTCTGGAATGAGGCAGTGGCGAATGCATGTTATACACTGAATCGAGTCCTGATAGTCAAGCGCCACGGAAAGACATCTTACGAGCTACTACAAAGACGCAAACCGAATTTGGAGTATCTTGAACCATTTGGCGCGCCGTGCACACTTCTGAAGAAGACACAAGAAGGTAAATTCAGCGAGAAGGCTGATGAAGGGATCTTTCTAGGATACAACATACCGAACAAGCGAGTTTACAACAACTCAACGGGTCTAGTAGAAGTGTGGTGTAATGTTGACGTTCAGCGATATACCACACCACCTACTGGCAAAGGACCCGCTTACTTTTTCGACTATGATGGATTCTTCAAGTCCTTCAATATCCCTCTCTCTCCCTCGGATGACGAGTTAGCTACTAGAATGATGTATGATATCTTGAATACACCATCTAGCTCACAGGGAGAATCATCTACTCGGTCAGGGGGAGTAGTCGATGACAGTGACTCCTACTCTGAAGATGAAGCTGAAGAAGATGACCAGAACAGTCAGGAGGAACAGGTTCTAGTTCCTGAAAGTCCACAAGCATCAACCAGTGATGCACCTTGGATCTGAGGTAGCTGTTCCCACTACTCCAGGAACACGACTGAACGTCTATCATCCCTTAGACAATGTCATTGGAGATGTCAGATCAGGAGTACAAACCCGAAATCAGCTATACTCAGCTGATTACGCCTCGGTTATGGAGAAGGGTTACATTCATGATGGTGCTTATCGGTGTTTTGTCTCGCAGTTTGAGCCAAAATATGTCAGTGATGCACTAAATGATGAGGCGTGGGTGAGTGCCATGCAAGAAGAACTTCTGCAGTTCAAGAAGTTAGGTGTATGGACTCTGGTTGATAGACCTAAAGGTGCTAAAGTCATTGGCACCAAATGGGTCTTGAAATGCAAGAAAGATGACCAAGGGGTCATTATCAGGAACAAAGCTCGATTGGTGGTTCAGGGTTTTCGCCAAGTCGAGGGAATTGACTACAATGAGGTGTTTGCACTCGTGGCAAGGATGGAAGCCATTCGTATCTTCCTTGCCTATGCATCGTACATGAAGATTAAAGTCTACCAATTAGATGTGAAGAGTGCATTCCTTCATGGGGAAATCAGAGAAACAGTCTATGTCAGTCAACCCGAGGGATTTGAAGATCCTTATCATCGGGATAGAGTTTACAAGCTCGACAAGGCTTTATACGGGCTTCATCAAGCTCCAAGAGCTTGGTATGAGAAACTCTCGACTCATCTTGTGAAACACGGCTTTCGCAGGGGAGTCATTGACTGCACGCTGTTCATTAAAGAAAAAAGATGGCGACCTACTGCTCGTACAGATCTATGTCGATGACATAATCTTCGGTTCAAAGAACGAAGAGTTATGCAAAGAGTTTGAAGTAGTTATGAAGAAAGAGTTCGAGATGAGTGCTATGGGGGATTGAAGTTCTTTCTCGGGTTACAGGTGGATCACACTCCAAATGGGATCTTTCTACATCAGACCAAGTATGTAGGAGACATTCTCAGTCGTTTTGACATGGAGAATGCTTCTGCTGCTGGGACTCCACTGGCTACGAATCATGATATAGCACCTGATGAAAATGGAGATCTAGTGGACGCCATAATGTATCAAGGAATGATTGGATCCGTCATGTATCTCACTGCCTCAAGACCTGATATCATGTACGCTACATGTTTGTGTTCTAGATATCAGGCTAAGCCTAAGGTCAACCAACTGATTGTGGTCAAGAGGATATTTCGTTATCTGAAGGGTACACCCACACTTGGGTTGTGGTATCCTCATGATGATGACTTTGAGCTTACCGCGTATAGTGACTCGGATTACGGGGGCTGCAAGATGAACTACAAGTCTACATCAGCAGGGTGTCAATTCTTTGGGAGAAGATTAGTTACCTAGCAGTGTAAGAAGCAGACATCGGTTGCATTGTCAACCTGTGAAGCCGAATATGTTGCTGCTGCAAGCTGCTGTTCACAAATCATCTGGATTCAACAACAAATGCGGGATTACGGTTTAAAGTTCTCTTCTACTCCTATTTTTGTTGATAACTCTGCTGCAATTGCAGTAACTAAAAATCCGGTCCAACATCCTAAGACCAAACATATCGGTATTAAATACCATTTCATAAGAGACTGTTTTGAAAAGAACTTAATTGATGTGGTAAAAATTAATACTGATTTTCAACGCGCTGACCTCTATACTAAAGCCTTTGATAAACCACGTTTTTTAATATTTGCTAGAGGCCAACGGCGTTAAAAAGAAAAATGAGGTTATCCCTGATGATGATAATGTGTAGTCCAATGTAGTTTAGTTAAAGTTTTCTTTTTTATTTCATTTCATTTTATTTGTTTATTTTAGTCTGGTTAATTTAACGTATGTTATTTTGCTGTTTATTAAAATCCTAAATAATTAAACCAGTTATGATTTTACTATTTTAGGGGGAGAATTTGTCAGCAAGTAACATAAAAAAAACGAGGGAGAAGGAGTGGATAGCTGATATAAGGTAGATCGTATCTGTGATACCGATTCAAACCCTTTGGAAAATGATAGTACACAGGAACAAATCAAGAGGGACTTTAAAATTTAAATTTAGAAAAGATGCAAAAATTCAAAGTATAAGTCTGTGTAGTCTAAGCAATATAAAAGGGAAGATGATAGAAAAACTGGTAACTCCTAAGGTAACACAAAGAGAGTAGACCTAGAGGTTGCTAGACCACAAATGATATGTCGGTAGATTCAATACAATAGATGATTAGACCTGACTAGTGATCTCAAGATCAAACTAAGTTGTTCAACTGACGGTGGGCTTCCATCTTATCATTGCTTAACACAATCAACAATATTCCAATAAGGGGTAATGAGCATGTAAACGCCAAATGTGTGCGGATGACCATAAATAGAGCAAAGCAAGAAAAAATGAAAGACAAATGCTATAAAGCTAATGACTTAATGTTGTTGGTGCATTTTGTGCAAAATAAAATTAAGTTGCTCTAACAAGGAGATAGGTTGTGTGCCTCTCTGCTGTGCGATGGCACTGACCTGAGGATAAGCATAACCTAGATATTCTAGAATTCATTGTTGTTTGCCGCCTCTCTGCTGTGCGATGGCACTGACCTGAGGACTGACTTCTCTTTGAAAGCTCTAAGAATAGTCTCTTCTTGTAATCAATATCCGTAGACCGCTCAAAAGCTCCTGAGGAATGTTGATTACCATATAAGTGTGGGATCCACTAATGTTAGTTGAAATAATTAAACCTAAAACAGTCACCAGTCTGTGTCAAAACTATATGTATGGATTTAAGTGGACAAACATATTGACAATCATTGTGGCTGCGATTCTTGAAAGTTCAAATCAATGTGGAAATCTAAGAGTTCCAGTATGATTTCCTAAAGTTGCTAACGACTCTGGATGAATACCAAGAATTGAGCATCAAAAGATTTTGATAACCAGTCCCAAATGATTTGACTTACCTGTATGATTCCTCACTAAAAGGGTCATGTCTGAGATGACCACATGTGCATTAAAAGTCTAAAACAGTCACATCTGAGGTGACAATGAGTTTAAAAGGGTCACGTCTGAGGTGACTAAATTGTCTAAAAGGATCACGTCTGAGGTGATCAAAAGGTTTTCAAGTTAAAATAATCATGTCTGAGATGGTCAAATGCTCATAACTTTAATTTCAACAATTAAAAGGGGTTTAAAAGTTAAATATTCAAAATTGGCAGAAAATTTAATAAGTATGACCCATTCGCACGAATGGACCATACGTATGGACTAATCATACGAATGGGAGCCATTCGTACGAATGGACCATGAGTATGGACCATCCAACCGAATGGCCCATACGATTGGCCCAGTCGGATGCTTAAGGGCGAATGAGTGAGTCAGTCGCACGACTGAGATCCAGTCGGACGACTGAAGAAGGGCGACTGATCAAATCGCACGACTGAGCCCCACTCACACGACTGAAAGGTGCGTATGAGCTCAGTCGCACGATTGAATCTAGGGTTAGTACAAATAGAGGGGGAGTCGGTCGCAGAGACTCACCACCCTCAAATTAACCCTAAATCGCACGACTTAACGTCACTCTGCCCAAATTTTATTTGATCGCTAAAAACCCCCGTTTCCTGCTTACTGATCATATACATCGACTTTACAGGTAATTTGCGGTGAAGAGAAACCACAATAACGTTCAATTTGACACCAAATCTGGAAAATCAGACCCGTAAACTAACCGAGACTTAAGTGGCTTAATAACCTAACTAAACGACTCAAACAGATGAAATTAAAGACGTTAGGTGTTATAAGAATGTATTGCGAGTCAAATGAACTAGATAACGATGTCTAAAACTCAAAAGTGGTGAAAAAGTGAATTTGAATTGAAATGTCAGTACATCATGCGAATGGACAGGTTGATGAACTTCAGTCGCACGACTGAAGGGTGCGAACTGCTTAACCGCACGACTGAACCATGCGTATGAGTTCAGTCGCACGACTGGTGTAACCGCATGAGGTTACATACGCATGAGTCCAGTCGCACACTCAGTCGTACGCATGGGATCATTCGCACGACTAAATCCCAGTCGCACTGTTCAGTCGCACGACTGATCTTAGTCGCACAACCTCAATCGCATGACAGAAAGATTTTTTTAAGTCCAAGTGCTTCATGACTTTCTTAGCAAATGATACTAACGTTTACTATGTTTGTGTAACAGATGGCGAGTCGATGGACTATGAGCACGAAGCACAATATATGTGCTCATCTGGATTTGACATCTAGAAACGCTGCTGATTTCTCGGGCATCATCACATTTCTACTGAGATCGAGGATTGCACATGCCATATCTACTCCTTGCACTCCTTATAGGTCCGTTCAGCAGGCCTTCTGGGAAGGCGCTACAGTTGATAGATCCTCTGAGCCTCACTGCATCAGAAGTACCATCTTTGGAGAGGCTATTGCTATCTCAGAGGAGGATCTAAGGATCGTATTACAGTTGGGGGATGACGCTGATTCTCCGACTCGATTACACCCCCTCACAGTCAGAGGATGCTTTCTTAGAGCCAAGTACTCTAGGGACATCAATGCTGGGGTACTCAACAAGAGTAACCTCTCTCCCCAGTTTAAGTATCTTGCGCACATGCTACTTAAGTGCATAGCTTCCAGGAAGGGAGGTTTTGATGAGCTATCCGACCAGATACAGAACGCGTATGTTGCGTTGGTGCTGAACCACCCGTTCAGCTTCTCCAAGATGATCTTCACCTACCTGGTGGAGAACATTGAGGGGAAAGGGAAGGAGGGCTTCTGTATGTACCCGAGGTTTATGCAGATGATCATAGATCAGAAGCTTCCCTCCCTGCCGAAGGAGAAGGATAATGTGGTAGTCCTCGAGGTGATGGATGATACTACCTTGGGGAGGATGAAGGTATACAGGGGGAAGCAAGTGAAACCCCCTGTCAGGAGGTTGTTTGGGCATCTGGCCCGGGAGGACTACGTGGTGCCAGCCAAGAGAAAGTGGCGCCACGATGATAGTGATTCTGATGTGGAGCAGATTGCTCTACCCCCTCATGACTCGGATGATGATGAAAGTGGGGATGCTGGAGACGATATGCCTATTCCACCGAGAGGCACAGTCTCTGATGTAGTACCTCCAGTGTTCGTCCCAGCTGGAGATGTAGCCGAGTCAGCTGGATTCCATGAGGATTTTGTTCCTGGTGTAGACGAGGAGGAGGAGTCAAATGAGGAGCCCCTAACGCAAACTGTGGGAAGCAAAGTTGTTCCCACAGAACATGGGCTGAGGGCGGTTGGTGAACGCCCGAGAGACTCCGGAGAGACAGCTACTGATCCGAGCTATGTTCCGGGTTCATCTAGCAGGATTGTAGGGGGAGCATCCACCTCAACGGGGACGAGGAGGAAGAGGATGGCTCAGCCCCATGGTCAGAAGAAGAAGAAGCGTCGGTTGACCTTTGTTACCACAACAACCTCTATTGCTACCACCACCACTACCACTTCCACAGCCATACCATCCACCACCACAGCCACCACATCCACCACAGCTACCACAGCAACCACCATACCTCCCACCACAGTACAGATTCCATCCACCACCATATCCTTTACTCCCACATCACCTCCACCATTACACAGACCCATCTTCACTACAGCCACCACCACCACCACTACCCACCAAGCTGGACCCTCAGCCCATCCCTCTCATACTTATGTATCACCTCTACCTCCAATCGGGGTAGAGGAACAGCTGTCTGCGCTCAACAGGATGGTGATGCGCTTACTTGCTGCAGATAAGGAGAAGGCGGCCCAGATCCGCCAGCTTGCTGACCTGACTGCTGCACAATCTTACCATATTGCAGAGCAGGCTCGAGTTATAGAGGAGCAGGCCCAACAGATGGCTGCTCAGAGCACTGAGATAGCCCAACTCCAAGCACATAGTGTCACATCAACCAAGAAGATAGAGGAGTTGGAGGAGGCAAAGAAGACTATCATGTTAAAGCTGAAAGGATCTAAGAAGGAGCCCTTGAAGATCAAGGAGGGGGATGGAGATGATGGTGATGAAGATGATGAAGATGATGATGAGGATGATGAGGATGATACAGAAGAGGATGAGGAAACTGAAGGGGAAAGGACAGAGGAGAAGGACGATGATGATGAAGCAGAAGGAGGGGATGCAGCTGCATCGGCCTCTTCTTTAGGTCAAGAGAGGAGGTCAAAGAACAGACAAGACCAATCAGCCTCTACCTCTGCTCCTCCAAGTGATGAGCCGATGATTCAAGACAAAAGTAAAGACTAGATGTTTATGTATTTATTTACTTTTGTATTTGAATCATGTATTGAAAACTATGTATTGAATGTTTATACTAAGCTAATGCATTTCTGTTTGATTAATTACTAATGATTTATGTTTTGAATGTTTAAATCAAACAGATCCAAATTACCAAAGGGATGAGTTTGATGTTGCTCCCCTTCAGCAGGTCAAGACTCAGCTAACAATGATTCTTGATCTACAAGGGATCGTAAGGAGGTCAGTGAGTTATACCCCTGAAGAAGGGGAAATAATTTATGACCTATCAAACGAGCAACTCGCAGAGATTTTCAAGCTAAATCCAGATGAGATAGTGAAAGATGCTCCGACATGCGATTCGACTAGTGACGAAGAGCTCAACGATGTTGATGAAGTCGAGATCGAAGATGTCACTGCCGAGGATTACCCTTAGTACGCTGACAATGAGGGAAATGTGGTCCCCAATCTGGGTGAATCCCTCGTCAGCGATACTTTTGAGGTGTTGAACAAGATGGAGCAAGAAACAGAGAAAGCAGAAGAAACGGCCCAAGCCTCAAATGACGATGTCGACATTCGAAAGGCTGAGTTGGCTGCATGTTTTGAAGAAGTTAGAGCCCAACGTGCTGCACCGAAGCAGGATGCCTACACCAAACTCTACAGAGTCAAGAAACATCACAAGGTGTTTGGCAGGATCATAGCATGGGCGTATTTTGAGGATCTTAATGTTTATGTAGTTAAGAGAGAACAGGGCATAGAGTACTTCAGATTCCCACATGATCTGAAGACTCTACCAGGTTTTGAGCTCAACCAGCTGGCCAGACTAAAGCTTTTGTATGCTGATCCGAGGAAGATGTCAGGCTGGATCGAGGCTGGATCGAGGCTGCCCTAAAGAAAGAGTACCACACCAGATGGGTTAACTTCAGACCCCAACAGCCTACTAGGTATATCAGAAGGTCTGAGGTTGATGCCATTACTGGCAAGCCCAAGATAGTGTTGAAGTGGAGTCCTCCGCGCACAATGTCAAGAATCCCACTCAGGGAAATGCCACAGGACTTCAATCCTCACTTTAAGTGGTGGTATTATGATTCGAGAACAGCTGAAGCGGTCATAGTCCTAAGCAAAGAGGGCCAAATGGATACGATCAGGGTATTCGACCCGATGTGGCTTACTAACTTGTCAGCAAATGATGTCTACACGCTATACAAGTGGCCACTGTTCTATGATACGCAAGATATTGTACAAGCCCTCCAGTCCAGAACGTTATACGACTCTGCTTCGCGTTTGAGATTCACGCGGGAGTCACAAAAGAGGAGAAGTACAAGAAATACAAGGAGGTTATGCAGAAAACAAGAGATTAGAGAGATCTAGGTCCAAGGGGGAGTTTGTTGATGCATGTATGTCCCTAGATCATGATATGAAATGTAATAGATCTTGTTTGTCTATTTATGATGTAATGTAAAATGATTAATGAAATGATTTGGATTGTTTGTGATTTGTAATGTCTAATATTTCATTAATGAGTCGATATTGAATTGGTTAATTAGGTTTGTGATTGTTTGAATGGTTACACATAATGTTATATTAATTAAAACATTCAAACTTAACATAATGAAGTTCTCATGCGAATGGCCCATGCGAATGGACCATACGCATGAATAACTTCATACGATTGACTCAGTCGCACGACTGAACC
Organism: Flaveria ramosissima; assembly: GCA_025215565.1. Taxonomy (NCBI): domain Eukaryota; kingdom Viridiplantae; phylum Streptophyta; class Magnoliopsida; order Asterales; family Asteraceae; genus Flaveria; species Flaveria ramosissima. Next base: position 37,754,629 of record CM046039.1, on the reverse strand, counting down.
AGGAGACTGGATCAGTCGTATGATTGACACATAAGATTGGCTCAGTCGCACGACTGAACACTCAGTCGTGCGGATGAATCAACTACATGGTTCAATCGCACGACTGAACCATACTTATGGTCCAGTCGCCCGAATGAACAATAGTAACCTATAAATACAACCCAATTCGTGGAAAAACGTAAGCATTCATACCATTACGACTCCAGACGTACCCTAGCCGTCCAGAAGCCTCCCAAATCGTTCTCCAAGTTCACAGAACACATTAGATCGATTCCCAATCGACTTCTAACGTTAGATTCAATTCTTGATTGATTCTTCGTGTGTTCTCACTGATTGGATCGCCAATCAAATAGGATTCCGCACTATTTGATCTGGTTTACACACTAATCACTTGGTATTTCGTTCAAATACCAGGTCCTAACATATGTTAAAGCTCATCATGAGCTAAACTCTATTTATCATCCTAATAGGATGAAACTTATGTAATTTGTGATAAACTAATGGTGTGATAAGTATTATGTTAATGTTATGGTGGTCTTGGGAAAACTATTGATGGGTAGCATCTACATTTGAACGGGAAGTTATAACATTATGGTTCGTGATTGTGATTGTCATACAAGGTTGAAAACCGTATAATTAACTTTCATTCGCGAAACCGGTCTTCATAATAAATCCATGGCTAATGAACTAGAAATGGTTATTAGAAATCATATCACCTTAACTTTCTGATCAATTGCGGGTTCCCTTTTATTTGTTTGGAAACTTCAGTAATTGTTACGGTTTTCTAAAATTAATGGTATGTTAGGAAGGAACCTGATCAACTCTCTTTTTAACAATTAAATTATGTTTTTAGAAATCGTATGTCAAATAGGACACAAGAGATTTACCTACATAACTAGGGCTTTGATCTGAGCAGTAAAATCAGCCTGACAAGATCAAGTCACTACGGCAGCAGGATAGTCGAGAAATCACGTCGGCTCATCTTTATAAACATTAACATAATCACATCACATCACCAATTCATCACAATTGCATAAGTGGATTCTAATTAGGATGATAACTTTTATTCCCTGATTTTAAAACCAAACGCTTCAATTCTTATTTTACTTTTTTTTATTACTGTTTACTTTTAAACCCTAAAAATCTTTTCAATACAAAATATCACTTTCTTTAACAAAAACCAAATCTGATAGTCAAACATCAAGTTTGTTGAGTAGGCTAGGTGTGTCCACGGATTGATACTCGGTTCTTACCAACGCTATATTACCACACGATAGGTACACTGCCTTTTGTGTGTGTGGTTTAGTATTAGTAACAACCAAGTAAAACTGAATCTGTGCAATAAATCTTTATCAAATATATATACTATCCGCAGACCCATCAAGTTTTTGGCGCCGTTGCCAGGGACACACGGCAGTTTGAAAAACAAACTAAATTTTTGACTATCTTGCATATAACCTTTTAAAATATGTTTTTGTTTAAACTTCATTTTTATTTGTAGGTAGTTTGCCTTAGTTCGTTTAGTTGTTTTTGCCTGATTCATTTTTAAGCCTTAGTTAGTTTATGCTTCCTTAAGTTAGTGTATGTCCGACTCGTCTAGTTCTGAACTTGTTCCGCCTCTTCTGGAACCCGAAGGACTTTTTCGTCAAAGATTGCACAAGAGATCACAACAAGAAGCACCAGTCATTGAAGAAGACATTTTGGAAGATACACCATCCTAAGAAGACATGGCTAACCAAGACGAGGAAATGAAAATGACACATTATGCCACACCGTCAATAGATGGTTATGAGTCTAGTGTTGTCCAACCAGCAATAGCGGCCAACAATTTCGAGATTAAGTCTAGTATTATCCAAGTTGTAGAAAACTCTGTTCAGTTCCATGGGTAACAAGACGAAGATCCTAATGCTCACATCTCACGATTCCTTCGTATCTGTGCGACCTTCAAAATCAATAACTGTTCAGACGACGCCATTCGACTAAGACTTTTTCCATTTTCACTTAGAGGCCGAGCCATCGATTGGCTTGATTCACTTCCGCCTGGTTCCATCACCACATGGGCGGGAATGGCTGAACAATTCCTTTTGAAATACTTTCCACCCGATCGTACTGCCAAATTAAGAAGCAGCATCACAAGTTTCCGTCAAGACGACGATGAATCATTACACGCAGCATGGGAGAGATATAAAGGTCTCCTTCGGAGATGCCCGCATCGCGGACTTGATCTATGGCTGCAGTGTCAAACCTTTTACGATGCGATTAGCGGAGCCCACAAGCAAGCAGTAGACCAAAGTGCTGGAGGAGATTTTGGAAGTGTCACGCCAACAGAAGCATATCAAGCCTTAGAAAGAGCAGCTAAGAAGAGCTTTGCTTACAATCCTTTAAGAACCAAACCCAGTTCTAAAGGTATTCATCAAGTAGACTCTGAAACCCTAATTGCAGCCAATTAGAAGCTCTAACCAAAAAACTTGAACAATTGCAAAGCGAGCTAAAGAAAACTCCAACACGATGCAACACATGTGGATATTCACACAAGACCAACGAGTGCCCACAAGGCGTTAAGATGGTTGAAGATGTTGACTACGTAGGAGGCCCAAACAACTCATACAATTCAAATTGGAGAAACAACTCGAATTACAGAGATGCTGGCAGTAACCAACAATCATCTGGATTCAACCGAAGGCCACCTTACCAACAACAGAAACCACCATACCAAGGTCCAAGCAGTAGTAACCAAGAACATGGAGCATCATCAATGGAAGACTTATTACAGCAATTGTTGTTAACCACACAAGCCACAGATGAGTACATCCGGAAATCTGATCGAAGAAATGAGGAGAGGTTCCAAAGAAACGAAGCTGACATCAAAAGCAACAAAGCATCATTACAGACCATAGAGCACCAAGTAGGTCAAATAGCACAACAACTCTCTGAAAGACCTTAAGGAGCTTTGCCCAGCAACACTGTGACAAACCCTAATGCTCATGTCAAAGCCATCACCACCAGGAGTGGCAAAACCACTCAAGGTGATGCACCCGCATTACAACCCATCCTTGAAGAAGTAGAAACTGAAACTCCAAGTAATGCGAGTGATAAGCAAAAGCAACCCGTTGTAATTGAAGAACCAGCAAAGAAATACGTTCCACCACCACCTTATGTTCCACCACCTCCATATCCAGGTCGTTTGAGACAACAAAGAATGGAGGCACAATATGGAAAATTCCTTGGGTTGTTCAAGCAACTCCACATCAATCTGCCCTTGGTGGAAGCCTTAGCACAAATGCCAAACTACGCTAAGTTTCTAAAAGGTGTCTTGTCAAACAAAAAGAAGCTGGAAGAGTTATCACACGTAGTTTTGAATGAGGAATGCTCTGTAGTTCTTCAAAACAAACTACCTCAAAAGATGACTGATCCAGGAAGTTTCACCATACCTTGCCTAAAGGAAATCTTTCTGTCAGTAATGCGTTAGCTGATTTAGGTGCTAGCATTAACCTTATGCCTTATGCGGTTTTTGAAAAATTAAACTTAGGTGAGCCTCGACCTACCCGTATGAGCATCCAGTTAGCTGACCGTTCTATCAAATATTCGAGGGGCATCATTGAAAATCTCTTAGTTAAAATTGACAAATTCGTATTTCCCGTTGATTTTGTGATCCTAGACATGGATGAGGACAAAAATGTTCCTCTTATCCTAGGTCGACCTTTCTTAGCTACTGCTCGAGCCCTCATTGATGTTTGCACAGGCAAACTCACGCTTAGAGTAGACGAGGAGGAAGTAACTTTCGATATAGGCCAATCCATGAAACACCCTCAACATCATGATGACTCACTCTATTACGTTGATGCTTGCGATTCGATCATAAGCCGTCATTTGAAGGAAGCCCTTCAAAATGAAGCTTGCAATACTCAATTAATAGAAGTCATAATCACCGAACCCATCTGTGAAAACCAAATCATTCTAGAACTTGAAGTTGACGAAACATCATTTCATCAAGAAGCATTTGAGATCATTGAGCAAGACTTAGAACCAAAAGCCAAACCTTCTATCAATGACCCTCTAGTCTTAGAGCTCAAAGAGCTTCCATCTCATCTCGAATACGCTTTTCTTGAAAACACATCTCAACTTCCTGTCATAATCTCATCCGCCTTATCAATTGATGAGAAGAACAAGTTGCTCAATGTGCTTAAGGCACACAAACGAGCAATTGCATGGAAAATCATGGACATCAAGGGAATCAATCCATCCTTTTGCACTCATAAAATATTGATGGAGGAGAATTTCAAATCCGTTATTCAACCTCAAAGACGTTTAAACTCGAGCATGCAAGAGGTGGTGAAGAAAAAAGTAATCAAACTGCTAGATGCCGGTTTGATTTACCCTATTTCTGATTCGCCTTGGGTCAGTCCCGTCCAAGTTGTTCCAAAGAAAGGAGGAATGACTGTTGTAACTAACAAGAAGAATGAGCTTATTCCCACTCATACGGTTACAGGATGGAGAGTTTTCATAGACTATCGCAAACTCAATGACGCCACAAGGAAAGATCACTTCCCTCTTCCTTTCATCGACCAAATGCTTGAGAGATTGTCTGGAAAAATGTTCTATTGTTTTCTGGATGGTTTCTCAGCTTATTTTTAAATTCCTATTGCTCCCGAAGATCAAGAAAAGACAACATTCACCTGTCCATATGGCACATTTGCTTATCGGCGAATGCCCTTTGGCCTGTGTAATGCTCCTGCTACATTTCAAAGATGCATGGTAGCAATTTTTCATGACATGATTGAACACTCAATGGAAGTCTTCATGGATGATTTCTCCATCTTTGGAAACTCATTTGAGCAATGTCTTGAAAACCTGGAAAAGATGCTGGTTAGATGTGAAGACTCCAACCTTGTTTTAAATTGGGAAAAGTGCCACTTCATGGTTACGGAAGGAATAGTGTTAGGACACAAAATCCCTCGAGCGGGGCTTGAAGTCGATCAAGCCAAAGTCGACACTATTTCTAAACTTCCGCATCCCACAACCATGAAAGACATCAGAAGTTTCCTAGGACATGCAGGATTCTACCGTCGTTTCATTAAAGATTTCTCAAAAATCGCTCGACCAATGACTCAACTCCTGGAGAAAGACGCGAAATTCGTATTTTCTGATGAATGCATTAGTGCATTCAAATTGCTTAAGGAGAGATTTGTAACTGCTCCAATCATGGTTTCCCCAGATTGGACACTACCATTTGAACTCATGTGCGATGCAAGCGATTTCGCGGTAGGAGCTGTATTAGGACAGAGGAAAGATAAGCAATTTCACCCAATTCATTACGCGAGCAAAACCCTAAACGACGCACAAGAAAACTACACTACCACCGAAAAAGAACTTCTAGCGGTAGTTTTCGCATTCGATAAATTCCGCTCGTATCTCATCCTTTCAAAGACAATTGTTTACACCGATCATGCAGCCCTTCGTTATTTGTTCAACAAACAAGATGCAAAGCCGAGATTGATCCGTTGGATTCTTCTGCTTCAAGAATTTGATATTGAAATTCGTGATAAGAAAGGAGCGGAAAATCTAGCGGCTGATCATCTCTCGCGTCTTGAGGACTCAAGTCCTTCACAAACTGAGGAAACCAAAATAAACGACAATTTTCCTCATGAATTCCTTATGCACATTCAATCCTCAATCGATGAACACCCTTGGTTTGATGATTTTGCGAATTACTTAGCAAGCGGAATCCTTCTCAAAGGAATGACTTATCAGCAAAGGAAGAAGTTCTTTACTGATATCAAACATTACTATTGGGAGGATCCGTATCTGTTCAGAATCGGTGCAGACCAACTCATTCGAAGATGCGTATACGAAAGTGAAGCAGAACAAATTCTAAGGCACTGTCATGAAGGACCCACAGGAGGACACCATGGAGCAACCTTAACAGCCAAGAAAGTATTCGACTCTGGATTTTACTGGCCCACGATCTTCAAAGATGCTCATAACATGGTACGCACCTGTGATGCCTGTCAAAGAGCAACCAATATCTCGACACGGGATGAGATGCCTCAGAAACCAGTTCAAGTATGCGAGATATTTGATATATGGGGTATTGATTTCATGGGGCCATTCCCAGTGTCATTTGGCAATCGTTACATCTTGGTAGCAGTTGATTACGTCTCAAAATGGGCTGAAGCTCAAGCCCTGCCTACTAATGATGCCAGGAACGTTGTCAAATTCCTTAAGAAACTATTTTTCGTTTTGGTACCCCCAAAGCTCTGATTAGTGACCGAGGAACTCATTATCTAATCAATCAGCTTGAAAGAGCAATGGCACGTTATGGAGTTCACCATCGCTTTACAACTGCTTACCATCCACAAGCGAATGGGCAAGCCGAAGTCACTAACCGAGGTATCAAACGAATCCTTGAGAAAACTGTAGGTCAAAATCACAAGGACTGGTCTATCAAGTTAGATGATGCATTATGGGCTTTTCGAACAGCCTATAAGACTCCCATCGGCACAACACCGTTTAAACTAGTTTATGGGAAGTCGTGTCATCTACCTGTAGAACTAGAGCATAAGGCCTTTTGGGCACTTAAAGCAGCAAACCTGGACCAAGACCTTGCAGGAAAGAATCGATTCCTACAAATTCACGAATTGGAGGAATTGAGGGAACAAGCGTACGAAAACGCTAGGGTTTACAAAGAAAAGACAAGGAAATTCCACGACGCTCGATTAAAGAGCACAAAACAATTTCATGTGGGAGAACGTGTCTTACTGTATAACTCTCGTTTGTTTATTTCCCGGAAAACTGAAATCACGTTGGTCTGGACCTTATACGATCAAAAACGTGTTTCTGAATGGTGCCATTGAAATTTACAACCACGCAGGTTTAAGTTTCAAAGTAAATGGTCATCGTTTGAAACCGTATAACGATGGACCAACCAAGATTTCTTCGGAGGAATTAAACCTCCACCCCAACGAAAACTAAGTGTGGGGAAGGGTCGTGCCGAAGACCCGAAACTTAAACGCGGCACCTGTACATAAAATTTTCTCACTTTTTAGCAATTTTTAGGACCTCACAAGCACAAGCACGGGGTCGTGCCCCATCAAGCACGCCCCCGTGCCTCTGACAAAATTTTTCCACGATCTCCGCTGACGACTCTGGAACGTTGCAGGTCGAATTTAAGACGACTTCTGACAAGCACGGGGCCGTGCCTAGCTAAGCACGCCCCCGTGTTCATTCTTTCCGACCTGTGTATAAATACCACACTTGTTCCATTCTTTCATCACACTCATTCCTGCTCAAAAACGTAAAAAAATGAAAGAATCAAGTCACGGAAGCTCAAACTGGAATCCTGCGAAGAAACCGCGTTCCGAAACGCGAGAGCCGACGACTCAAGAGTATTTTTTTCAAAATGCATGAACTGATCAAGCAATTGACAGAAATGAACCTCGTTGCTTCCCTACGCTTGGCTGAACTAATCCAAAAAGTTCAGCAGATGAGCGAGGAACTCATTTCCATTAACCAGCAGCTCGCGGAATTGAGCAACCGCACTTCTCACTATCCCATGCCAAACCTTCCACACGAAATGTGTGGAGGTTTCTTTTAGAAACATTCCGTGATGTGTTAAGTGCGCTGTTGCGCGTTAAAGAGTCTGGTTTTGCTGTTTTAGATTCTCAGCTTTTAACGTATCGTGTAACTGTAGGATTCTAAGGAATGTAATTTTCAATTTGGATTGTGTTATTTAACTATAGGACTATTTTCATATCTTTTCTGATGATTTGGAAGTGATAAAACTTAACCGGGAAAATTACACAACGCGCGAAACTAAAAAACGGAACAACAAAACACTGAAACCAAACTTTGTGCATGAACACGGCCCCGTGTTCATAGGGGCACGCCCCGTGTTCGACAAGAATTGACACCACCTGCCAATTTTCAGTCTTTTGTCCTTTTCCATTCAATGTTGCATGATAAAAACCGAGCTAATGTGCCTGCAAAGTCGTATCCACTTTCAATTCTCTTTTCTTTTCCATTTTTCTTTCATTTGTTCAAGTGTTCTGGCAAGAGTATTTGGCCAAGATTTTAGCATACTAATTCCTTTGATTATGAAAGTCATTTACATGTAGTTAGGTGATTAGGTCTCTAAACAACCGAAATCCTAGCAATTATGTGTAAACACTTGTTCTTAAACGTGTTATGGAATGATGAATGCTTTTAACCTACTTGTTCATGTTTATTCTTGTAGTAGATTAGTGTTAATTAGTGTGTTTAGTTAGATATTAGTATGTTTAGTTAGTTAGTTAGTTGTTTTCTTTTATTGTTAACAAAACTATCTTCATAACTCGTGGTGAAACCTTTGTTAATCATGTTCAAGTTACAAGAATTCTCAAGTGATGTAAAACAATATATATTTTGAGTATCTTGAATTATTAACAAATGATTAAAATGTTCAACGTATAATCTTTGATTTTTGAAGGAAGAAAATGTTAAACCCATGCTTAATCAACGATTTACAAACAAAACCACGATTGCTCGAGTCAAGATTTCATGCCCAAACATGTTAACCGCACCCCCACGTTGTACAAAGCGCACCCCCATGTTCAAATTTTTTTTTCTTGGATGATAAATTCTTCACTATTTTTGAACATGAATTGAATCATTATGATGTTATGTCTTGAAAAACATATGATTTTCACTAACATCATGAGACTGCTTAAGAAATTTGTTTTGTATAGATTAATTTAGTTTTAAATTTCAGGATCATGGAGCATCCCTACTTACATTTTTAAGGGGACCGCGAGATATGGTGTCATGATAGACTTCAAAGAATGCTACAAAGGGTCCAAAGATCCCACTTACAAGAAGATGAAGAAACACTTGCGGCAGTCGGACAACTAGAAAGATATAATAATTTATTAAGTGTCCAGTGGAAACGTTTATTTTCACAAAATAGACCTTCCGTTTATGAACTGACTCTTGAATTTTTAGCAACTTTTAAATTTAGCATGAAAGACTCTGATCCTTGGGATGAAAATGCAGTTTCATTCAGACTAGCTGGGAATTGGCATAAGACATCCATTGCCTTGTTCGGTGTATATCTTGGAATATACACGGAACAAGAAATGGAGGAGGAGGCTATATCTGGAATGCCGGCGTATCATACCTTCCCGGACGAGGAAAGTAGAGACGCGGAAAGTGGTGCAATGAGGAAAGCATTTTGGGAGCGGATTGGAATCGGAGTGTTCAACTCGAGCAAAACAAAAAGCAGTCTGATACGAGACCCGCTGCTGCGATACATTCATCGGTTACTCAGCCATTCCATAACAGCTCGTGGTCAAAGCGAGGGAGTTGTTAATTTGAGGGACTTGTTTATTTTATATTGTATGGTTAATCAGTTGCCATGTAATATTGGGTATTTGTTTTGTAATCTTTTTGCCAAGAAGGCGATTGCAGGTGCTCCAACACCCATGTTTGGAGGAAGCTGGATTTTGAACTTATATGAAAGCTATGGTTATAACACTGAGGGAACCGAAGGAGTGATGCCAGGACTGTTGGACTTGAGCATCTGTACAAGTATGTACATGGTGACAAGTTTACCAAATGGGCAGCCGAGATTCATGGATAAGAAGGGACAAATATGGGATTCGGCGGATCCCGAAGAAATTATCATGGATCTCGACATGCCGATACAGCCGGAAGGAGCCGGAGCTGGATCTTCAAGTTCACGTACAGGGGAATTCCCAACCATGTTAGACCTTTATGAGTCAATCCAAACCACCAAAACCCATGCAAGGCGATCATTTGAATATGCCCAACGAGCCTTCAACCGAGTCGAAAATCTGAATTCCCGAGTCGATGACTTGAGCAGAGATGTCACGTACATCAGAAACCGAATGTACCACGAGTGGGGGGATATCCCACCACAAAGCCCTTGAAAACCGTATCATTTTCTGGGCTCCGGCACAGTTGTTTTGTGCCAATCTATCTTTTAATTTATGTCGTTTTATTTTAATTTTGTGTGCTTAGTATTTTAATGCTTTCAGTAAATTGGTAATATTTCAGGTGATACCGAGGATTCTAACAACGCGAGGGCAACCAAACACAATTGAAAAATTCATCATTTTTAGGGGAGTTATTTCGTTACCCTTTCTCGATCATGAATATTTTAATCACATTGAGGACAATGTGAATTTTAAGTGTGGGGATGGGAGTAATGCATTTGACTTTGCTAAAAAGGTCCAAATTAAAAATTTTTAAGAAAAAATCACTTACCAAATAATTTTTGTGACAAGAAACCAAAAATTTAATATAATTTTTGATAAACCAAATTATAAATATACGTTTTCGGGAAATAGAGAAGTAAATCCATGACGTCCAAATAAAAATTGAAAATGTTTTTTTTGTGATATCCTTAAAAGAAATAATCTAGTAAAATATTTAATCATGTAAAATGAAACACTTTTACCCAATTCCATCCATATGTGAGTTTATTTTTGAGCTTTTGCAAGTTGCAATTCTACTTTCATTCTGGATTTAATTGAGGGTGCCATATGATACGTGTGATTAGAACTTGCTTTGGGTATACATTTCAAGACCTTAATTAGTATTTGTTGCATAAAAATGAGTTAGGCACTAGGAAACCTTAACCATTCAAGCCCCAACCATTGTCTTTAATTTTCCTTACCCGAACGTCAACCCTAGTTAGCCCCGTTGAGCTTAAACGTTTTTATCTTTCAATCACCTAGTCACCAAGTCACTTAACCAAAAAGCCTTCAACAAAACCCGTTTTCGTTAAAGACACGTTTTTGGCTTATAAAATAAATAAATAAAAAAAAAATTGGTCTTTTACCGGCAGACCTTAAAGAACTGGAACGCATTCTTTTGATTTCATTTTGCTTTGTTGCCTTCATCACGCAAAACCGGGACTTCCCCCGGAAATCCGCGAACAAATTTTCAATCTCACGTTTGACGCAAGAAAGAAATGGCGAAAAAAGGAACAAGTTCCGCCATTTTGTGGGATTTCAAAAAGTGCTATAAAGAGACGGGCGAAAAGATATGAAAGATGTCCGAATTGTGAAAATTGGTCCCATAATGGAAAATGCAAAAAGAATCAAACTGAATCTCAATACGAATACACAGAATTAATCCGATTGGGTGCTATTAGGCTTCAAGCCGAACGATCCTTGAGAAAGGAAAGTTTTGTGTATCTTCGCGAAAAAAGATGAAGTGCGATTCTTGAAAGCAAAATACGGTCTTGACAATCTGACCTTAAACGAGTCCTCAAGCTAGCATATCCCTTCTAGCTTGAAGTATTGTATAGGGAACCTTTATTACTTTCCTTGTAGTTTATGTTAGAAAAAAAAGCCAAGACCGTCGTCTTTAGCAATTAGCCACTCTTTCCAAATATTCCATACCCGAGCCCAAGCCAAGTTACAACCAATCAAAGACCTAATGATTTATGCAAATAAATATCTAAGTAGGTGGAGATTTGATCCCTTAACAAGCATATGATTTCATACGTATTCATACTAGGCAATTGAGTGTATTAGTCATACTTAATCTTGATTATGACTCCATATATTTAGCCGAGTGTGAGTGCATCTTGTGAGAAGTGTGGATTTTTACATGATAATAATCTTTACTAACCAACCTATTGCTTGCTAGGATATCATTTTACTTGTGCTTAGAATATTTATATTTGGATTAAAATAGTATTTACTTGCATACTTCTCGAAAGACATGTTTATAATTTGATTTATTTGGTTTTTGGTGGAATTGTCATTTTAAGTGATTTTTGCTTGAGGACAAGCAAAGTTCAAGTGTGGGGATGTTTGATGTGCTCCAAATTATACATAAAAATCCTATCAAAAGCACATCAATTATTCCTTAATATCTCCTTAAAATGATGAAAATGTACTTAAAGGTGTTAAATTGTGTTTTCAAGTGTTTAAAAGGGCAAGATGGACAAAAGGAGCATATTTAACAAGAAATTGAAGCAATCCGAGCTTTGGACTCCAAGCATGGGGCCATGCCTCATTAAGCACGCCCCCATGCCTTGCCAGAAACACACCCTCGTGCTAAATTAACACACCCCGTGCTTGGACATCTGACAGGACAAAAAGTACTGTCCCCTAAAAGTAGACACGGGGCCGTGCCCCATAAGGCACGGGGCCGTGCCCCACCTCCAACACGGGGTCGTGCCCCATTTAGGACGGGGCCGTGCCCGACACAACCTGCACGTACGAGCCGACCAACTTTCGTAAGCATTGTACTAGCACGGGGCCGTGCCTTTTAGGCACGGGGCCGTGCTTAAACACTCCTGAAAGCCTATAAATAGAAGCCTAAGCTCACTATTTTTCGCAAGCTTTGGTGGGAGAGTTACTCTGCTGAATTCTCTCAGGAATCAAGACTTCAAGATTATTCAGAGGCTCGGGAGGTGCATACAACACTTGGAAGAAGCTTGGGATCATCTAAACGTCATCCATTGTGGATTATCGGTTTGATTGTTCCATTTCACCGATGATCACTTATCTATCTTCTGTGTTATCCGTTGTTATGTTATAGCTCATCATGAGCTAAACTCTATTTATCATCCTAATAGGATGAAACTTATGTAATTTGTGATAAACTAATGGTGTGATAAGTATTATGTTAATGTTATGGTGGTCTTGGAAAAACTAATGATGGGTAGCATCTACATTTGAACGGGAAGTTATAACATTATGGTTTGTGATTGTGATTGTCATACAAGGTTGAAAACCGCATGATTAACTTTCATTCGCGAAACCGGTCTTCATAATAAATCCATGGCTAATGAACTAGAAATGGTTATTAGAAATCATATCACCTTAACTTTCTGATCAATTGCGGGTTCCCTTTTATTTGTTCGGAAACTTCAGTAATTGTTACGGTTTTCTAAAATTAATGGTATGTTAGGAAGGAACCTGATCAACTCTCTTTTTAACAATTAAATTATGTTTTCAGAAATCGTATGTCAAATAGAACACAAGAGATTTACCTACATTACTAGGGCTTTGATCTGAGCAGTAAAATCAGCCTGATAGGATCAAGTCACTACGGCAGCAGGATAGTCGAGAAATCGCGCCGGCTAATCTTTATAAACATTAACATAATCATATCACATCACCAATTCATCACAATTGCATAAGTGGATTCTAATTAGGATGATAACTTTTATTCCCTGATTTTAAAACCAAACGCTTCAATTCTTATTTTACTTTCTTTTTATTACTGTTTACTTTTAAACCCTAAAAATCTTTCCAATACAAAATATCACTTTCTTTAACAAAAACCAAATCTGATAGTCAAACATCAAGTTTGTTGAGTAGGCTAGGTGTGTCCACGGATTTATACTCGGTTCTTACCAACGCCATATTACCACACGACAGGTACACTGCCTTTTGTGTGTGTGGTTTAGTATTAGTAACAACCAATTAAAACTGAATCTGTGCAATAAATCTTTATCAAATATATATACTATCCGCAGACCCATCAGGGGCTAGAGACAAGAGATCTCTCTGGGCTCTATTGATCCTTGAGAGGGTGTTGTGGATCAACTTCATTGCCCTGAAGAGACATTGAACCTTTGATAGGGCTGTCCCTTTTTGGCTGCTCAGGGGAGTATAGAGACTCTCCCAAAGGGCTTTCAGCTTGGGTTTTGGGCTCATGGGTCTGAGACTGAGGAGACTCAAGACCCATATTGAGGTCAATTGTGAAGGATGGTTGGACCTCAGGCTGAGTGGGAGCCCTTTGTTCCACTCTAGCCTTTTTGGGTAGAACATGAGGAGCTTGTTCGATCAGAGAAGATTGAACAAGGGTTCGTTTGGGGCGTCTCTGATAAGTAAAGGTTATGGGTGGAGAAGGTAGATTTGGCAAAGAGAGGGTAGTTGCTGGTGTGGGTTCATCACCTGTGGGGTTAACAGAAATGTCACAAGGAGCCATTGGCTCAATCATACCTGGAAGAAGTGCAATATCTCTTCCAGTGAAGTTGGTGGACACTCTCTTTAATGTCTTGAAGATGGTTGGCCTCATTTGAGGAGCAGTCAGAGCAGCTGCGCAGACAAGCTTGCTCTGGTCCAGCTCACAATTGATTATGTGCTGGAGAAACCTGGGATACATGAAGAATGTGTCCCTTTGAAGATTTCCCATGAGATTAGTCAGCACAAATCTTGAGTAGTTGAAGCGGAGACTTTTCACCAAACCATGAACTAGGCACCCAAGTTCATATGGGATTTGATCCCATCCCCTAGATTTATTGGACAAGCATTGAAGAACCACATGCACCAGGAACTTCCAATTGTAAGAGAAGTTAAATTTGTAGACAGTTGACCTGCTAACATCTCCACCATATCCCATTTGGATATAAGAATTGTCCAATTCTGCTTTGGGGAATTCCGTTGGAGCGCCATCATCATGAAGCTCTAGATGCTCCCTGATGATTTGTTCAGAAATGACCAACTCCTGGCCACAGATGCTCGATCGAATGACGCGCACCCCATTTAGGGTTTCAATCTGACCATTTGCCCAAAATTCAGACATATGGTTTGAGTAAATTATGGGGTTAACAGTCAGAGCAGTGTAGTAAGAAGATAGGGTTAGAAAGCAGATGATGTCTGAGAAGTCAACATCCCCTGAAGAGTCAAGGAGTGCGACTTGGTTGTGCAGAGGGTTAAGTGCCATTGAAGAAAGTTACAGGAAGATAGTTCAGAATAGGATAAATTGAAGATGAAGAAAGCTTTTAGGGCAGTAATTTTGTTAAAAAGGATGTAAGTGATTAGCCGGAGGTATTTAAATCGGTGGAATGGCGGTTTAAAGGGGTTTGGATAAGACCATGTGAGGTTTCAGTGGATGATGTGACATGGGCGGTCAGGTTAGTCCATTTAAATCTGACATCATTAACAAAATCTTTGTGGGGCCCAAAAGATTTCCATTACACACTAAAATCTTTCTTCCGAGTATAAAGCATTTCCGAAGGTAATATTCTTCCGAAGGCAAATTTACTTCCGAAGGTAAAGTGATTACTTCCGAGAGTATATGTTGTTTTTCAAATGGAGAGTGTTATAAGCTTCGGAAGTAGATCTGATATGAAATCAATCACTTCTTCCGAGACTTAACACTCTTCCGAGAAGAAAATTATCCTGGGAGAAATTTGCTTCGGAAGATATGTGAAATATCTGCCGAGGGTTAATTTCTCTTCGGAAGAATTTATACTTAGATAAAATTTTAGAAAAAGATCTTTTTGTAACAGGGCTTAGATTGTTTTGACATATGACTTTACACATTAAAAGGTTTTCAAATGAGATCAACTAATCAAGGTTTATCATCCCAATAGCTGTAATGAGATATTTAAATCTTTGTTCATCAAAGGCTTTGGTGAACAAGTCAGCATATTGTTCATTGAGTCAACTTTGATTAGCTTGAGAAGATTTTTCTCATGTATATCTCTAATGAAATGATACCTGATATCAATGTGCTTAATATTGGGGTGCTTCACTGGATTTTCGGTAATGGATATAACACTGTTGTTGTCAATGTGGATAGGAGTGCTCATGAAGTTGAATCCGTAGTCTATCATCTGGTTTGAATCCACAGCAGCTGAGCACAACAACTAGCAGCAGCAATGTATTCAGCTTCAGCAATTGATGTAGAGACACAAGATTGCTTTTTGCATTGCCATGAGATGATCCTTCCACCAAGAAATTGACATCCACCGGATGTTGATTTCTTGTTGATGTTGCAGCCACCATAATCACTGTCAGAGTAACCATAGAGATTGAAATCACTATTTCTTGGATACCAGAGACCTAGTTTAGGTGCTCCTTTAAGGTATCTAAGAATTCTCTTGGCAGCTATTAGGTGAGACATCTTTGGAGCAGCCTGATATCTTGCACAAATGCAAGTTGCAAACATGATATCAGGTCTACTTGCTGTGAGATACATCAGAGAACCAATAATCGCTCTATACTGATGTTGATCAGTATCCTCCCACTCGGAATCAGGGCAGAGATTGTGGTTTCTGGGTATAGGTGTTTTTGCTGCTTTACAATCTTTCATATCAAATCTTTCTAAGATATCATTGACATACTTAGATTGATTGATAAAGAACCCTTCCTTCATTTGCTTTACCTGAATTCCAAGGAAAAAGTCCATTTTTCCCATGGAACTCATCTCAAACTTCTTCTTCATAATGCTCTCAAAGTCTTTGCACATTTGGTCATTTGAAGAACCAAATATAATGTCATCAACATAGACTTGAACGAGCAAGATATCCTTCCCAGACTTCCTTATGAAAAGAGTCTTATCAATGGTACCTCTAGTGTAACCATTCTTCAGGAGAAACTGAGACAATGTCTCATACCACAGCCTAGGTGCTTGGTGCAGCCCATATAGAGCTTTATCCAATTTGCACACATAGTTGGGATGCTATGGATCTTAAAATCCCGGAGGTTGGCATACATAGACCTCCCTATCTATATCCCCATATAGAAAGGCACACTTGACATCAAGCTGGTAAATAGTGAAATTCTTGGATGCAGCATAAGCAAGGAAGATCCTAACTGCCTCAAGTCTTGCAACAGGTGCAAAGACATCAGTATAATCGATTCCCTCCTCTTGAGTGTATCCTTGAACCACCAGTCTTGCCTTGTTCTTGATAATCAAGCCTCTATCATCTCTCTTGTTTCTAAAAACCCATTTAGTGCCTATAGGTACTTGACGAGATGGTAGCGGACATAGGTTCCAAACCTTTTGTCTTTTGAATTGAAGCAGCTCTTCTTGCATTAATTCAACCCAGCTACTATCTTTCAAGGCATCTTCCACCTTCTTGGGTTCCATTTGGAATAAAAAGCATGAGTACAAACAGACATTCCCATTGTGAGTTTGTCCTCTAGTTCTCACGCCTTTAGAGACTTCCCCTATGATGTTCTCAGCTGGATGAGTTTTATGAATCCTAAGTCTAGGAATCACCTCCAGTTGCAAAGATAAATCCAAATTGGACATATTTTGCTCAGGAACTTGAATACTTGGTCCAGCTATTGTTTCAAGCTCATTCAATGAGGACTGACTGAATGAAGGGGAAACATCATTATTTGTTTGTTGAGAAGCATCATCAACAGTTGCATGTTCCTTCAAGATGTTGCTTTCATCAGCTTGGTGTTATGCAGGGTCACCTAAAAGAGATTTGAAAGTCAACAGGTGAAATTCTTGTTGAAGCTCCACTATCTCTTGGGATGGTTATGCTGTTAGATCTTCCAATAGTGGGAACTTGATTTGCTGCAGCTCTTGGAGAACTTGGAATAGGTCTGGGAAGCTCAAACAGTTGATCTTCATCAGAGTCACTGTAAGCACCTCTTCCAGCTGAAACATTCTCACAAGATTGTTTAGAATAGTTTGGAAACAATTCTAAATCGAAGATATGATCAGGGCCATTCCCCCTAACACAAGGAGTGTGCTCATTGACTACAATGTTGGAAGATTCCTCAAATTTTTGATTTTTAATATTATAAACTCCATAAGCTTTAGAGTAAGAGGAATATCCAACAGATATAGCATCATCTGACTTTTCAGCAAATTTTGCCAAATTGTCTTTTCTGTTAAGTATGGTACACTTACTGCCAAAGGACCTTAGAAAGCCAATGTATGGTGGCCTTTTGTTCTATAACTCATAAGCGGTTTTTCCATGTGGCTTTACTACAAGAATTCTGTTTAGCACATAGCATGCAGTGCTGACTGCATCTGCCCAGAATGTTAGATTCAGCTTTGAATCAGCTAACATAGTCTGAGCAGCCTCAATAAGTGTCCTATTCCTCCTCTCAGTAACACCATTTTGTTGAGGAGTTTGGGGAGCACTATATTGTTTGGCAATCCCTTTTGAGTTACAAAATAAGTCAAGAACTTGGTTCTTAAACTCAGTCCCTTGATCACTTCTAATTATTTTAACCTTGTGATCAACTTGATTTTCTATTTTAAGAATAAAAGATTTCAAAGTTTCAGCAGTTTCATCTTTGGTTCTTAAAAAGAATACACATGTAAATCTAGTAAAGTCATCAACAATCACAAGGCAATATGATTTCCTTCCAATGGTCATTATACTTGTGGGACCAAATAGATCCATGTGCAATAAGTGTAATGGGGTGGTGATGGAGTTAACAACTTTGTATTTATGAGATGTCCTGTGTTGCTTCCCTTTCAGGCATGCAACACAGTTATCTTTGCAGAAAAATTCCTTTTTAGGCAAACCATGTACCAAGTTATTTTTAGCCAATTTATTCATTGTCTTAAAATTTACATGACACATTCGTGTATGCCATAGTGTTGACTTATCACCATCAGCTTTGGAAAGAAAGCATGATACTTCTCCCATTGGGGAAGCATTGTTCATATCCAGCTTGTACATATCCCCTTTCCTGGGAGATCTAAGAAGCACCAATTCCTGAGGGATTGTCATCCCGGGTTTGAGGATTATGCACTCATGTTCTATGAAGAGCATTTGATGCTTTGATCACAGAATTGGGAAACACTTAACAGGTTGTGTTCAAACTGTTTGACAAAATTAACTTTGTGAACCTTTAACTTTCCATTGGATATACTTCCTCTGGCAAAAATATATCCTCCGGCCTCACCTCCAAACTGGACAGGACCTCCATCATAATGTTGAAATTGTTGAAGGAGAGATCTGTTCCCTGTCATGTCCCTAGAGCATCCACTATCCATAATACAAATGTTGTTATTTTTGTCATATGGATGTCCCTGCACATAAGATGAGATGATTAGTTTTGATTGGAAACCCAAGCCTTCTTGGTCTTGGGTTCTTCCAATGATAGTGACATAATTGAACCAAATTTTATGCATGGGGGTTCAATGGATGTCTTTGAAGAAGAGGTTTGGGCTACAATATCTTCCTTGATATTCCATTCCATCCCTTGGTTGATCATGGAGGATGAGCTTGTTGAAGCTTTTGTAGCTTGGCAGTCTTCCGAAGCTTATTTCTTTTTGGAAGAAGCCTTCACCACCTTTTCTTCCGAATCAGTCTTCTTCTGGGATGGTTTCAAGGGGACTCTTTTATTCTTCTGAGTCTTGACAGCTTTAGCTTCCGAAGCCTTTTTCCTTTCGGAAGAAGAATCTTCTTCCGAAAGCAGCCTTGCTTCGGAAACAAGCTTTCCCTTTTTCATCACTTGAACCATTTGATATGGTCCAAATGAGAAACCTTCCGTGACTCCTTCCTTTTTAACATTATTTGCATAATGTGTGCTAGCAGTATTGTAGTAACAATCTTTGGCCATGTGGTTTTGCAGACCACACATTATGCATGCAATGTTAATCTTTTGGGAACTTGAGGATTTCTGTTTCTTGTTCTTTTTCTCTTCATCAGCAAGCTTTCCCTTTAACTTCTGATCCTTTAGTAGGACAGGAGTGCTTGCACTACACCCTTTTCCTGAATCAGAGTTTCCAACCACCAGGAATCAAGCTGAGATGAATACACCCTTTTGCTTCGGGTCTATCTTTAGCTTGGACTCAACCACTTTCTTGGCAGTTTTTCTGGCTGCCTTAGCTCTGCTTCTTCTAGCTTTAGTGGTCAGGGTTTGATCATCATTGGCAGGGGAGGGCATAATTACCTGGTTCTTCCCTGTGATGGTCTCCATAGTTGTATCATTCTTTGACTCATAAGAAGGTGGGTGAGTAGATGGAACCTCTTGCTCCTCAGTACCATACCTTGGTTGTCTTATAGACTCATAGGAGTGTGGTGGAGCAATTTCATTGGTTCCCAACCCACCTTTGTTTTAGTAACAAAGTTTTGAGTGAGAGGATGATGCAAGAATGGCTTGGAAGTTTTGCTCGGAAATAGCATACTTCCTGGCTTGAGCCTCACCTGTGACAAGCTGGGCTTGAGCCTCAGTCAATTTGGATATTAAATCCTTTATCTGAGTCTTATAGTTTGTGTGTTCTTGTTTTAATAGGGACACAGTTTTCTCTAACTCCTCAATTTTTCTTTGGTAGTCAGATTCAGCTCTTTTAAAGTCAGATTTTAAAACATTTAAAGACTCAATATCAGATTTAATCTCCATATTGTAGTCCTGATACAATTTAACCTTAGCAATACAGGCAGGAGTACAAAGATGTTCATATACCTTATTCTCATCTGTTCCGGCCATGAGTGCTTAAATAGGAGTCACATCCTGTACCATGAAGCTCCAGTCAACTTCTTGAGCCATTGCAGCTGTTTCTGTTGACTTTCCGGTGGGCTTTGGTGTAGAGGGATATGTGGAGGCCTGTGGGGTTCCCGGGTTGGACTTGGGAGCCTTGCATTCCCTTGCAAAATGACCAAGTTGGTTACAGTTGTAACATTTGGCCTTGGTTTTGTCAAACCCAAATTTGTTGTTGATTGGGTTCTGGGGAAATTGCCTTCCAGTTCTCTTAAAGAACTTCTTTGCTCTGTAGGTTAGAAGAGCCATTTGTTGGACTATGTCCATGTATTCCACGTCATCCGTGCTGAAACACTCTAGATCATCAAAGCAGTATTGATAATCATTTGAGTGTCCACTTCCTGAGACAAAAGCACAGCTGTCCTGAAAGGAGCTTTGCTGAGCTTGTTGAGACCTTGGAGTATCAGGAAATGTGATGTATGGCTCAGAAGAACAAGATGTCTGTTGGGTGTAAGTCAGGTATTGTTGAGGCCGGGAGATTCCTGAGCCTTCAGCAACCATTAAAGCGTTGCTAGTAGCAAGACTCAAGGGTCTGCTTGTCTGATGACCCCTCTTACTTTCCATTTCCAAACGGTATCCATCAAGGATCCCATAGAGTTCGGTCATGGTGAGTGTATTTAAATTTTCTGTTCTCTTGATAGAGACACAATAGAATGTCCACTCATTGGGTAATGTACTCATGAACTTTCTTGTAAGGTCTCTAAGTTCATGAGCAATTCCCACAGATTGAAGAGAAGAAATAAGATCCATGTCCCTGAAGTATTGCTGGCTAAGAGTCTCTCCAGCAATATAGGTGAAGTTCTCGAACTGCTGCTTCAGTGAGTCCTTCTTGGAGTCATTTGAGCTTGAGTACATTTGAGCAAGAGCATCAAACAGTTCTTTGGCAGACTTGCAATGCTCAAACCCCACCATGATGGAGTTGGGAATTGCAGTCATGAGAACAGTCATAGCATTGTTGTCGATGTCCAGCTTCTTCCAGTTCTCATCAGAATAATCTTCAACAGCTTTCTCAATCATGGCATCGTTTCCACCAGCTACTTTTGGCTTATACGGGCCATTGACAATGGATTGCCACATCTTGCTGTCTTGATACCTGATGAAGCCTTCCATTCTTCTACTCCAGGACCTGAAGTTTTCAAGGGTGATGATGGGTGCTTTGGTCATCGTCCCCATCTCTACTTCAGATTTGTTCAGGGCCATTTTGAGTGTGGTATAAGGAGGAGTGAAAAACAGGTTGATTAGGATGGTAAGATCTCACAATCAAGAGCCTAAAATGCTCTGATACCAATTGCAGGATCGGGTTTGTCACTTAAACACTTGGATTTCTCTCAAACTTGCTTATAGAAACACTCAAATCACATGAAGTAAAGTCTTTTACAATAGTTGATAATAATATAATAAGTAGCAAGGAACACACATAAATAATTTTTCAAGGCACTTGTATATATTACTTCTCAACTCAAGATGTTACAAGACTCTTACAGCATGATACATGAGTTACAATGAGAAACTATATATACTAGATCCTACAGCCGGATATACTTTGATACCAGCTGGAAACCTAAGACTAAAGCATATACTACAATGCTAAAGTTAAGGTATCTTAGATAAAGTATTATCTAAGATATGGTAGTCATGACATGTCCATGACTTACCTTTTGTCACCAACTAAAGATGGCAACTGTACTAACATAAAAAGGTAAACAGTGGATTAAATTATGGTCAACTACATGGCTTTTGAGAAAACACCATGTAGTATCTCAGAGGTCTGCAGTGGAGTGTCAGGGAGACCATACTTATGTCCACTGGATAATAGCAGTGTCTTCCGAAGGTAAGTTGGCTTCGGAAGAACAAGTTCTTCCAAAGCCACTTATACTTCGGAAGTGGCTTCTATACTTCTAAGGCTTGAGTGTCACACCCCGACCGACGGCGGAATCATCGGGGTGGACGAATAGGAGACGATTTCTCATAGCACATGGAACTAAATAAGTTGTAATAATATTAAATATCATTTATTATTGAACATTACAAGACAAATAAGTCCATACAATACAAGAACTTCAAACCAAGAAATAACATATTTAGTTAAACTAGGTCCAAGTCTTATATGTGCACAAGAAGATCTTCAAGCATCAAACCTGAAACATGTTAAAAATAAAAGGTCAACTATAAATTTGGTGAGTTCCCATGGTTTAAACACACGCATATATGTATATATATGAAAGGGTTACAAGTAGCAATTCATGTCCATGGTTACAAGTTAGCAAGCTTTTAGAACACATACAATTACAACCAAACCTCGACATGATTACAAGTATATAAGATTGGCTAAGTGTATTTGGTTCCAATGATGAACAAGCATACGTCATCAGGAGTCGGCAATACATCGACTTTAGCACCAAATAGGCTTGTCAGGCCCAAAGATCTAAGACGTCGCCAGGCTAGCAATAGTTAATAATTGTAAACAAAATATGTATCTCATATAAGACTTAAAATAACACAAATAACCATGACAAAAAGATAAAGATGAATTGCATGTGCATTTACAAGTATCAAGATGTTTACAAGTGTAAGTTTATAAGGTTAACATGTTTCACCCCAAAAGGTGTGAAATAAAGTAAAAAGGGGCATGAAGAACTCACATGGAAAACTCACAATAGTAGTGATGGTTGTAGAGTACATAAGAAAGCTTGGATGTTCAAGAGTCAAAGGTGATGTCCTAAATGATAAAAAGAAACAATAACTTGAGTTTGGAATACATTACAAGAAGTTATGACGCTTAGGAATGCCAATAAGCGAAAGGTAGATTGTTAAACGATTATTGTACCAATTTTAGATTCTGGACAGAATGTTTGGTACGTGTTTGAACAGGTTTGTAAAATAGCAAAAGGTTTCATTAAATTATAAAAATTTACATTTGACTAGTTCAAAGTCTCCCGAACAACTTTCATTCAGAAACATTTTTATGAAAAGATACGTAAATAGGTCAAACAAGCAACAGAACACAGAAAGGACTGAAATGCGCACTTATCTTGTGAAGGATATTGTTGAGTCGCCCGATTGATTTTGAAGACGTATAAACTGTCGTTGAAAAGGTTATTCAAGGAAATTAATATTGGAGTCTGATTTTTCTCAAATTTAGTTTCTTATGATCAAGTTATGGTTGGTTGAAGTCAGATTATATTCTGCCAGAATTATAGTAAGTCACTTATGTGCAATTTTAAAATCGTTAAAGCATGAAACGGGTTAGTGTAAATTTATTATGTCAATATATGGTATATTAGTCTTCATTTGAGTTATAAAAATATTCTAAGACTTTGGCATAGCCATCATTTAGAATAATAATCTTGTGAAATAACCGAATGCGGCGGCATAGCCGTCTATATGCAAACGGGATTCTTTGTTTATGTTAGTGTGTTGTTAGCTTAATTTAGGTATGTTAGTGATTGTTATAAGATTAGTGATTATTAAAATGTTAATGATCAAATGATAATTATTAAATAAAAAAGAGATTTGGTAGAAGAAAGAATAATAGTAAGAACATAAAGTCATGAAAACAATTAGATGTTAGGATGATTAAAATGTATAATATAAAAGCAATAAAAGATTACCTTAGTATTAAAAATTCTTGAAATCTCTTGTAAAATAAAATTCTTCAAATTGATCATAACAAATAGATGAAAGAAAGATATGAGAGTCAGATTTTTAGAGAATGAACAAATGAAAAGTGAGGTCCAAGCCTTGCTTTTATACTTGAGGTTAGGAGGAGGTTATGAATGGTGTTAATGGTGATTTATAAGTCTTTTAAAAGAGGGTTATGATTGGAATTTGAAATAAATATATAATTAAATAATTTAAATAAATAAAAGAATAGTTATAATTTGAAATTTAAATTCTTGAAGACTCTAATTTTAATAACTTTTTTTATAAAATATTTATAGACTTTATAAAACCAATTTGAATAATCAATCAAATTATTTATTTGTTAATCTTTATAACTTTTATAAAACTTGTAAACTTTATAATTTGATTATTTATTTTCAATATTTAAAATTCATAATTACTTACAAAACTTTATAAGTTTAATAAAATTCATTTTATAACTTTATAAGTTTTAATAAGTCTTTTTCATTTAGTTATTTGTTGTAGCATTATTAATAAACTTTATAATTTTATGAAAAAGAATTATTTATAAATCAACAAGTTATTATAAGTTGTTTAAATGATAAATTGAATAAATCAATTTAAACTATACGTCTAATCTATATAATTCATTAATATAAATAAAATAAGTTAAATAAAGAAATTCATATCGTAAGAAAGTTCGATTTAGTTCGGGTTCGGGTTTATAACTTGAAAATGGCGGATGTTACATTGAGGACTTCTATACTTCAGAAGTTGACTTCAGATCTTTCATTCTAAGTATTGATCTTCGGAAGTAGGTTCTTTGTCTTCAGAAGTTGGAGTTTTTCTTCGGAAGTAAGTTTTACACTTTGTCTTCGGAAGAGCTCATTTTTCCTTCGGATGTTCCACACTTAGCTTCGGAAGTCCTTTATTTGTTGTACCAAAATCTTCTAAGTGATTTGGTTTTGGTTGCACCAGCCTTTCTAGATCCAACACGGCTGCTAGGGTTTATGTTTGTGTGAATTGATGTGATGTTTAGGTTTGCCGTTTTGTTGCTCGTTTGTTCTTCTCTGTTCTTCTATTGATGTGAAACCTAGGATCCATATTTAGAGGCACATATGTTTCAGTTTAGGAAACACCAGATCTCTTGGAATTTGCACGATTGTCTTGTTGACTAGTTGACTTGTAACACTTGCATTATTTAAATAAAAGTGTTTGAACTCCGCAGCTAAATAGTCTTTCGTAGGTGTTTGTTCTTCCGAAGGTACTTGTTGTTTCGAAGGTATTTATTCTTCCGAAGGTACTTGTTCTTCCGAAGGTACTTTCTCTTCCGAAGGTGTTTTCTCATCCGCAAGAGTCTTCACTTGAACTCTTTGATTTTCACTTGAACTATAGAGCTGATTGTTCATCCAAAGAGGATTTTCGGATGTTTGTTACTTGTAAGAAACATATCTATAGAAGAACAACATGTTCATCCGTAGATGTTTCTTACCCTTAGTCAATTTCAGTAATTGACCAAGTATTATGTTTGTACCTGCAATCATACACATATCAACACACATATGGGTTAACTTATATACACAATGCATACATCAAAATAATAAATTATAATCATTCATTACAAGTATTGATCAAAGTTCTAAGTCTATACAACATGATCTAGATCTATTTTTCCTAGATCTAACAATACTCCCCTTTAGGCTTAGACACTTCTAATAAGTTCTTCAAAACCGAAAGCTCCTTCAATCTTGACACCATCTTCTTGTTGAAGTATGATACTGCATCCTTTTGATCATCATATTTGTACTTGATCTCCATTTGGCATATATTTTGTAGTGTCTCAAAACTTAATCCCAGAATATCTTCTTCTGTTGTCAGGGTTTCCATAACACTTTGGTTGTTAACAATTTCCAGCTCATCTTGTTTTGACATTCTCAGTTCAGATACTTCCTTGATATCAGTTCCTTTCAGCAGCCCAGCCTCATATCTTCTTCTTTTATAGGCTTTTGCTTGCAGTTTGTCAATTACTTGAATGATATGCAAGTACAGGCATAGGTCATTCTGAGCTTGATCATCTTTGAGTTTTAGGAAGAACTTATCATGTAGATAAGAAGTGTAGCTTGGATGTTGAAGTTTAATTTAAATAGGATCAAATAGCCTTATACTCTTAGCTTTCCTTCCTTGTCTTCATTTCTCATCAGCACTAGTTCTTTATTCTTCTCCACATATCCTCACTCAGTAATGGGAAGAGTGAATTGATTTCCTTCAATGACTTTGATGGCTGTTGTTTTTTTGTTAGTGTATCTAACCCTCCTCAAGAATACATCATCAACTTGTGTAGAGGAGTTGGAGTTTGATCTTCTTTCCCTTTTGAGTCTTTGCTAGTGTTCTTCATCTTCCCTTCTTGCTTCCTTGAGAACATCATCCTTGAACTTAGTTTTCAACTTTCCAACCAATACTAAGAAATCTCTTCCCCTTAGGCTTATTGGGTAGTTGAAGATGATCAGGCTTTGAAGGTCTTTAATGTCAGCATCAGGCAACACCAAGATTGATTCAAGTAGCTGGAAGTATTCAACTATTCCAGATACTCTTTTGATAAGTGCACAATCCCAGTCTGGATCATAATTCCAGGCCATAATCCTGTTTTCTTCCACAAAACTAAGAGTTGTGATATGGTCATATAGCTCTATCAGGGTAGACTTTTGTTCAGTGATTTCCCTGACTGTTTTTCCTAAAGGCCATACTTTTCCAGGAATAACTGCCCTAGGCTCTCTTATTAGTTTTTCTTTCCTTTTGTGCTGATCTTTAGATTCAATAGTTATAGGATCAGAAGGAAGTTTGCTTTGTGGCTCATAGGATGGATTTGGAGCTTCAGTTCTGAATCTCACCCCTATGTCAAGCTCAACAGTCATTACATGTTCCATCATCCTCCTAAGCTCACTAACTTTTCTTCCCTTAAGCTTATGTGACTTGTAGTTGTGACCCTGTAACCAATAGATCATATTGTATTTGCTAAGCTTTGTTGTATCATAGTGGCCTAGATCTTTCTTGATTTTCTGAATGGCTTGAAATGTTATGAGTGCTTCATAGTCACAATTAGGGATCATGAATCTAGGTAGTTCAAACTTTTTAGTAGATCCTTCATTTCAGTCACATTCATCCTTTCAACCATATCAAATGGAAATCCATGGTTGATAAGGGTCATAAATATGTTTGACTCAGGCCTTCTAATCCGTCTTTCGATTCGGTAATTTTGAATTTTTGTGAAAGGGGGAAAAGTATTGTTGAGTGGGTTTTTCTAGGTTTGAAAAAGTGTTTTGAAAAAGTGAATAATGAATATTAAAGTCAAAAACATCATTTATACTCCCTCGGACACATTTATTTCATTTATTTAATGAAGTGGGTCCCACTTTTCTTATTAGTCATCCGGGGTATTTATTTGTTCCACAGATTTTAGTTCATCCGTAGGACATCTGCGAATGCCTAACTTAAAACTGAAATTTGAAGTTTGAATTGAAGTATAACTTGATTTTCCATAGGTTACCAATCTATGGAAATGAATTATACTTGTAAAACATTAACTCATTCGTTGGTTACCAATCTACGGGTAGTCATATTTTACTCCCCCTTAAGTTTCGCACTGTAGCTTCTGCTGATTTTAAGCATGCACTGTAGCTTCTGCTGATGTTAAGCATGCACTGTAGCTTCTGCTGATGTTTAAAATGCCACGATTGAAACTTATTCTGTTGTATGGTTCTAATCAACTGATAGAACCATTTATTGCTATTGGACCTTGTTGACTTTGTATTCATAACAATTGTGCACCAGATGGTTTGTATTTTAAAAAAACTTCTTGTATCCAAAAGCCAAGTTAGTGCTCGGGTTCCCATTCCTTCATATTGACAATTTTGTTGTTAACTTATTTTCATGATTCTACTCCCCCTAAATTTTTGATTAATAATGAATGAAGGCATTTATCATAAATTTGTAAGAAGAATATCATGAAAGACACATGTCTGTCCACACAGAAAAACAAAATTTAAATGATTATTATGTACAAGCATATATACACATAGAATGGGATCATACTATAACACTATGCATCTTCGTGATTAATTTGTTTGATGAATTGATACTTGATTTTAGTTCTGATTGCAAGAATGTTTGTCGACTTAAATCCATACAAGAGTATTGTGTCAACAAGGCATGCTGTTTATCATGTTATCATGTTGATTAGGAGGTAACTTTTATGTGCTTCACATTTAATTCACTTAGAGTTTGTCCTCCCTTTGTGAGTCAAATCATCACCTATTCACACTTAGAAACTATGTAATTTAAGTTATAAGTTCTATCTTGAGATGCATTTGACATCTCATTAATGCATTGATGTAAAAGCTCTAAATTTAATTTACAGTTTATCACATAGGATTCTTTTGAGAGCTTAGATATGATCATCATCAGGTCACCAGGTCTTTACTTCCGTAAAACAGAGGTGCCTTTAACCTAGGTCTTTATTTACACAAAACAGAGGGATGATGAGGATCATGATCTTTTCACCAATTGGTTACAAATGTATACCATGGTGATCATACACCCAGGTCTTTGTTTACACAAAACAGAGGGAATATGAATTGCAAAGATAGATATTATAAAGTGTTAGTACCTAACGTGCTTTGATAAATGATTTGGTCACATCAGAAATAAGACTCACTTGATGTATCCTCAAAATGAAGTTTCCCACAAACAGACACTTTTCATTATGTTTGGCATGTTCTTAGTGTAGTTTCCACTCAAGATGAACCTACTCACATATCAAGAAAATTGATCAAATTTAAATGATATTTAAAAATTCAGGAAGAAGCAAAGGTATAGTGTACTATCATTTCCCATACTATGTCATGCTGAATTAAAACACTTCAACAAATTTTTTTTATTCTAAGCTTCGGAAGATGGTCAGAAGTTTCTTCTAAAGGTAAATTGCTTTCGGAAGAAAATCGTTCTAAGACATAAGTTTCTTTCAAAGGTAATTATAAATCTTCCGAAGGATAAATTTTGTATTTATTTATTATTATTTACAAGGACAGACACATGTTTTTCTTTGTTGTTCATAATGATTAATCTAAGTTAATCATGCCCAGAGACTCAATTAGAAAATTAAATCTAACTAAATCAAATGCTTTAGTGAATAAATCAGCAAGCTGATTTGTTGTATCTACTTTGACTAACTTGATGAAAAACCTTTTTCTGAGCAATCTCTCAAAAATGGTATCTTATTTCAATATGCTTTATTTTACTATGTTGCACTGGATAGCAGTAATAAACATAGCTGCTGATTTGTCAATATAAATTGGAGCCTAAAGGAAATTGTAACCATAATCAAGCAATTGGTTTTGCAACCAAAGGACTTGAGAGCAACCAGCTGAAGCACCTATGTACTCAGCCTTAGCTGTGGATACAGATACATATGTTTGCTTCTTGCACTGCCATGAAACTAGTCTTGGTCCTAGGAATTGACATCCACCAGTTGTGGATTTTCTATTTTGTTGCATCCTCCAAAGTCACTATCTGAATATGAGTAGAGAGTGAAGTCACCATCCTTTGGATACCAAAGTCCAAGGGCTGGTTTTCCTTTGAGATATCTAAAAATTCTCTTCACAACATTCAGATGAGACTCTTTTGGATCTGATTGGTAACTAGCACAAATACACTCAACAAACATAATGTCAGGTCTACTGGCAG
The DNA here is from genome assembly GCA_025215565.1 of Flaveria ramosissima. Classification (NCBI taxonomy): domain Eukaryota; kingdom Viridiplantae; phylum Streptophyta; class Magnoliopsida; order Asterales; family Asteraceae; genus Flaveria; species Flaveria ramosissima. Next base: position 37,725,056 of record CM046039.1, on the reverse strand, counting down.
TTAAATACATAAGTGATCCTATCATTGATCTTTATAATCTTTGATCAATAGTTTTTCCTATAGGATCAGGTACAATCTTTTCAATTGTTGAGGCTGGTGTTTGTATGAAGATGTATCAACAAGGTTGTACTTCTTCAATATTTGATGTATGTATTTCTCTTGATTAATGAAAATGCCATCTGTTTTCTGATGAACTTGTAGAACAAGAAAGAAAGTTAATTCTCCCATTGAACTCATCTGAAACTCAGATTTTATCAACTCTTCAAAGCTTACATATAATCTCTTAATAGTTGAGCGAAATATAATGTCATCAATATACATTTGAACAACTAAGAGATCTTAATGTTTTGTTTGAGAAAGAGAGTCTGATCAATGGTTCCCCTTTTGTATCCATGCTTGAGCAAGAAAGATGATAATGTTTCATACCACTTTCTTGGTGCTTGATGAAGACCATACAGAGCTTTAACAAGCTTGTATACCCTATATGGGTAATGAGGATCTTCAAATCCAGGAGGTTGTACTACATAGACTTCTTCATCAATTTTCCCGTATAAGAAAGCACATTTGACATCCATTTGATAGACAGTGAACTTCTTATACGATGCATATGCTAGGAATACTCTTATGGCTTCAATTCTTGCAACTGGTGCAAAAACTTCATCATAGTCTATCCCTTCTTCTTGTGTGTAACCTTGTGCAATCAACCTTGCTTTGTTTCTCACAATTATACCTCTGTCATCTAGTTTTTTTTTGAAGAGCCATCTTGTTCTAATTGGATGTTGGCCTTTAGGTAAATCAACTAGATTTCAAACTTTCTGCTTTCTAAATTGTTAAAGCTCTTCTTGCATAGCTTCAATCTAGCTATTTTCCTTTAGAGCAGCTGTGATGTTTGGAGGAACCACTTGTGAAAGAGAACAAGTGAAAGACAGATGTTTGCAGCTTCACCTTAGCTTCTTGTTGTTCTTTTATCAAGATCACCAATAATGTTGTTTACTGGATGAGTCTGATGAATTCTTGTTGTTGGAGTTGATTCAACTGGAGTAGATGATTCCAAGTTAGTCATATTCATTGATGCAGATGGATCCAATCCAGCTGATGAATTTAGGAAGTAATCAAAGTGTTCTTCCTATTCATCATTGGGTATGGAGCGATCTTCTTGAGTTTCAACATCAGGTGCATAATTAATATCTTCCACAGGAACTTCTCTGGAAGCATTTTGTTCTTTCATAGGAGTTACAGGAACATCTACGGATGGTATATGTGGACTTGCTGAATCATCTCCAATGTTTGTTGTATCTTATTGAGAACATTGAACAGCTGCTGATACATGATTCTTATCTCCGGATGTAGAATGCTTATCTGCGGATGTAGAGTCAGTAGCTGATGATGAAGTGTTTTCATCTGAGGATGTGCATCCATTTTGCTGAACTTGTGGAGCATCATTGTTAATAGTTGTTGTTCCTTGTTCTAAGATACTTGATGTATGTATTCTTGGAGGATTAGCAGACATTGACACTTCATTCATATTTAGAGGAACAAATGGATAACATGTATCATTAGATCCTACATTATTCAAATAACCAGAGTTAAATGAGTTTGTTAGTGCATCTATATCAAACAACCATGATGATCCTTTAACTGATTTAGGAATTAAGGATTCATCAAATGATACATTAGGAGTTTCTTCCATAATGTAATGTTGTGGAATGTTGATCCTATAAGATTTAGATGTTGAAGAATATCCAACAAAGAAACCATCATAGGCTTTTTTTGAAAATTTTCCCAATTGTTCTTTTGTGTTTAAAGCAGATACATGATACCCAAAAGCTCTAAGATATCCTATGTAAGGTTTTCTTTTAAATAGAAGCTCATAAGGTGTTTTATTATGTTCTTTGACAATCAATGTCCTATTTTGAACATTGCATGCTGTATTCACTACTTCAGCCCAAAAGGTGATTCGTAATTGTGAATCAGCTAGCATTGTTCTTGCTGCTTCAATAAGTGTTTTGTTTCTTCTTTTAGAAACTCCATTCTGTTGTGGAGTTCTTGGTGCACTGAATTGTCTTGCAATACCTTTATTCCTGCAAAAGGAATCTAAGTCAGTATTAACAAATTCAGTCCCATTGTCACTCCTAAAAATTTTAACTTTTAAATCAAGTTGATTTTCAATCTTGATGACAAAGTCCATTAATGTTTCTGATGTTTCACTCTTTTGTTTTAAAAAGAAGACCCATGTGAATCTAGTGAAATCATCCACTATTACCAAACAATATTGCCTCTTTCTAATGCTCATAAAATTGGTTGGACCAAACATATCAATGTGAAGCAATTTGAGGTGGTGTAGTGTTTGTATTGATAATTTTGGATTTATGTGACACTCTATGTTGTTTTCCTTTATAACATGAAGGACAATGTTTGAACAATAAAACTCTTTCTTTGGCAATCCAATGACTAGGTAATTTTTCACCAATTTGTTCATGTTCTTCATGTTAGAATGAACAAGCCTTTTATGCCACAATTGATATTCATCTTCTGTTGACTTAGATAGTAGGCATGTTTCATGTCTTCTGAGTGTAGTGTTGTTCATATCCAAAACATATGTGTTTCCTTTTTCTTGATGCTTTAAGAAGGTTCCAATCTTCTGGAACTGAAAAACCTAGCTTAAGAATGTAACAATTAGTGTTATCAAAAAATCTGGTATAATTTTGATCACAAATTTGAGACACACTCAGTAAATTATATTGTAAATTTTCACAATAGTTTACTTTCTCAAATTTGAGCACACCATTAGTTACCATTCCTTCACCAACTATTTTACCTCCATTCTTATCCCTACCAAATGCCACATATGAGGCATTTTTATGCTTGAAGTCATAGAGAAGTGAACAGTTTCCTGTCATATGCCTGGAACAACCACTGTCAACATACCACTTGTTGTCAGCTCTCCAAGATTATTCCTGCACACAAGAAAGAAATTAGTTAGAATTGACAACCCAAGCCTTAATGATCTTGGGTTTGCTACAATGTCTAAAATTGTTACTCCTTCATGAATAAGTCTTGAATTTTTAGTATTAATTTTAGTTTTAATTAATTCATTCTGAGTTGTTTCAGGTGAGGATGATTATGTTGAAGATGAGGTTGTTGAACTAGGTCCTGGTTTCTGAATCTCTTCTTCATTCACCTTACATTTGTTGGTTTGATGATTTAGTTTTGATAATGAATCTTGACTGTTGAAAGTTTCATTATCTTTTGATTTTGAATGAGGTACATGAGTTCACTTTTGAAAATTGTCAAAGAAAGCATCATCAGCATTTGTTTCTTTTTCAGCCAAATCCACCCTTTTGTGAGGTGTTTTGATTGCTGAAATGCTGTTCTTTTCTTCAAAGGTTAAGCATCAGTGGATGTTTTCTCCTTTGGCTTTGGCTTTTCTTTTTGTTGTTGCTTCTTATTTTTTGAATCTTTTTCACAATCAGTAGATTTAGTGTCTGATTCAGCTTTATCAGATTGTTTCTTCTTTGTGCTTTTCGTTTTGTTCTTTTTGTTGAAATAACATTGCTGAGTTGAATGGTTATTTTTGTTAAAAATGACACAATGTTTGTTGAAGTAGTAGTCATATGTCATGTTATTGGTCATATTGCAAATAGAACAATAACTATTGAAGTAACAATCTTCAGTATTGTGGTTTTTCATATCACACCATTTGCAATACATCTCCTCTGACTCTTTGTTAAAGTTAGTCACTTTCTTCTTCTTTGTCAACTTTTGAGACTTTGCATCCTTCTCTAATATTGTAGTTGATTTATCCTCTTTCAGCTTTTGAGGCTTTGATTTGTTTGCATCCTTCTCTAATTTGGTTTTCCACAGATCTCCTACTGAAGAAGGTTTCTTCTTCCGCTGAAGATCTGCTGATTGTTTATTCTTTTCTTTATCTACGGAAACTGTGTGTACTTCCTCTGTAGATGCACATTTTTCAATTTCTTCATTTGAAGGTTTTTGTTGCTGATGAAGTTCTTGAAGACCTTCATTTAGCTGAGCTATTTTCTTGCAAATAGTCTTCAGCTTGTTTCTTTGTTTTGGAGGATATGGCAACTCTGTTTCTTTAAGAACTTTGGGAATGATTGTTTCTTCAAGGACTTTTGGAATGATTGTTTCCAAATAAACATTCTTACCAATGTTCAATAGATCATCATCATGTTCATTAGAATCTTCCAAGTCATCACACTCATCAATGTTAAATTCTAAGTCATTTTGTTTAATATTTTCAGATTCAGTAGACTCAGTTTCATTCACCTCAGTTTCATTATGATTAACAATTTTGATTAGAGTTTGTTTCAAATTTGGTGCTTGGCATAAAATATTTTGACAAGTTATTTGTCATTGATCCAGGTAAAGGGGAGTATTTATTGTTTATAAGAGGTGCCATAGCATTATATCCCAACCCATACATGTTCTTTGATTCAATATGAGAATTTAATAATTTCTCATACTACTAAGATAAAAGTTGAAAGTTCTGAAGTTTCACTTCAGTTGATGCATGATCAGCCGTGGATTTAGTTAAGGAAGTGGTCAGATGCTCAACTTGTGCTTTTAAACTGTAATTTTCGAAAACAAGTTTATCTAAATCCTTTTGTAAACAGTTAATTTTGATCTGATATAATTTATGTTCTCTTAAATGAGATTCATTCAAAATCATTGTTTCTTTAACTTTATCAACCAGTTGTTGAGCATGGACTTTATATCTTTCAACTTCCTCAACACATATTAATGAACATAACCTATCTCTTACCTCTCTAGCCATGGGTGGAACTTTGTTTTCCATGTGAGCCATTAAAACTTGATTTTCTTCCAAGACTTCCTTCTCATAATACTCCAGTCACAGGTTCTATCTTGAAGTATGATCAGCCCAGTTTCTTAAGAGTTACTTGTTCCTACTGATGTATTTATGGCTGGTGGGGATAAGTTGGTAAGTTGTGGTTGTCTTAAAGATCTTTGAGATAATGATGGTTGGTGAGACTGGTGTTGCTGATGTTGTGTCAAGTCAGGATTTGATTGTTGATTACATTCTCTAGAGAAATGTCCATAGAGATTGCGTTTGAAACATCTTACCTTTGACTTATCCACACCAATATTTGATGATTTGCTTGCTGCAACCAAATTTTTATTTCTCTTAAGATATTGTTTGGCTCTATAAGCAATCATTGCCATTTTCCATTGTAGATCCATCTCCTCTACTACATCTGGATGTAATTCTTCAAAGTCTTGCTGGCAAATGTTGGCAGATGTTAAAGAGCTTACCAGGTAAGCTTGAAAACTTGAACTGAAAGCTGTAAAGGCTGCTTTTTGCTCTTCGGAGTCCAGAATGACAGTGAAGGGCTCTTTTTGGTTGTTATTTGATAAAGATTTTGCTGATGATGTAGATGTATATCTTCTATCATCAGTTCTTCCTTTTTCGTTTCTTGACTTACTTTGAGAAGATTTCTTTGAAGGCTTTGATGCATAGAAACTTACTTCCTCTTCCTCTTCACTCAAAGTACAAGAGTTATCACTATCATTGTTGGAAATGAAGGCACTTCCACCATTTTTTGTTTCTTTAAAGTGATAGGGTGAGACATGTGTTCTCACACTCTTGTTTCTTGATTTTTCATCCAATTCAAGAGCTTCAACTTTAGCTACCAATGTATCTAAACCAGTTGATTTGAGGTCAATGGTGTTCTTGAACATGGACACAGTTTGCTTCCAACTTTCAGGCAAAGTATGGAGCATATTTTTGTTTAATTCCTCATTTGTATATTTCAACTCCAAGATATTCATCTCTGTTTCAAGTTGCATAAATCTATGGAGTTGTTGAGGAATAGATTCACCCTCAATATGATGAAAAGTTTCATATTGTGGACGAAGGTGTCCTTCCTAATGCTTCTGATTTCATCACTCTATTTACAGAGTGTATGAAGAATCTCCCACAAGGAATTTGTTGTTTTATAATTCTCACATACGATGAATATTTCACAATCAGGAATTATCGGTGTTAATAGGGAATCAAGTTAATGTTTGCGGAATCAACATTAACCTTGTTTAATTGTTTAATAAATAAAATTCAAATATACTTAATAATGATTATGACGAAGACAACGAAAAGAACACAATTAATAAGCAAACAATATTTGATTCAAAAGTATTTCATTAAAATAATTAATGATTACAGATGAATAAATAATGAAAGATGTAAACAATACATGCTTCGAATGTGTTGATGTTGATGTGATGGCTGCTAGGGTTTATGTTTGTGTGAATCGATGTGATGTTTAGGTTTGCCGTTTTGTTGCTCGTGTGTTTATCTCTGTTCTTCTATTGATGTGAATCCTAGGATCCATATTTATAAGCACATGTGTTTCAGTTAAGGAAACACCAGATCTCTTGGGATTTGCACAACTGTCTTGTTAACTTGTTGACTTGTAACACTTGCATTATTTAAATACAAGTGTTTGAACTCCATAGCTACATAGTCTTCCGTAGGTGTTTGTTCTGCTGAAGGTACTTGTTCTTCCGAACGTACTTGTTCTTCCGAATGTTTTTTGTCTTCCGAAGGTGTTTGCTCACCGCAAGAGTCTTCACTTGAACTCTTTGATTTTCACTTGAACTCTAAAGCTGATTGTTCATCCGTAGAGGATCTTCGGATGTTTGTTACTTGTAAGAAACATATCTACGGAAGAACAACATGTTCAACCGTAGATGTTTCTTACACTTAGTCAATTTCGTAATTGACAAAGTATCATGTTTGTACCTGCAATCATACACAGATCAACACACATATGGGTTAACCTATATACACAATGCATACATCAAAATAATGAATTATAATCATTCATTACAAGTATTGATTAAAGTTCTAAGCATATAAAACATGATCTAGATCTATTGTTCCTAGATCTAACATGTTTGGACTATTGTGGGGCAATGACGTGTTTCTTGGTATGATTATGGACTTTTGACCTAAATTAATCATAGTACCTAGCTAGTCTATGTTGAGTATATTATATCTCATTACATCATATTATTTTAAAACCGAACGTTTATAAGACTTAAAACCCTGATCGCTCACCAACTTTAGACCCTATTACCCTTCATGTTTTTCAGGGTCATAGGTAAGCTCTGCGTGGAATTCCTGGAATAAGTCTTTGGAGGATCAAACGTGTAAAATATTTTCAAGTAGTAATAATTTGATGATAGGGACGTTGTTCTTCGACTAATCATGAGACTGTAAAAGTTTAAACTATTTCTACTATATTATGTTTTAAATGTGTTTAATGGATGTTTCTTTCTCAAACAACTATTTAATTATTCGCGTTTGACTATAATCATTGGATTAACTCCAACTTCCGTTATCACCACGTTTTGTGACCTTCCGCTGCGATTCTCGGGGTGTGACCATACCGCATTCTTGAAAAACCATACACTTGTGTTGTTTGCTATCTTGTTCTGTCTCACATATTTACTTGTGTTCTTAACATCTTACTTATATAGATAACTATTTCCTATTTGATTTGTTAAGTGTTCTAAAGAACTCTCCTCATTGTGTTGTGTGTTTTAAGTGCATACCCTCTGACGGTCCTGCATTTGGTATCAGAGCATTCCAGGCTCCTGATATAAGATCTCACCATCTTAAGATCCATCACACACACAAAATACTTATTAACTCAAATGGCAGCTATTACTTAAGCTGATATGGAAACTGGAACTATGACAAAGTCTCCACCGATCACTCTTGAACACTTTGACACTTGGTGTCAAATAATGGAAGGCTTTATCAAGTCTCAAGACTCCAGGATGTGGGAATCTGTTGTCTAAGGACCTTACATACCAAGCACCACTTCTGCTACTGTTGGTGGTATGATTCCAAAGGCTATGGCTGATTATTCTGAAGAAGACAAAAAAAGAATAGAGATTGATCAGAAAGCCATGACAACCCTTCAAATTGCTCTTCCAAACTCCATCAACAGAGGCTTCAAGAAGTGTAAAACTGCCAAGCAACTATGGGAAGCACTGAAGCTTATGTATGAGGGGTCCAATGAAGCAAAGGAGAACAAGGTATGTTGAGATTGTGGAAGCAATAGTTTAAAAACTTCACCTTCAAAGTAGGTGAGACCATGACTCAACAATACTTCAGGTATGTTGAGATTGTGGATACTCTAATATGTGTTGGAGTAACTCTTGAGAACAGGGACATTGTGAGGAAGTTAATGTCCTCTCTTCCTAGACAATGGACACATTACTGTGTTGTTATCAAGAGGACTGAGAACCTTAAGACTCTTACTGTTACATAGGTGTATGGTATTCTCAGTGGATACCAGATGGAGATGAACATGCAAAACTTATCTGGTAACTCCATCAATCAACTAAGTTCAGCCCTCCATGTGGTTGAAAGGGAAAGCATTGAACTACAACATCATCTTATATGCTACCCTAAGAACTCATAAAAGGGTCCTTTCATCACCTTCCCAGAGACTCCAAGAGAAAGCTACACTCAAGGAAGTCCTTTCCAAAAGACAAGTTCTTCTCATGCTTTTGTCTCTGTTGATGAAACCATAGGCAACTTTCTCTTCACCCTTGAACACCTGGACTGTATCCGTCCAGATGATCTGGAGTACATGAAGATAGTTCAGCAGATAGCTCTTCTTACTCACAGAGCCAAGAAATTCTACAAGAGGAAGGGATGAAGTTTCCAAGCAATGCAGCAAGTGGAAAGTTTGGACTGGATAAAAGCAAAGTAAAGTATTACAATTGTAACCAGATGGGACACTTTGCAAGAGTGTGTAAGGCACCAAGGACAAATGGTGGCCAAACACAAGCCAGACCAAACTACACTGATAGCGCTCCCCAGAATGAGAAGCCAAAGCAGCAAGCTGCAGTTGCTGTTGAAGAAGGAAGCTTTGACTAGAGCTTTCAGGTGGAAGATGCTTCTCCAAACCAAGCACTCATGGCAGACCACGATGAAGCCAAGGTATTGGAACATCTTTGTACTTCTTAATGCATTGCTAAAGTAAATAGATACAGGTCCTATAACTTAGAGATGAGATCTGATCTTGAGTTCTTAAATACCTTAAAGGCTGATTTTAAATGAGCTGAAAATGATTATAAACTAAAAGTAGAGGAGTTAGAGAAAACCATTTCAACTCTTAAACATGAGCACACAAACTACATGAATCAGATCAAATATCTCATAATTAAGTTGTTTGAATGTCAGGCTAAGCTTGTGATCAGCAAAGCCATGGCAGAAAAAAGTGTTATTGAACAAGAGACCTTCAAGAAGATAATATCCTCATCCTCGCATGCAAAACTTTGTTATCAAAATAAGCAGGGACTGTGATCTAGTGAGATAGCTCTTCCAGACACAATCTTGTCTGTAAGATCTCCTAGGTGTGGAACTTATGAAGATGAACTTCCCCTTATAGACCCCATGATTGAAGAGGAGGAAGAGGAGATGGTGGAAAATGGCTATGAGAATAGTGAAGAAGAGCATTCTAAGAAGGGTCACCATCCCTCTGAGGAGAGTAAAGCTGTTGGAATGACCAAGTCCAAGAGAAAGAACTTGATCAGGAAGGCCAAAAGTAAGTCCAAGAAGGCTTAAGAGATCAAGCCCACCTTTAACTCTGCATAGAAACAAGTCTTCATCTCTACAGGATTTGAGGTGGTTATGGCTAAGGACACAAATTTGAACTCCAACAACAAGAGTTCTAGTTCATGTCCAAATCATCCCATCATCAAGAAGAAGGCTGATCAGTTGTTCACAACTACTATACAACCTAACCATCCAGCTTCAAAGGTAGTTCTATCCCCACAAGAATTGCCACAACATCTGCAAAGATGAAGATGGAGAAGGAAAGTGATCAAGTTCAGCCTTGTTCACAGAAAATCTCCTAGAAAGAAGAAAATGGACTGTGCCATGTATGGGAGTACCTCTCATCTTGCTAAAGATTGTGTTTACAATCCAAAGAGTACTCATCACATGACCAAGAAAGAAACTTCTAAAAGTTTGGAGAATCGGAAGAAAATTTGGTCTCGGAAGAAAGGAATACTTCCGAAGCACTGAAGCCAGCTGCAATGAAAGGAAGATCTTTTGAAGGTCCAGTCATTAAAACTTTCGAAGTCAACAAAACTTCCAAAGTATTGAAGGTCAAGTCTAAGCTTCCAAAGGTGGTGTGGAAGACAAAGAAAGACCAAGTAGCTGAAAGTTCTTCATCAACATTAGAAATGATCCTCCTAGCATGACTATAGGATCAATTACTGTTGTATTGTCTTTAACTTCTTTTGATGAGCCCAAGACCAATGAGGCTTAAGTTTCCAAATGTAACTAACCATCTCTTTTGTGCAGGAACAACTCAAGACAAACATAAATGTATGGATCATTGACAGGGGCTGTTCCAGGCACATGACAGGTAATAGGTCACTACTCCAAAAGTTTGAGAGAATTGATGGAGGACCAGTTGCTTTTGGAGGAGATGCAGGGGGTTACATTACAGAAAAAGGCAGGGTCATAAATAATAAGCTCAACATTGAGAAGGTAAACTTTGTCAAGGAGCTTGGGTACAATCTTCTGAGTGTATCCAAATTTTGTGATCAGAGTCATAACATGCTCTATACTGAGCATGAGTGCATTGTTCTCAGGCTCGCGGTGGTCATTCCTCATGAGCATATCCTGCTCACAGCCCCCAGGAAAGGGAACATGTACAAGATGGATTTGCAAGAAACATCTCCCTCAGGAGAAGTTTCATTCTTTCTATCTAAAGAAAATAGTGATGAGTCTTTCCTCTGGCATAAAAGAATGTGCCATGTAAACTTTAAAAACATAAATAAATTAATTAAGAATAATTTGGTAACTAGAATGTCAGACAAAAAGTTTACAAGTGATGACCACTGTGTTGCATGCATGAAGGGGAAGCAACACAAGGTATCTCACATACCAAAGGAAAGAAACTCCGTTACTACTTCCCTACACTTACTACATATGGATCTCTTTAGCCCCACCAGTGTAATGAGTCTGGGAAGGACCTCTTATTATTTGGTGATCACAGATGACTTTACAAGAATCACTTTGGTCTTCTTTCTTAAAACTAAGGATGAGACCCCTGAGATTATGAAAAATTTCATATAAAGATTGAGAATCAATGTGATCACAAGGTCAAAACCGTAAGATGTGATCAAGGAACTAAATTCAAGAATCAAATCCTTGATATATTTTGTGATTAAAAAGGTATTACAAGACAATATAGTGCTCCCAGGACTCCTCAGCAAAATGGTGTTACTGAGAGGAGAAAAAGGATACTAATTAAGGCTGCAAGAACTATATTTTCTGACTCTAAACTGCCCATCACCTTCTGGGCAGATGTAGTGAACACTGCTTTCTATGTGCAAAACAGAGTTTTAGTAGTTAAGACGCGTGGTAAGACTCCTTATGAACTTTGGCACAAGAGGAAACCTTCTACTGGTTTTCTCAGGTTTGTCACTTAAACACTTGGATTTCTCTCAAACTCACTTATAGAACACTCAAATCAGATGAAGTAGAGTCTTTTATAAGAGTTGATAATAATATGAGTAAGTAGCAAAGAACACACAGAAATAATTTTCAAGGCACTTGTATATATTACTTCTCAACTCAAAGTATTACAAGACTCTTACAAGCATGGAACTTGAGTTACAATAAGAAACTATATATACTAGATCCTACAGCCGGATATAGTTTGATACCAGCTGGAAACCTAAGACTAAAGCATATACTAAAATGCTAAAGTTAAGGTATCTTAGATAAAGTATTATCTAAGATATGGTAGTCATGACATGTCCATGACTTACCTTTTGACACCAACTAAAGATGGCAACTGTACTAACTTATAAAGGAAAACAGTTAAATAAAGTATGGTCAACTACATGGCTTTTGAGAAAATGCCATGCAGTATCTCAGAGGTCTGCAGCGGAGTGTCAGGGAGACCATACTTATGTCCACTGGATAATAGTAGTGTCTTCCGAAGGTAAGTTGGCTTCGGAAGAACAAGTTCTTCCGAAGCCACTTATACTTCGGAAGAGGCTTCTATACTTCCGAGGCTTGAGGAATTCTATACTTCAGAAGTCAACTTCTTGATCTTCGGAAGTAAGTTCTTTGACTTCTGAAGTTGGAGTTTTCATTCGGAAGTTAGTTTTACACTTTTGTCTTTGGAAGAGCTCCATTTTCCTTCGGAAGTTCCATACTTAGCTTCAGAAGTCCTTTTTTAGTTGTACCAAAATATTCTAAGTGATTTGGTTTTGGTTGCACCAGCCTTTCTAGATCCAACAAAACTCCCCGTAGGCTGATGCTACCAAAACCACACTTGTTTCTGCTTCTCAAAGCTTTCAACACCAGGGATAGAAGATATTTGTCTGTTTCTTTGTTCTTCCCTGAAGTGGTGCTGAGAAGCTTGTACAAGTCATTAGTAGATAGGAGATCCAGTCTATCACTCTGAATGACATGTACCCTCTTTTGCGTCCCCCTGAAAAGAGTTAGTTGACGGGAGTTATAGTCATACTCCCATCTAACTATGGATTCAAGTTCAAGACCTTCAACCATTTGTAGAAAGGCTTTGCCTTTGGTTGTTGATCCCTTCCTTTTCTCCTCCTCTCTCTGTTTCAACTCTTCTTCAACCTTGGTTCTAGCAGTTAGCTCGGCCATATGAAGACTGCCTAGATGATTTCTGATATGAGCAGCTACATCAGAGTTTGAAGGGTTGGAGAATGGCTTCTCTGCTAACTCAGTAATATCAAATCTGCTTACGTGTAGCAGAGATGAGGCACTTAGCCTGTTGAGCTCTCCATTCTCTCTTTCAACAACAAAGTTGTGAGAAGAGTCTTCGAACCTCCACTGGATGATCTTCTTCCTAGGTGCAAGAGGTTGTCTTGGCACCCGGTCACCTTTCTTGGTATCCAGCAGAGTCAGCAACCTTCTCCTTAACTTCTTTTTTTCCTCATTCAAAGTGTCTGAATTAAGGCCAAGGAGATTTGCAGCTTGGTCCAATGTTCCTCTGGGCAGATCAAGAAATTGATCTCTAGTAAGGGAACATGAGGATCCACCAACATAAGTCAAATTGACTGAATCCTCCTCACAGGAGATGTTGCTCAGGGTTGTGCAATTTATGAGCTTTGTCTTGATTACCTTGAACTCCTCTAAGAAGAGATGTTTAGAAGGCTAAGGGGATGGTTTGAGGGCTAGTTGGGTAGGTTGAGGTGTTTGAGTTCTGGCTAGTGTTTTGGGTTGGAGGATGGGTAGTTTAGGTGGTTGAGGTGAGGAAGTTGGTAGGGGTGATGATGTAGGTTCAGGGGTGTATGGTTCAGTGGTTGGTTTGGTTTTGATGGGGAATGGAAAGGGAATTGGTTCAGGTTGTGGTTGGGTTTGAAGTTGGGATTGAGTAGTTGATTTGAAGATCATCACCTGTCCCCTTCTGTACATCTCCTTCCTCTTCCCCGAGCGAATGTCAGCCTTTATGTCACTGACATGTCGCTGGAGGGTCTTTTCAGACATAGAACCCACCTGCCTGCCAGAGAAGCCATAAGCCCGAAGATAGCTCTTCATCCAGGCCTTTTCACCTATCTTCTTGGCAGCAGCTAGTCCTACTTCCTCTTCCTTCTTCTTCTTCAGCATCAGCTTTTCCCTGGCAGCTTTCTTTCTCTCTTTCTCTATTTGATCTTGCTCTTTGTTGAAGAGCCATAAGATCATATCATTGTTGTGTGGAGATAATTCTTCTAGAGAGAAACCTCTAGAGGTTAGGAAAGTTATCCTTTCCCTCCTGAGCTGCTGATCAACTTCTCTTTCTTTCCTCTCCATTTCTTCTTCTAAGGCCAACCTTGCTACCTCTTCTCTTTGCTGTTTTTGCAGCAAAGTTGCCTTTTCCAGCTCAACTAACTCCTCTAATGGTAGCAGGAGTACATCTTCATTCGCAGCTCCTAGACTGACAAGTCTATTAATGATCTCTATTTTATTATTGACTGCCTCCTGGTTGGCTGCAGTTGCTTTGCTACTGGCAGCTAGCAGTTTTCTAGTTGGAAGTCTACCTTTTCTTTTGAGTTTTTCTAACCTTTCTTCCTCTTGAAGCTCTTCCTTTGTCATATTCCTCTTTCCTTTGATGTCTTCGGAAGTGCTAGACTTCGGGGGTTCTTGGATGGAAGGTTCAGGTTGAGTAGTAAAGATGGAAGCTGAAGTTAATATTGATGTTTGAGCTAGGGGTTGGGTGAGAAAATCCTCCCTATTAACCTCAGATGCAAGTTCAAGAATTGCATCTGTGACTATTAGATCATCGGATAAGGAGAATAGTCCATCCGCAGCTGCAATCTCAGCTTCGGAAGATTGAAGCTGTTCTTCTGACGCTTTGAATTGTGCTTCGGAAGTCTGTGAGAATGCACTATCTGTCCCAACTGTCTCAGTTGCTAGGCCATCAGTCCTTGTTTCCCCTTTGAAGTTAATCTCAGGTTCCACTTGGACCTTAGGTTGACCAACTTCCTCAATAGTGGTAGAAGGTGCATTTAACCTTTGAAGTTCTTGTGCTCCGAAGTAGATCACAAACAGATCAGGACTTGCCTGTTCAATTAGAGATTCAAATAGGAACTTGTTGAAGAACCTATTGAGCTCTTGGAGCATCCTTTGATCCATTTGAATTACAACTGGAGGAGGCTCAGGAAAAACTGAAGCTTGTTGCATAGGATATATTGAGCTTACGGAAGTGAGAGCTTGACTTTGGGTCACCTCTTGTCTTTGGCTTTGTCCCTGAACACTCTCCCCCTTTTTGGTAGCATCATCCAGAGAGCTTGATGAGCTAGAGGAAGAGGTCAAAGAGACCTGAATTGGTACGTGCCTAACAGACCTCTCAATCTGTTTCTCAGCTAGTTTGGCCTTGAGATTCTCAATCTCAAGTTGCTGAGTGGCAGACCTATCATGTAAAGTCCTAACCTTAGATTAAAGATTTCAAACTTTAGAAAGTAGGTCTTCAATGGTGAGTTGCAGTCTTCCCTCATCTTCTTTTGAAGAATCACGGGGAGATGAGGTAACATACCTTGTAAGTTCATCCTCACCACCAGATGTGGTTTCTTGGCGCCCTGGTTTCCCTTGCTTAATGATGTCTCTTTCAGAGTCATCAAAGGGCATGGTTGTCATAGGTTCAGTCTCAGTAATGTTACCACTGTCCTAAGGATCCCTTAAGGCTCCTTCAGTAGTGGCAACTGAATACATGAGTCCTCTCCATATCAGTGGGGCTCACCTTAGTAAAGGTTTGCTGATGGGGGCTAGAGATAAGAGATCTCTCTGGGCTCTGTTGATCCTTGAGAGGGTGTTGTGGATCAACTTCATTGCCCTGAAGAGACATAATCTCTTCATCAGCTCCGATTAATAGGTTAGTAAAGGATATGGAAGTAAAACCTAGTGACCCGGGACTTTGATCAATGTCTAAAGGCATTGAGCCTGTGAAGGGGTTGTCCCTTTTTGGCTACTCAAGGGAGTATAAAGACTCTCCCTGAGGGTTTTCATCTTGGGTTTCGGGCTCATGGGTCTGAGACTGAGGAGACTCAAGACCCATAATGAGGTCAATTGTGAAGGATGGTTTGACCTTAGGCTGAGTGGGAGCCCATTGTTCCACTATAGCCTTTTTGGGTAGAACATGAGGAGCTTATTCAATCAGAGAAGATTGTAAAAGGGTTCGTTTGGGGCGTCATTGATAAGTGAAGGTAATGGGTGGAGAATGTAGATTTGGCAAAGTGAGGGTAGTTGCTGGTGTGGGTTCATCACCTATGGGGTTAACAGGGATGTCACCAGGAGCCATTGGCTCAATCATACCTGGAAGAAGTGTAGTATCTCTTCCAGTGAAGTTGGTGGACACTCTCTTCAAAGTTTTGAAGATGGTCGGCCTCATTTGAGGAACAATCAGAGCAGCTGCGCAGATAAGCTTGCTCTGGTCCAGCTCATAATTGTTTATGTGCTGGAGAAACCTGGGATACATGAAGAATGTGTCCCGTTGAAGGTTTCCCATGAGATTGGTCAGCAGAAATCTTGAGTAGTTGAAACGGAGGCTTCTCACCAAACCATGAACTAGGCACCCAAGTTCATATGGGATTTGATCCCATTCCCCAGATTTGTTGGACAAGCAGTGAAGAACTACATGCAACAGGAACTTCCAGTTGTAGGAGAAGTTGAATTTGTAGACGGTTGACCTGCTAACATCTCCACCATATCCCATTTGGATATAAGTGTTGTCCAAATCTGATTTAGGGAGTTCTGTAGGAGCGCCCTCATCATGAAGCTCTAGATGCTCCCTGATGATTTGTTCAGAAATGACCAAGTCCTGGCCACAGATGCTCGATCATATGACACGAACCCCATTTAGGGTTTCAATCTGACCGTTTGCCCAAAATTCAAACATATGATTTGAGTAAACCGTGGGGTTAACAGTCAGGGCAGTGTAGTAAGAAGATTGGGTTAGAAAGGAGATGATGTCTGAGAAGTCAGCATCCCTTGAAGAATCTACGAGTGCGACTTGGTTGTGCTGAGGGTTTAGTGCCATTTGAGAAAGTTGCAAGTAGATAGTTTGGAATTGGGTACATTGAAGGTGAAGAAAGCTTTTAGGACAGTAATTTTGGTAAAAAGGATGAAAGTGTTTATCCGGAGGTATTTAAACGGGTGGAATGGCGGTTTAAAGGGGGTTTGGATAAGATGATGGGAGGTTTCAGTGGATGATGTGACATGGGCGGTCAGGTTAGGCCATTTAAATAATCCGACATCATTAACAAAATCTTTACCTTTTTAGAGAGTGGGGCCTAAAAGATTTCCGTTACACAGTAAAATCTTTCTTCCGAGTATAAAGCATTTTCCAAAGGTAATGTTCTTTCGAAGGCAAATTTACTTCTGAAGGTAAAGTGATTACTTCCGAGAGTATATGTTGCTTTCCGAATGGAGAGTGTTACAAGCTTCGGAAGTAGATCTGATATGAAATCAATCGCTTCTTCTGAGACTTAACAACTCTTCCGAGAAGAAAATTATCCTGGGAGAAATTTGCTTCGAAAGATATGTAAAATATCTTCCGAGGGTTAATTCTTCTTCGGAAGAATGCATACTTAGATAAAATTTTAAAGAAAGATCTTTTGTAACAGGGCTTAGATTGTTTTGACATAAGACTTTACACATTAAAAGGTTTTCTAATGAGATAGACTAATCAAGGTTTATCATCCCAATAGCTGTAATGAGATATTTAAATCTTTTTTCATCAAAGGCTTTGGTGAACAAGTCAGCATATTATTCATTTGAATCAACTTTGATTAGCTTGATACGATTTTTCTCATGAATATCTCTAATGAAATGATACATGATATCGAATGTGCTTAGTCTTGGAGTGCTTCACTGGATTTTCAGTGATGGAGATAGCACTGTTGTTGTCAATGTGGATAGGAGTGCTCATGAAGTTGAATCCATAGTCTATCATCTGGTTTTGAATCCACAACAGCTGAGCACAACAACTAGCAGCAGCAATGTATTTAGCTTCAGCAGTTGATATAGAGACACAGGATTGTTTCTTGCATTGCCATGAGATGATCCTTCCACCAAGAAATTGACATCCATCGGATGTTGATTTCTTGTTGATATTGCAGCCACCATAATCACTGTCAGAGTAACCATAGAGATTGAAATCACTCTTTCTTGGATACCAGAGACCTAGTTTAGGTGCTCCTTTGAGGTATCTAAGGATTCACTTGACAGCAACTAAGTGAGACACCTTTGGAGCAACCTGATATCTTGCACAAATGCAAGTTGCAAACATGATATCAGGTCTACATGCTGTGAGATACATCGGAGAACCAATAATCGCTCTATGCTGAAGTTGATCAGTATCCCCCCCTTAGAGTCAGGGCAGAGATTGTGGTTTCTGGGTATAGGTGTTTTTGTTGCTTTACAATCTTTCATATCAAATTTTTCTAAGATGTCATTGACATACTTAGATTGACTGATAAAGAACCCTTCCTTCATTTGCTTCACCTGAATTCCAAGGAAAAAGTCCATTTTTCCCATGGAACTCATCTCAAACTTCTTCTTCATAATGCTCTCAAAGTCTTTACACATTTGGTCATTTGAAGAACCAAATGTGATGTCATCAACATGGACTTGAACGAGCAAGATGTCTTTCCCAGACTTCCTTATGAAAAGAGTCTTGTCATTGGTACCTCTAGTGTAACCATTCTTCAGGAGAAACTGAGACAATGTCTCATACCACATTTTTTTACTTTTTCACCGCGGCACAAGAGCTTTATCCAATTTGCACACATAGTTGGGATGTTGTGGATCTTCAAATCCCGGAGGTTGGCATACATAGACTTCCTTAGCTATATTCCCATATAGAAAGGCACACTTGACATCAACATGGTAGACAGTGAAATTCTTGGATGCAGCATAAGCAAGGAAGATCCTAACTGCCTCAAGTCTTGCAACAGGTGCAAAGACATCAGTTTAATCGATTCCTTCCTCTTGAGTGTATCCTTGAACCACAAGTCTTGCCTTGTTCTTGATAATCAAGCCTCTATCATCTCTCTTGTTTCTTAAAACCCATTTAGTGTCTATAGGTACTTGACCAGACGGTAGCGGACATAGGTTCCGAACCTTTTGTCTTTTGAATTGAAGCATCTCCTATTGCATTGATTCAACCCAGCTACTATCTTTCAAGGCATCGTCCACCTTCTTGGGTTCCATTTGGGATAAAAAGCATGAGTACAAGAACACATTCCCATTGTGAGTTTGTCCTCTTGTTCTCACGCCTTCCGAGACTTCCCCTATGATGTTCTCAGCTGGATGAGTGTTGTGAATCCTAAGTCTAGGAATCACCTCTAGTTGCAAAGATAAATCCAAATTGGACATATTTTGCTCGGGAGCTTGAATACTTGGTTCAGCTGCTGTTTCAAACTCATTCAATGAGAACTGATTGAATGAAAGAGAAACATCATCATTTGTTTGCTGTGCAGCAGCATCAACAGTTTCTTGTTCCTTCAAGATGTTGCTTTCATCAGCTTGGTGTTGTGCAGGGTCACCTGAAGAGGTTTGAAAGTCAACAGGTGAACTGCTTGTTGAAGCTCCACTATCTCTTGAGATGGTTATACTATCAGATCTTCCAATAGTGGGAACTTGATTTGCTGCAGCTCTTGGAGAACTTGGAATATGTCTGTGAAGCTCAAACAGTTGATCATCATCAGAGTCACTTTGAGCACCTGTTCCAGCTGCAACATTCTCACAAGATGGTATAGAATAGTTTGAAAACAGTTCTAAATCAAATATATGATCAGGACCATTTCCCCTAACACAAGGAGTGTGCTCATTAACTACAATGTTGAAAGATTCCTCAAATTGTTGATTTTTAGTGTTATAAACTCTATAAGCTTTAGAGTTAGAGGAATACTCTATAAGCTTTAGAGTTAGAGGAATATCCAACAAAGATGGCATCATCCGACTTTTTAGCAAATTTTGTCAAATTGTCTTTTGTGTTAAGTATGGTACACCTGCTGCCAAAGGACCTTAGAAAGCCAATGAACGATGGCCTCTTGTTCCATAGCTCATAAGGGGTTTTTCCATGTGGCTTTACTACAAGGACCCTATTCTGCACATAGCATGCAGTACTGACTGCCTCTGCCCAGAATGTTAGAGCTACCTTTGAATCAGCTAACATAGTCCGAGCAGCCTCAATAAGTGTCCTATTCCTCCTCTCACTAACACCATTTTGTTGAGGAGTTCTAGGAGCACTATATTGTCTGGCAATCCCTTTGAGTTATAGAATGAGTCAAGAACGTGGTTCTTAAACTCAGTCCCTTGATCACTTCTAATTATTTTAACCTTGTGATCAATTTGATTTTCTATTTTAAGAATAAAAGATTTCAAAGTTTCAGCAGTTTCATCTTTGGTTCTTAAGAAGAATACTTATGTAAATCTAGTAAAATCATCATCAATCACAAGGCAATATGATTTCCTTCCAATGCTCATTATACTTGTCTGACCAAATAGATCCATGTGCAATAAGTGTAATGGAGTGGTGATGGAGTTAACTACTTTGGATTTATGAGATGCCCTGTGTTGCTTCCCTTTCAGGCTGCAACACAGTTATCTTTGCAGAAAAATTCCTTTTTAGGCAAACCATGTACCAAGTTATTTTTATCCAATTTATTCATTGTCTTAAAATTTACATGACATATTCGTTTATGCCATAGTGTTGACTCATCACCATCAGCTTTTTAAAGAAAGCATGATACTTCTCCCATTAGGGAAGCATAGTTCATATCCAGCTTGTACATATCCCCTTTCCTGGGAGATCTAAGAAGCATCAATTCCTGAGGAATTGTCATCCCGGGTTTGAGGATTATGCACTCATGTTCTGTGAAGAGCATTTGATGCTTTTGATCACAGAACAAAGAAACACTTAACACGTTGTGTTCAAGCTATTTGACAAAGTTAACTTTGTGAACCTTTAATTTTCCATTGGATATACTTCCTCTGCCAGAAATATATCCTCCGGCCTCACCTCCAAACTGGACATGACCTCCATCATAATATTGAAATTGTTGAAGGTAAGATCTGTTCCCTATCATGTGCCTGGAGCATCCACTATCCACAATCCAAACATTGTTATTCTTGTCATATGGATGTCCCTGCACATAAGATGAGGTGATTAGTTTTGATTGGAAACCCAAGCCTTGTTGGTCTTGGGTTCTTCCAATGATAGTGACATAATTGAACCAAAATTTATGTGTGGGGGTTCAATGAATGTCTTTGAAGAAGACGTTCGGGCTACAGCATCTTCCTTGATCTTCAATTCCATCCCTTGTTTGATCATGGAGGATGAGCTTGTTGAAGCTTTTGTAGCTTGGCATTCTTCCGAAGCTTCTTTCTTTTTGGAAGAAGCCTTCACCACCTTTTCTTCCGAAGCAATCTTCTTTGGGATGATCTCAAGGGGACTCTTTTATTCTTTTGAGTCTTTATAGCTTTAGCTTCCGAAGCCTTTTTCCTTTCAGAAGAAGGACCTTCTTCCGAAAGTAGCGTTGCTTCGGAAACAAGCATTCCCTTTTTCATCACTTAAACCATTTGATATGGTCCAAATGAGAAACCTTCCCTGACTCCTTCCTTTTTAACATTATTTGCATAATGTATGCTAGCAGGATTGTAGTAACAATCTTTGGCCATGTGGTTTTGCAGACCACACATTATGCATACAATGTTAATCTTTTAGGAATTTGAGGATTGCTATTTCTTGTTCTTTTTCTCTTCATCAGCAACCTTTCCCTTTAACTTCTAATCTTCTTTTAGGACAAGAGTGCTGGTACTACACCCTTTTCCTGAATCAGAGTTTCCAACCACCTGAAATCCAGCTGAGATGAATACACCCTTTTGCTTTAGGTCTATCTTCAGCTTAGACTCAGCTACTTTCTTGGCCATTTTTCTGGCTGCCTTAGCTCTGCTTCTTCTGGCTTTGGTGGTCAGGGTTTGATCATCATTGGTAGGAGATGGTATAATTACCTGGTTCTTCCCTGTGATGGTCTCCATGGTTGCATCATTCTTTGACTCATAAGAACGTGGGCCAGCAGATGGAACCTCTTGCTCTTTAGTACCACACCTTGGTTGTCTTATAGACTCATAGGAGTGTGGTGGAGTAATTTCATTGGTTCCCAACCCACCTTTGTTTTGGTAACAAAGTTTTGAGTGAGAGGATGATGCAAGAATGGCTTGGAAGTTTTGCTCGGAAATAGCATACTTCCTAGCTTGAGCCTCAGCTGTGACAAGCTGGGCTTGAGCCTCGGTCAATTTGGATATTAGATCCTTTATTTGAGTCTTATAGTTTGTGTGTTTGTGTTTTAATAGGGACAGAGTTTTCTCTAACTCCTCAATTTTTCTTTGATAGTCAGATTCAGCCCTTTTAAAATCAGATTTTAAAACATTTAAAGACTCAATATCGGATTTAATCTCCATATTATAGTCTTGATACAATTTAACCTTAGCAATACAGGCAGGAGTACAGAGATGTTCATATACCTTATTTTCATTTGTTTCGGCCATGAGTGCTTGAGCAGGAGTCACATCCTGTACCATGAAGCTCCAGTCAACTTCTTGAGCCATTGCAGTTGTTTCTGTTGACTTTCTGGTGGGCTTTGGTGTAGAGGGATGTGTGGAGGCCGGTGGGGGTTCCCGGATTAGACTTGGGAGCCTTGCATTCCCTTGCAAAATGACCAAGTTGGTTACAGTTGTAACATTTGGCCTTAGTTTTGTCAAACCCAAATTTGCTGTTGATTGGGTTCTGGGGAAAGGTCCTTCCAGTTCTCTTAAAGAACTTATTTGCTTTGTAGGGTAATAGAGCCATTTATTGGACTATGTCCACATATTCCACGTCATCCGGGCTGAAGCACTCTAGATCATCAAAGCAATATTGATAATCATTTGAGTGTCCACTTCCTGAGACAAAAGCACAGCTGTCCTGAAAGGAGCTTTGCTGAGCTTGTTGAGACCTTGGAGTCTCAGGAAATGTGATGTATGGACTAGAAGAACAAGATGGCTGCTGGGTGTAAGTCAGGTATTGTTGTGGTTGGGAGGGTCCTGAGCCTTCAGCAACCATTAAAGCATTGCTAGCAGGAAGACTCAAGGGTCTGCTTGTCTGATGGCCTCTCTTACTCTCCATTTCCAAACGGTATCCATCCAGGATGCCATAGAGTTCAGTCATGGTAAGTGTATTCAGGTTCTCTGTTCTCTTGATAGAGACACAGTAGAATGTCCACTCATTGGGTAATGCACTCATGAACTTTCTTATAAGGTCTCTAAGTTCATGAGCAATTCCCACATATTGAAGGGAAGAAATGAGATCCATGTACCTGAAGTATTGTTGGCTAAATGTCTCTCCAGCAACGTAGGTGAAGTTCTCGAACTGCAGCTTCAGTGAGTCCTTCTTGGAGTCATTTGAGCTTGAATACATTTGAGCAAGCGCATCAAACAGTTCTTTGGCAGACTTGCAATGCTCAAACCCCACCATGATGGAGTTGGGAATTGCAGTCATGAGAACAGTCATAGCATTGCTGTCAATGTCCAGCTTCTTCCGGTCCTCATCAGAATAATCTTCAACAGCTTTCTCAATCATGGCACCGTTTCCACCAGCTACCTTTGGCTTATACATGCCATTGACAATGGATTGCCACATCTTGCTGTCTTGATACCTGATGAAGCCTTCCATTCGTCTGCTCCATGACCTGAAGTTTTCAGGGGTGATGATGTGTGCTTTGGTCATCATCCCCATTTCTACTTCAGATTTGTTGAGGGCCATTTCGAGTGTGGTATAAGGAGGAGTGAAAAACAGGTTGATTAGGATGGTAAGATCTCACAATCAAGAGCCTAAAAAGCTCTGATACCAATTATAGGATGGGGTTTGTCATTTAAACACTTGGATTTCTCTCAAACTCACTTATAGAACACTCAAATCAGATGAAGTAGAGTCTTTTATAAGAGTTGATAATAATTTAATAAGTAGCAAAGAACACACATAAATAATTTTCAAGGTACTTGTATATATTACTTCTCAACTCAAAGTATTACAAGACTCTTACAAGCATGGAACTTGAGTTACAATGAGAAACTATATATACTAGATCCTACAGCCGCATATACTTTGATGCCAGCTGGAAACCTAAGAATAAAGCATATACTACAATGCTAAAGTTAAGGTATCTTAGATGAAGTATTATCTAAGATATGGTAGTCATGACATGTCCATGACTTACCTTTTGTCACCAACTAAAGATGACAACTGTACTAACTTATAAAGGTAAACAGTGGAATAAATTATGGTCAACTACATGGCTTTTGAGAAAACACCATGCAGTATCTCAGAGGTCTGCAGCGAAGTGTCAGGGAGACCATACTTATGTCCACTGGATAATAGTAGTGTCTTCCGAAGGTAAGTTAGCTTCGGAAGAACAAGTTCTTCCGAAGCCACTTATACTTTGGAAGAGGCTTCTATACTTCCGAGGCTTGAGGACTTCTATACTTTGGAAGTTGACTTCTTGATCTTCGGAAGTAAGTTCTTTGTCTTTGGAAGTTGGAGTTTTCCTTCGGAAGTTAGTTTTACACTTTTGTCTTCGGAAGAGTTCCATTTTCCTTCGGAAGTTCCATACTTAGCTTCGGAAGTCCTTTATTTGTTGTACCAAAATATTCTAAGTGATTTGCTTTTGGTTGCACCAGCCTTTCTAGATCCAACACTTTCTATCTAAATGAAAAAAGTGATGAGTATTTCCTCTGGCATAAAAGAATGTGCCATGTAAACTTTAAAAACATGAATAAATTAATTAAGAATGATTTGGTAACTAGAATGTCAGACAAAAAGTTTACAAGTGATGACCACTGTGCTGCATGCCTGATGGGGAAGCAACACAAGGTATCTCACATACCAAAGGAAAGAAACTCCATTACTACTCCCCTACACTTACTACATATGGATCTCTTTGGCCCCACCAGTGTAATGAGACTGGGAAGGACCTCTTATTATTTGGTGATCACAGATGACTTTACAAGATTCACTTTGGTCTTCTTTCTTAAAACTAAGGATGAGACCCCTGAGATTATGAAGAATTTCATATTAAAGATTGAGAATCAATGTGATCACAAGGTCAAAACCGTAAGATGTGATCAAGGAACTAAATTCAAGAACCA
The DNA here is from genome assembly GCA_025215565.1 of Flaveria ramosissima. Lineage (NCBI taxonomy): Eukaryota > Viridiplantae > Streptophyta > Magnoliopsida > Asterales > Asteraceae > Flaveria > Flaveria ramosissima. The sequence goes on along the minus strand of CM046039.1, from coordinate 37,700,338 downwards.
AATCCTTGATATATTTCGTGATGAAAAAGGTATTACAAGACAATATAGTGCTCCCAGGACTCCTCAGCAAAATGGTGTTACTGAGAGGAGAAAAATCACACTAATTGAGGCTGCAAGAACTATATTGCCTGACTCTAAACTGCCCATCACCTTCTGGGCAGATGCAGTGAACACTGCTTTCTATATGCAAAACAAAGTTTTAGTAGTTAAGACACATGGTAAGACTCCTTATGAACTTCGGCACAAGAGGAAACCTTTCACTGGTTTTCTCAGGTTATTTGGATGTCCTTGCACCATCTTGAATACCAAAGATCAAATTGCCAAGCTTACTGAGAAATCAGATGATGGACACTTTATTGGATACTCTTCTCAAGCTAAGGCTTATAGACTATACAATCTCAGAACTAGAGTAGTTGAGGAGTCAGCCAATGTGACTTTCAATGAACACACTCCTAGTGTGAAAGTTTCTGCTCCAGATTGGCTATTTGATCTTTATTTAGGTTCCAATTGTTTTAACAAATCTTGTGGCATGTTTCACGACCCACAGATATACTACCTACAGGTGATCCTGACCCAAGATTTGAGCTAAAAAGACCTTCAAGCTACAGATCTTCAGCTCCAGTGGTAACTAATCCTGCAAATAAAGTTTCTACTATCACATCAATGAGAAATGCTGCTGATACTTCTGGGGTGCCTTCAAATTCCAGCTTAGAGGCATAAAACTTAGATGAAGGAGCTTTAAATGTTGGAGAAAATGGTGGTGGTGAAAGTGATCAGGAATTCGTTGATGCTGATAACCACTCCATTGAAGACAACATCAATGATGTCACACACTCATTGGATCAAGTCAATCTTGATAAGTGTGCTGATGTGGAGGGTGAATCCTCTTTGCCAGATCAAAACTTTTCTAAATTAGATCTGTCTAAGCAATTGCTATGATCCCTCAGCTAAGGATCTATACATCTCACCCTACCAAAAACATCATTTGAGATGTTGATTCAGGGGTAAGAACAAGAGGACAAACCAATGATGAAAATGTTTGTCTTCACTCTTGTTTCTTCTCCCAGATAGAGCCAAAGAAAATTGATGAGGCTCTAAAGCATGGAAGTTGGGTTGAAGCTATGCAAGAGGAGCTGCTTTATTCAAAAAGCAAAAGATTTGGAACCTATGTCCTCTTCCTCAAGGGAAGACTAAAATAGGAACCAAATGGGTGTTCGGGAATAAGAAGGATGATAGAGGGCTTGTCATCAATAATAAGGCAAGACTAGTTGTTCAAGGGTATACTCAAGAAGAAGGAATTGACTACACAGATGATTTTGCTCATGTAGCAAGACTTGAAGTTGTCAGGATATTCCTAGCTTTTGCTGCATCCAAGAACTTCAAAGTCTACCAACTTGATGTCAAGTGTTCTTTTCTCTATGGGGTGATTGATGAAGAGGTGTATGTCAGACAACCACCTAGGTTTGTAGATCCTGATCATTCTGATTATGTCTGCAGGCTTGACAAAGCTCTTTATGGGCTGCACCAAGCACTAAGGAAGTGGTATGAGACTCTAACTTAGTATCTTTGTCAGCATGGCTACAAAAAGGGTACTATTGATGGAACTCTCTTCATGAAAGGAACATGAAATGACATAATTCTAGTTCAAGTATATGTAGATGACATTATCTTTGGGTCAACTTATCCAAAGCTCTGTAAAAACATTGAGAATATGATGAAGGATAGGTTTGAAATGAGTGCCATGGGGGAACTTAATTTCTTTCTAGGAATTGAAGTGAAGCAAGTTGACAATGGCATCTTCATAAGTCAGTCAAAGTATGTACAAGACATACTTAAAAGGTTCAACATGACTGATTGTAAGGTTGCTAAGACACCCATAGCTAGAAACCACTCCCTTGGACCTGATCTTGAGGGGGAGTCTGTTGATGAGCATCTCTACAGCGCAATGATTGGGTCTCTTATGTACCTCACAGCTAGCAGGCCTGATATCATGTTTGCCATATGTATTTGTGCAAGATATCAAGCCAACCCCAAGATTTCACACCTAATCACTGTCAAGAGAATTTTAAGATATTTCAAAGGTGCTCCATCACTTGGCCTTTGGTATCCAAAGAATTCTGACTTCAATCTGTATGCTTATACAGATATTGACTATGGTGGCTGCAAGATGACTTCAAAGTCTACATCAGGGGGATGTCAATTTCTTGGTGGAAGGATAGTCTCTTGGCAATGCAATAAACAATCTTGTGTGTCTGCATCAACTACTTAGACTGAATACATTGCTGCTGCAAGCTGCTGTGCTCAAGTGCTTTGGATTCAGAATCAGATGCTAGACTATGGATTCAACTTCAACGAGACTCCCATACACATATAAAACAACAGTGCTATCTCAATCACAAAGAATCATGTGCAGCACTCCAGGACAAAACACATCAATATAAGGTATCATTTGATTAGAGATAACTTTGAAAAAGGATTGATCAAACTAGTCAAAGTTAACACAAATGAACAATATGTTGATCTGTTCACAGAAGCTTTTAATGAACAGAGATTCAAATATCTTTATCAGCTATTAGGATGATTAACTTTGAGTAGCTTTTCTTAGAACTTAATCATATTATTTCTAAAACCTGTGTCCTAAATTGTCTATTTTATCACCTTCATAAGCCCTTGTTCTCTATGGAAGAAATATCTTTTAAAAGACAGTCCTTAGATTTTTGAAAATTTTGATCGTTTTATCTTTCGGAAGATTTATAATTACCTTCAGAAGAAACTGATGTCTAAGAAAACAAATAACTACTTCAGTAGATTTATGTTCGGAAGAAATTTCTAAAATATCTTCCGAAGCTTAAAATTAACTTAAGTGCTTATATGTTTTCAAAGAACAATTTTCTTTTGAAAGCAATTTACCTTCGGAAGTTTTTATTCTTCTTAGAATAAAAAAAACAAAAAAACTCTAAGTAATAAATCTCTTCCGAAGCAAAATTCTTAACAACCTTTATAATATCTTTCGAAGCCACTTTGCCTTCGGAAGCTTTTCTTCATAGCAGGGAAGGACAATCTTCATCACTCTGGCCTTCATCAACACTCATCTTTAGCTGGATGATGAAGAAGGTTAGTTGTCCTTTCCAAAGGAAGCTGTTAATCATTCCTTTGTGCAAATGAGCTATGAGGGAGATTTCTCTGTAAAGACCTTCAGGAAAGGGAAGGTCTCATCCAAGTGGAAATACCTGCTACATGTGGTTATCCATAGCTTGTCAAACAAGCATGGAGGGTGGGACAAGATTCCCGAGTATCTCTCCTTCATAGTGCATGGAATGGTTTAACGGGTCAAGTTCAATTACTCTTAGTTTGTTTATACATTTTTGCTTGCAAACTTGGACTCCTTAGAGTATTACAGGTTTCCTAGATATGCTCAATACATTCTCAACTGTGAACTGGGCTCACAGTTGAAGGAAACAGGCAATATTCTTAAATTGGGACAGATGAAGCCCGACATCTATAAAATCATGAAGAAGCCAACTGTAGGCTTCTTAGGGGTAGAAACAGCCTTTGTCCCCAAAATGTTAGAGCTCATTGCTCAAGGTGACAACCTAGCAACACAAGCTAGTGTTGAACCCACACCTTCTACCTCTCAACCACCAAAAAGGCCACAAATCACCCTCACCTACCAAAGAAAATCCAAACGAACGCCTGCACAAACTATTGAGCTTGTGCAGGCCCCTATATACTTACCCATACAGGAAGAAATGGACACTCGAGCTCCCACTTCTCCTGTGGAGCAAACCACTCCCATCTCTTCAAGAGTAAGTGTTGAGGTTCCTCATGCTCAGCCTAATGAGCTCACTAGCCCGACTGCCTTAAGCCTTCACTTTGAGTCTTAACACTCAAGTGAACAACCTTCAGGGGACAGTTACCATCCCCAGCGTTTAGACTTAAATCAACCCATTCCTAACCTTGAATTCTATACTGCTGAAGACTTAGGTTTTAGTGAGTACCATGAGTCTCTCTACTATTCCCCTACTCAAAGAGATATGACTTCTCCTGAGTCTACTTTGTCTAGCCCACATCAGTCACCCATAACTGAGGTGGAACTCTTTGAACCTGTTTAGGAGACCCATATGGAAGAGGCTCTCACTTCTGCAAGTGATTACATCATTAAGACCTCAACCATGGCAACTCAGCAATTGACAAATCAATTGAGGCTGTCAGTGAGTGGAGGAAATCTAGTAGCCAAGAACTTGAAGCTGGTGGTGAGAGTGAGGACTTTGGTCAATTCTCTTATCCCCCAGTGATTCTTCTGATGAAGATGAGGGGAATTTGAGACTAAATGTGCAAAAACTGTCAAAAACATGTACCTACCTAGTCTCTAAGGTTAGTCATCGTGAATCTCAGGTGACTACCCTGCAAAACAGGGTCAATGATCAGCAACCTGAGATATCTTATCTCAGGGAAAAACTAGCTGGGAGACCTTTAAGAAGAGCTTAACCAGGAACACAAGAACTTGTGGATGTGATTGACCTAACTCCTAGCTCACCTATGCAAGAGGGTGATGCTATCAAAAACAGGGAGAAAGTCATTACAATCACAGAACCTGGGAGTTCTTCAGGAAGTATGGACCTTGAGGACTCACCATCCTCACTTGCAATTGTGCATACTCAGCAATTTCCTCAAGTTCACATTGATATGGACTCTCTAGACTCTTTCATTCAGAGTCTCTTTGAGGAAGGTATACCAAAGGCTATGTCATCCCCACCCCAAGGAACTTCAAACTACATCATTGGGCGGAGGTATGATGCTGATAGAAGAGCCCTCGTTCTTCTTAGATTCAGGGCATCAAGAAGTATTCAACTTACAAAGCTTGAACTACTATGAAGGTCTTGACCTGATCAACATGCCACTTGTCAACCCAAGTCAATCTAGACAAGCTGGCAGCCTGGCACAAAGGATTCAAGACAAAATTACTTAAGAGGTCAGCCTAAGAAGGAGACAAAAGCAATCAGGTAATGTCACTGGTCAATTGGATGTTAAGGCAGACCCTGAGATTAGCTTCAAAGGGAAAACCTTGACTGAAGGCCCAATGATAGAGCCTGAGACCTCCGTCACACCAAAAAATACATCAGCAATTGATTCCCTCAGTGTTGGTAAAGGTGGATCACAACCTCTCTCTGGCTAGAGCTTGGAAGCTACACCAAGCAATGAAGGCCAAAGCTCTATCCACCCTCTGTCACAAAGATTTGTGGGTGACAAAGGGGAAAGGATTTTAACTCCTGAGGAGATTGAGGAGGAGAGAGAGAGAGGAAGAGGAAGCTAAGGGAGAAAGTTCCTCTGGGTCTGTAGGATTCATGCAAGCTACAATCTGGGCTGCCCCCAGACCAAACACTCAAGATGATGAGTTGAGGGCAGTCAGGATTACTTACCTGCAGACCAGGAACTATGACATTGATGAGATTATATCTCTCCCCTTAGAAGAACTAAATGAACTGGCAGACATCAAAATGTCTAGGGATAGAAAGGAAGCAGAGGATGCAAGGCTGTTCCTCCAAATCAAATAAGAGAAGAGATAGAAAAGACTGTACAAGCATATCCCTACTCTCTCTCTAGTTCAAGAAAGCCCTGTGCAAGAGAGTGTGGAAGCTACACAAGAAGCTTAGGTAGACAAAGAAACAGATAGGCAAAATATGATCAACTACCTGAGTGCCACATGTCTCTACAACGCATCTGCACTTCTTCCCTTGCCCTTTGAGTACATAGAGTTTGAGTATCTTAAACATCTTGAACTTCAAGTGCTCAAAGAACAAAATATAAAAAAGAGAAAGATAGGGGAAGTGGCTACAAAGTCAAGAGCCATCATCCAAAAGAGTATGAAAAAGTCTGCTGACAGACAAAAGATGATGAGCTTCTTGAAGCTGTATGGATTCTCCAAAAGGAGATCCATACTGGATGAGCACATTAGGGTAATCAAGCAGAATCAAAAGTGGAGAGCTCATTCACTTACACTCCCCTCCAAGTCAAACTACTCCTAAAGTGGAGGTTAAGGTTGGACAACCCGAGACAACACAACCTGGACCTCCTGCTGAGCCTCATCAAGGTTCATCTTCTGATCCACAACAGGGCCAAACTCTTTCTCCTCTGAACCTGTGAGGGAGGAACACCCAACTGAGCAAGAGAAGACTAATTAACAAGGTGCTGCAGGCCAGTCTTCTCAGTTAAAGTCTTCAAAGTGGAGGAAGAGGATGGCTTCTAAACCACAGTGAAAGCGGAAGAAGAAGTCTGAATAATCCACCTCTATACCTCGGGGTGAATGAGATAAACCTGAGGAAGTGCATGAAGAGGCAGTCCAATCAACTCCAATTCAAGTGGCTCCTCTTGCATCTGACAGACCCATCTTATCCTGGACCTTCACAACTAATCCAGAAAGTTGGCATGTGATCAGAGATCAAGGTGGTGAAGATGTCTACACATGGCAAGACTTATTCAACATGCCTCTGCATGATCTCTTTGAGATGAGAAGATACTATGAGAGTCCGAGTGATCCTGACCATCTAATGAAGAAGGGCATGGTTATCATCATGATGAGGACTGTCAACACCTGAAGATCTTCAAATGTTTTGGTATCATTAGCCTAGGGGGAGTTTGTAAGGATTCTTATAAGTCTGATGCAACCAAAACATCCAAAGTCTCTCTGCATGCATGCACTGAAGTACAGAAGTAGGAATCCTTCGGAAGTTTTACACCATGCACTAGAAAATATTCTAAGTATAAAATCTTCCAAAGCCAAGACCAACATCTTTCGAAGCCAAAAGTGAATCCGAAGCTTCAAAGACAAAGTCTTCCAAAGCCAAAGAGTGAAGACAGATTTCTTTCGAAGACTTTTATGAACATGCTTTTAACTGATGTACTTTACCATAAGGCTAAACCACCTTTCCGTTGCAACTCTGTTCAGCCACCAACTTACATGAGTTGGTGAAAAGGTCCATGCTTTTGGTAAACTGTACATTGAGGTCTTGAGTCTGTGCTTTCTACTTTATGTACTTTTATCCTTTTTGTAATATAATAGGATGTGAGCTATGGCATGTCATAGTCACTAGTAAAAAGGAAAATCTGCCTTTTGACTCTACATTTGATTTTGTAGTTGTCTAGTCTTATGTATCCAGCTGGCCTTCAAAGTATGGCCGGCTGTATGATGTAGTATTAAGTATCTCAAGTACTTGTAATTTTCTTTCTATGCTTTGTAGCATTTGTAAAAGAACTTGAGAAGCAATATACAACATTCTTGAAAAACCATACACTTGTGTTGTTTGCTATCTTGTTCTATCTCACATATTTACTTGTGTTCTTAGCATCTTACTTATACAGTTAACTACTTCCCTATTTGATCTGTTAAGTGTTCTAAAGAACTCTCCTCATTGTGTTGTTATGTTGTAAGTGCATAACCTCTATCGGTCCCGCACTAGTGAACCTCAAAACTTATCCAGTGACAATATACAACACCAAGATGATGGAAATAACATTTGAAGGAACAAGCAACTGTAAATGCTGCTTCACAACCAACTGATGTTGATGCTGTCTCTCCTTCATTCAATCAGTCCTTATTGAATGAGTGTGAAACATCAGGTGGACCAAGTGTTCAACCTCCAGAGCAAAATATGTCCAATCTAGATCTATCTTTGCAACTGGATGTGATTCCCAGGCTTAGGATTCACAACACTCATCCAGCTGAAAACATCACTAGAGATGTCTCAGAAAGTGTGAGAACAAGGGGACAAACTCACAATGGGAATGTTTGTTTATACTCATGCTTCTTGTCTCAGATGGAACCCAAGAAGGTTGAAGATGCCTTGAAAGATAGTAGTTAGGTTGAATCAATGCAAGAGGAGTTGCTTCAATACAAAAGACAAAATGTTTGGAACCTGTGTTCTCTACCATCCGGTCAAGTATCTATAGGCACCAAATGGGTATTCAGAAACAAGAGAGATGATAGAGGCTTGATTATCAAGAATAAGGCAAGAATGGTAGTTCAAGGATACACTCAAGAGGAAGGAATTGATTACACTGATGTCTTTGCACCAGTTGCAAGACTTGAGGCAGTGAGGATCTTTCTTGCTTATGCTGCATCCAAGAATTTTACTGTCTACCAACTTGATGTCAAAAGTGTCTTTCTATATGGGGATATAGATAGGGAAGTCTATGTATGCCAGCCTCTAGGATTTGAAGACCCACAACACCCCGACTATGTGTGCAAACAGGATAAAGCTCTCTATGGGCTGCACCAAGCACCTAGTTGTGGTATGAGACATTGTCTCAATTTCTCCTGAAGAATGGACACTAGAGGTACCATTGACAAGACTTTATTCATAAGTAATTTTGGGAAAGACATTTTTCTCGTTCAAATCTATGTTGATGACATCATATTTGGTTCCTCAAATGACCAAATTTGCAAAGACTTTGAGATCATTATGAAGAAGAAATTTGAGATGAGTTCCATGGGGAAGATGGACTTTTTCCTTGGAATTAAGGTGAAGCAGATGAAGGAATGGTTCTTTATCAATCAATCTAAATATGTCAATGACATTTTAGAAAGATTTGATATGAAAGATTGTAAGCCAGCTAAGACACCAATACCCAGAAACCATAATCTTTGCCTTGACTCTGAGGGGGAGGATACTGATCAACATCAGTATAGGGCAATCATTGCTTCTCTTATGTATCTCACAACAGGTAGACCTGATATCATGTTTGCAACTTGCATTTGTGTGATATATCAGGTTGCTCCAAAGGTATCTCACATAGATACTGCCAAGAGAATCCTCAGATACCACAAAGAAGCACCTAAACTGGGCTCTGGTATCCAAGGAATAGCAATTTCAATCTCTATGGCTATTCAGATAGTGACTATGGTGGCTGCAACATCAACAAGAAATCAACATTAGGAGGATGTCAATTTCTTGGTGGAAGGATCATCTCATAGCAATGCAAGAAGTAATCCTGCGTTTCAACATCTACAGCTGAAGCTGAATACATTGCTGCTGCTAGTTGTTGTGCTTAGCTGCTATGGATTTAGAACCAGATGAAAGACTATGGATTCAACTTCATGAGTACTACTATCCATATTTTATTGGGTGTGAGAATTATATTCTCAGTTGATATGAATCAACTATGATCGAATATAATGATTGAGTCAATGATTATATGGCGGAATCATATAATCATAAACATTGAATGCATGAAGTACACATAAATGCTCTTTGTATTAATTGAGGTGAACGGTTACAATGAATGCTAGCATTTGAGCATTAAAAAGTAACAATACACCTTCTGAACATAAGACTAGACAAAATATTCTAATTGTCTATCAACAGTCACTAGTCACACACGAGGATTTCTATTCTATTTATAGGCTTCCAAGAAGCCTTTACAAAAAGACTAAATTACCCCTGTACTATAATCTAATCTAGGACAAAAAGTCTTCATCAACATTTGTTGTTGTCTATCCGCATTAACTAATGCGGATGTGTTGATCTTCATCAGCACTTGTTTTCTTCTATTGCATTAATCTTTGGTCATCAGCATTGACAATGCGGATGAACAAACACTTGCGCATTTGTTGATGAGCATCCGCATTAGTAAATGCGGATGTACAAAATCCTTGTCAGCATTTCTTCGGCTGTCCACATTTGTATATGCGGAAGAACAAACACTTTTCAGCATTTGTTCTGTGCTCGTCCGCATATACAAATGCGGATAGCCGACACTTGTCTTCGTTTGTTGATGCAGATTCTTCATCGGCATATCTTCTTGGACTTGTGGAATTTCAGCAGAATAACCATCAATCCACCACTTGAATTGGCATGTATGATCCTTTCAGGGTCCAATAATACTTTCCCTAAGGATTATACAGCCTATGTACTTCAAGGGTTTGATGGTGGATGAGGTTGTGAGGATTCTGTTAGGTCTTGTGCAGCAGGAGAGGAGACTTGTAGTTCTGCAAGTGATGGATCCAAAATGGCCTTTATCATATTGACAAAGTCATTGGCTTCAGACATCTTTTTTCTATTCAACACATGAATCTTCATTCGGCTCATACTGTAGATTGCTTCAACGAGCAGCCTTTTTAATAAGATGGGTTCCCATATTGAAACAGTTTATATCCCATCTCTATGAATCAGTAGAGATCCTTCCACATCCACCCCTAGCTTTACAATTTTCCCAAGTTGCAAAGGAGTCTTCTTCTTCCTCCTCTGCTCTTTCTTGGGTATGATTCTATCATAAACCAACTTTAGTATCTTTATGCACTTGAGAAAGAAGTGCATGTCTTCTTCTTCCAGCTTGTTGTTTATTTCTCTGAAGTGCCTGGTGTATTTCTAGTGGATATAAGATTCATCTAGAAATCTCACTTCATATGCACTAAACAACCTTATCTCAGCACCTTCTTTACCTCCCCACCTCCTTTCAGTCATCATCTTATATGCCTTCTCATCATAATACACATTTGAGATTGGTTTGGAGGAGTGAGTTCCAGCAACCATCTTTCTCTTTAAAGATTCAGTTGGTTTCACTTTGAGCTCAGGGAATATTACTTCTTCTACTGGTTTAGTCTTCTTCTTTTCTAGAGGATTCACAAAGGACCTATCCTTCTTCATTCAGATAGCCTTAAGAGATTTGAAGTTGTCAGTTCTCTTGAACATATTCAGTATGTCTTCAAACTCATAACCCCTAAATATAGCCTTATGATTGATGAGCCCCAAATTGGCTAGTTCTTTCAGATCATGAATCTGCAGCGAGTTCACTAGAGCAGATACGCAATGAAGAATTGAACCAAACCTGAGATCCTTTTAACCATGAACATGTTCCAGTCACTATCATACTTCCAGGAAATTATCTTCTGATCAGTCTTGCCCTGGGGAGTAGATACACCTCTGATCATCTCAGTAGTGGTGAGCCCTTCTTAAAGATTTAACTTTGAAGGCTCAACAAACCACTTAGGATATCTATGTATAACTGGTGTCAAAGAGTCATGATCTCTATGGGTGAGCTGGATGTCTTATCTAGATACTCTAGTTCTTGGTTTCTTGCTGATAATCTCTTCTTTAAGCTTTTTCAGCCTTCCCTTCTTCTCATTTATCAGCCTAAGCATAACAGCTCTTAGGGAATTTGTCTTCATATTCCCAAGCTTTGTTTTGGTAAAACCTTGTTGAAACAGATAGTCCTTCATTTCACTGTCAGTCATTCTGTAGGGATCAGGATAGAAGGACTGAGGAGCTTCAGTCTGCTTGGTTGTTGATGTGAATTTAACCACTGGAGTTTTGGAAGTTCGAGTCTTTTCATACTCAGTCTCATATGTAGGGTCTAACAGTTTGTTTATCTTTTTTTCTTCTGCTATCATTCCCTCATAGGTCATTCCAAATACCTCATCAGGATCATAGCCATGATTGATGAGAAACATAGCTTTCACCATCAGGTTATCTGCCAGAGCTTTCTGCACCATCTCATGCACAGTAGATTCAACCTTCATAGGGCTTTTTCTTGCTATTGGTTCATCAACCATATAGCCTCCCTCTATCTCTCCGTCTTCAAGGTCAATGAACTCCGCTCTTTGTTTCAGTTGTGCCTCAGCCTGTTCATGTTCATCAAAAAATTCAGCTATAGCTGCAAGGCTGCGGGGATCATCTTTTTGCTTTTTATTTATAGGCTCTTCTTTTTCTATTGGCCTTTTTCCCTTGGCCTTTTCAGAAAGGTATTTCCTCTTTCTGGTATAGGTTTGAATAATTGGACCAAATGATGTTTCTGCAACTTCAGCTTCTTTTGGCAAATTTTCAACCTCTTTCTTTTCAGATTCTGCCTTTTCTTCTTCTTTGAGTTTAGCATCAGATTCTTCCTTTTGTTGTTGTGCTTCACACAACTTTCTGATTATTTCTTTTTGCTCATCAGATAATGACACAGCAGGCACAATTTGAAGACTCACTTCCTTTTCAATTGGGACAAGAGAGTGAGGAATAATTATAATTGGTTTAGCAGGTGGAGAGTCATCATCACTCTCTCCTGAAGAACTTTCTTCACCATCTTGTTCCTCCTCATCATCTTTCTTCGTATTCTCTATCTCATCTTTATCACCTTCATCATCGTTTTCTTTTTCAACTTCTTGTTTTTTCATAATCAACAGCTCCAACTCAGCAATTCTCTTATTCTAAGATTCAATCTGTTTTAGCTGTTCAGTGATTATGTCGGATTGTTCCTCAATCAATCCTTCCTGCTCTTCCATGGCTATTGTCTGGATTGCTAAAGTGTCCACATGACCACTTATATCATCCCTTGAGTGTTTGAGAGCAGCTTTAAGTTCTTATTTGCTTATCCTTTTCTTCTTTTTCAGCCGCATATCTTTCTTTCAACTCCTTCTCCTTCTCATCCAACTCTAGAAGTCTGTCTTTGATTATTCCAGACCTTCTATCTAGTAGGTTTTCCATTTTTGCCACCTTCTTCAAAAGCTCAGATATCATCTCATCTTTTTCATCTGGTTGTTCACCTCTGATTTAGCAAAACTCTCAGAGGGAACTGCTTCTGAAGTAACTTGCCTAACATGCATCTGCCTTTGATGATCCTCCTCATCAAATGATGATTTTGATTCCTATGAAGAGCTGGCAGAATTAGCAAACTCAACAGGCTCAGTAGTAGATGGTGATGATGGAATGGGAGAAGTATGGTAAGGGTGAATGGGTGAAACATGAGGTGAATGGATGGGTGATATATGAGGAGAGATGATGGGTAAGGTTCGTCGTGACGGGATTGGTGATCTTTGTGGTGATGGTATTGGTGTGGGCATAAAAGTGATGCTATCTCAGCTTCATGTACAGAAGGCCCAGTGTGAACATCACCCCCTACATCAACCTGGGGTGACACTGGCCTCTGACCTTCATCAGTTTCAGCAGCATGCTCATCAACAGGTTGTTGATCATGAGCAGCTTGTTGTTCTTCTTCTTGAATAGGCTCATTAACAGGAGCCTCTTGTTCTTCTGCTTGTTCATCTGGATTAATCTGCTAGAACATCCAGGGCAACAAGGGAAAGAATGTTCCACTATAGAAATTCCTAGGGTCTCTCTCTTAATGTACTTGTAGGACTTGGCATTATAATGTGGAATATCCATCACAGGTCCTTCAGGTACAATATCAGGAAAAGCTTCATTGATGAGGCATTGTAAGAACCTTGGATACATAAGAAACATGTGTCTTCTACCTTCCTGAATGTTTGATTCCAGACCATTAAACACATAAGCAGACATGTTGAATGGTCTGTTTGTGCATAAAGCACATATAGCATAAGAGGTAGTTACTGGAATGTCATTCCATCCAGTCTTCCTCTTTGACAGACAATGTTGGTAGAGATGAATGAGGAACCTTGAAGATCAAGTAATCACCTTAGTTTAGTTTATATTATGTTTATATTACTTTGTAATAGGTTTAATGTTAGTTACTTTTGAATGTAGTTCATTTTGTCTAGTTTTGTAGTCCAGCGAAACTATGAGCAAAATTACAGTTTCGGTCATAGTCAACTGTTGTAGTTCACTCGGCGAAATTGTTGTTTCTACCGGGCGAAACAATAGTTTCGGCAGTACAGTTATGCTGCCAGCGAAACCGTCTACGAAACTAAGACTGCTATATCTAGATTTGAACATTTTCATTGTTGAGTAATCTTAGCAAAACCCTAATCGTTTATCATTGTTGCTAGTGACCTTTGTAAGCAGTATTATCACAAAAATACATTTGTGCTTTGTTATTATTTGTGTTGTTCATCATTGTTCTTATTTTGATACACTTGTGATTGTTCTCAATCTTCTTCATCTTAGTTGTCTGTTGTTTGTATTTGATATTGAACGATTCAACAACTCATTTGTACTGCAAATCGATCAAATGGACCAACAATATGATATCAGAGCCTTAGTGCTCATGATCTGTTGAGTTTTTGGTTGTTTTTGTTCAATATCAAATTTTCATCAATTTTGGATCAAATTCTAGTGTATTTGATATGGATTTTGCTTGAATTCTGTTTGTTTTTGGTTGGAGAAGCTCTGTGAATCATCAGATCTCAAATCCATGGAGTCTTTGATGATTTCAGATTGATTTCGTGTTGAAAAAGGTTTTCAGCTTCATAAGGCGAAATTAGAGGTTCATCCAGCGAAACTGTCTGCTCTTCCGGCGAAACTACATGCGTTATCCTATTTCAAGTTGTTTTCAGCTATCATGCGAAACTAGTTTCATTGAAGGAAAGTTCAACAGTGTGTGTGAGTGGATTTCAAGCGAAGTTGCTGCCGAAAGTATCATTAAACGAATGTTCAAGCTTGTTTCGTGCGAAGTTGTCGGCGAAACTAAGCAATTTCAGGCATATTGGCTAGTGAAACTGCTGCCGAAATTGCCAGTGAAATTAAGGCAACCCAGCGAAACTAGTTTTTCACTGCGAAATTGTCTTCAAATTTACCAATTTTCAGCGAAACTATTTCTTTCCCAGTGAAACTAGTATGTCAAAGATGATTTCCCTCACCCTTGCTGATCTTGAAAGTGTAGCTCCCAATAGACCTTCAAGACTCATTAACGGTGATAATTTCGAGGATTGGAAAAGATGTCTCAAAGCCTTTTCTTCTACACTGACCACAATCAATGGGAATCTATCATTTCTGATCTTCACATACCAATTGTCACTATTGGTGATGTTGTATCTCAAAACAAGGACCCATCCACATTCAACGAGAAGGATCTGAAGCTGATTGATCGAGACCAAAAAGCTGTTGGAGCATTAACTCTCTACCTCGCACCAGACATCTACAATCGATTTGCCGAGCATAAGAATGCTAAGTCCCTCTTCGATGCTCTATGTGAGTTCTATGATGGTAATGATGAGCTGGTGAAGGATAAGAGCATTCAAGCTGAGAAGGAATTCAACTCCTTTGTGGGATATAAGAACGAGAGTCTCACAAATCTCACAAATAGTTTTCTGACAGTTTCAAGCACACTGAAGAAATACGATGAATAACTTTCCAACAATGAGCAAGTAAACAGATTGCTAGACTCTCTCCCACCTCAGTGGAGCCTTCAGGTGAGAATGCTAAAGCAGGAATGAGGTTTCACTGATTATAAGCTGATAAACATCATCAATAAGCTTAAATCCTTCGAGTTAGACATGAAGAGAAAGGAATTTAACCAGACCATGATGCCTACATCTGGTTTCACTCAAAATGCTACATTACTGCCTTCCGCCGCAAGCTCTCATATTCAGACATCTAGTCAAGGAGGAGTGAATACTGGTAATTATTAAGGAGGTTGTGGTACTGTTGGGAGAGATTAGGCTAATTCAAAAGCAAATGTTGTAGCTTCAGTTCCATCCGAGACAATGGCTCCTTTTGGTATGCTTGTTTAGAGCTATGAAGCCTTAGTGGTAGGGGAGTTCAAAGGAAAAGGGATGACGATGGAGGATATGTATCAGGTGGACCCTGATAATCTTGAAGAGAATGATATTTAATGGCAAATGGCAATGTTGACACTTAGAGCTCGGAGATTCATGGAGCGCACTGGAAGAAAGAACTTCGGAGGTCAAAGCTCTAACTCCAAACTGGAATTTGATAAATCTAAGCTGAGGTGTTTTAATTGCAAACATCACTGATCCTAGTAACTCGGGAGTTCCACGACTGGTTTCTAGCGGGAGTAAAGAGGATATGAGCCACAAGAAAGAGACACATTTGATCTCTAATTTGATTGGAGTGCTGAAGTTGAAGAGACAAGATATGAGATTAATCAAGCACTGGTGGCTGAGATTGTAAAAGGAAAGGGGAAGGTAAACTGTAAGGATGAATTTGATCCATTCAAGGAAATTAAAGATGAAGTTGAGCTGTCTGTGAAGGTGAACGAGGATGAGAGGGTGAAAGAAGGTAAATTTGAGGAATTGAAGAAGGAAGGAAGTCAATCCACTGAGCAAGGAAAAGAAAAAGATGATGCTGCTATCACTGTCAAGGAAAGCAAGTCAAGTACTCCGGTGTGCCAATGTGAGAAGGCCTTAGCAGCAGAAAAGGTGGCGATGGGACTTCCGTATGAGGTATTTCAGGACATGTGTTCTTCTGCATGTAAAATCAGATTATTTGGGGTTTATAAAGCTAATCGTTTATTAATTGATAATAAGAAAGATAAAAAGAATTAATGAGGAACTTAAAATAAATGAATCTAAATATTTTGTTAAATTAAACGAGGCTTGAAAGAGAATGATCACCTAATACGAATTGTTTTTGAAAGAAATGTTGAGATTAACACTTTGACTGAAAGGGTTGCTCTTGCTGAATTTGAAACAAGCAAACTTCAGTCAAAGCTAGATAAATGGACTATATCGGGAATGAAACATGATGATCTATGTAAATCTCAATGGGGGCTAGGATTAAAACAGGATTGGGATATGAAAATGCTAAGGTTTATCCTTCTCCCAGTACTTACTGCTATTCTCCTTTACCTGTTCCTCATCCTTCTAATGATTTGATCAAAACAGATTCTAACAGTATGTCTGCAGGTTTAGAAGGTGTGAATCCTAAGCATATTCGTGAGGACTACGATTATGGACCGACTACCGGGCTTGGATGCACTAGTCTTAGTACACTTGAATTTCAACATTCTGTTTTAGATCATAAATCTAGTTTAAATTCTGTTTTTGTTTCTAGTGAATCTGTAATCGACTCTGTCTCATCATGTTCTCGTGATGTTTCTATTTCATCTTTAACTTTTGTGGATTGTGATGATGCTACTGTTTCTGATTGTGTTAATAGTGTGAATGATTCCACTAAAAGGAGCAATGAGAAAAATAAGACTACTTGTTTTGAAAATTTCTTTTATCATCCTATTCCATCTTTTACCCCAATAAATAATTCTTCATCAAACAAAAGGATATTGTCATCATCTGACACTAGTACAAGTGGTACAAGTACTACAAATACTTCTGATGACAATTCATTTTCTTTAGTAAATAACTATTGTTTTTCAAATAAAAACAGACCTCGAGACATGTATGAGACATACAGTGATGTAGATTCTAAACTGTCTGAATGTGATGAGGAAATACATACTGATCCAATCCCTACCCAGTTACATAACAGACCTAGATTAAAACCACATTGTTTTAAGTGTGGTAAAGATGATCATGTAGTTAAGCATTGTCAAGAATTACATCATAGACATGTTAATAAGAATTCATTTGCGAATAGATTGACAAAATTAGTTAATAATTTCTTCTGTAAGAAATCTGTTCTTCCTAAACCCAAAGTTGTTCAAACTTGGGTCCTTATTTCACCTGGTTAACCTACTCTTTGATATGTTTGCAGGAGTCATCCATGAAGGTCGTCAACAGTGTATGGCATGTGGATAGGGGATGCTTCAGACATATGACGGGGCTCAAGGACTTACTGACTAATTATCAAATAATAAATGGAGGATATGTCGCATTTGCTGGCGACAAGAAAGGAGGGAAAATGATCGGTCAAGGAGAAGTTTCCAATGGGTCTCTAACTTTAGAGAAAGTCAATTATGTACCCGAGCTTGCATTTAATCTGTTGAGTGTCTCTCGAATTTATGATAAGGACATTCCGGTCTTGTTCAAGTCCAATGAATGTCTCTTTTTAAAATCTGAGATTGAGATTCCATATGAGATGGTTCTAATGAGGGTTCCAAGAAAGAATGATACATGTATATTCTTGACATGGGTTCAAGGGAGTCAACATCTACCGTCACCTGTCTTCTTTCCAAAGCTTCCACTTCTTAGTCTTTTCTATGGCATCGGACATTGGGCCTCGTTAATTTCAAAAATATAAATAAATTGGTTAAAAGCAATCTCGTTAGGGGACTACCTTTAAAAGATTTTTCTGTGGTTGAAAAATGTATGGCATGTGCCAAGGGTAAACAACATAAGAAACCAAACAAGCCAAAACTCAGAAATAGCATATCTAAACCCATCGAGTTGTTGGACACTGATCTGTTTGGCCCAATCAGTGTTAAATCAATTGCTAAAAAATCCTTCTGTCTTGTCATAACAGATGATTTTTCCAGGTACTCTTGGGTGAGATTTCTTGCTCACAAAGGAGAGGCTGCTAAGGAGCTGTAGAAGCTAGTTCTTTCAATCGAGTCTATAAGCAAGAAAAAAGTTATGGCAATCAGAAGTGACAATGGTACCAAATTTAGAAATCAGATCTTTGATTCGTTCTGTGCTGCTAAGGGAATTTTAAGACAATTTAGTGCTGCGAGGACTCCTCAACAGTACTATCTTTCGTCTTCAATAGTTCTGACCCGCAAAGATCATCAGAGAGGAGACAACTCCCTAGACCAGACAGCTTGGGGGGTGTCCGGTCTCTTTAGCACGAGATTTTGAGTCTCGCGTGTCTACCATTTCACCACCAAGGCTTCAAAAGTATCAATCTCGGGGTGTAGCTCAACGAAAGAATCGCACTCTTATTGAAGCTGCGCGTACGATGCTGATTGAATCCTCCTTACCCATTATCTTTTGGGATGAGGCGGTGAATTGTGCTTCATACGTTCTAAACAAGGTGTTGATAGTCAAGGACAAAATGAAGACTCCTTATGAACTTTTTCATAAGAGAAAGCCTTTAACTAACTTCTTTCAACCATTTGGCTGCTCCTGCACTTTATTGAATACTCAGGCGTAGAAGATGTAATTTGGTGTTGTGTCTAATGAATGTTACTTCGTCGGCTACTCTTCTTCTCAAAAAGCTTATCGGGTATATAACAAGAGAACACGTATTATTCAAGAGTCGTTCTATGGTGATTGGCAGGAATCTAATTCCTCTGATGTTCGATCTGAACCAGCATGGTTCTTTGACTCCGATACGGTGTTGTACTCATTTAATCTTCCTTTTTTCGACGATGATGCGTCTATCTCCAATGTTCAAACAAATATCATTCCTCCAACTCCATTACATGTCATTCCTCAAGTCGATTCCACCTCATCTGCAAATGATGCCACATCAGTTGATATTGCATCGTCTTCATCATCATTTGACCTTCAACCCCCACCTGTTTCTGCATCTCTTCCTTCATCACCAACATCTACCTCATCACAGCTAGTACCATCCCTCACCTTCATCTACCCATCAACAATCTATCAGCCAACCATCTCCAAACACTTTGCCTATACCCACTGATTTCAAAACCTTGAAAGATCATCCTTATGATAACATCATTGGATCTATCACCCATGGAGTACGGATGCGAAGTCAATCTGGTTTGATTAACATTTGTCTCTTCTCTTGTTTTATATCCCAAATTGTTCCGAAAAATGTTCATGCAGCTCTCCAGGACCTTTGCTGGGTTGAATCGATACAATTAGAGCTACAAAAGTTTAGGAAACTCAAAGTGTGGACCCTGGTCGATCTTCCACCAAACAAATGCTTAATTGGCACGAAATGGGTTTTCAAGAACAAACCCGATGACCGTGGCATTATGGTGCGTAACAAATCAAGATTGGTGGTCCAGGGATTTGCTCAAGAAGAAGGGATAGACTATACTGAAGTTTTTGCTCCTGTCACTCGTCTTGAAGCCATCATAATCTTTCTAGCTCATGCCGCCCATAAACAGTTCAAAGTCTATCAAATGGATGTCAAATGTGCCTTCCTTTATGGAGACATTGACGAGGAGATATATGTGTGTAAACCACCAGCTTTTGAGGATCTCAATTTTCCTGACAAAGTTTACAATCTTGACAAGTCTCTTAATGGTCTTCATTAGGCACCTTGGATCTAGTACGAGACCCCAACACAGTATCTCTTAAGCAATGGATTCTCTCGTGGAACCATTGATATGACATTATTCAAGAAGGAAGTGGATGGTGAGATGCTGATCGTACAAGTCTACGTCGATGATATTATCTTTGGCTCCACCAATCCAAAGTTGTGTCGGGAGTTTGAGGAGGTTATGCGTAGTCGTTTCGAAATGAGCATGGTGGGGGAAATGTGCTTTTTCCTTGGGCTGCAAGTTGATCAAAAGCCAGAAGGAATCCACATTCATCAAGAGAAGTATATTAAAAAAATGTTAATGAAATTCAAGATGGATGACGCTTCTCCTGAAATGACTCCATTTACTGCTCAAACGTGCCTCACTCCTGACGAGAACAGAAAACCTGTTGATCCTCATCTCTACAGATCTATGATCGGTTCCCTTATGTATCTTACAGCAAGTCGTCCCAACATCACCTTTGCTGTAGGATATTGTGCTCGATACTAATCTGCCCCGAAAGAGTATCATGAGAAAGCTGTAAAACGAATCTTTCATTATCTTAAAGGCTCTTCTCTTTAGGTCTTTGGTATCCTTATAGTGGGAATTTTGACTTACATGCCTATTCTGATAGTGATTCTAATGGCTATAGGTTAAATAGAAAGTCGGTTACTGGTGGTTATCAATACTTGGGAAATTGTCTGGTTTCATGGCAAAGCAAGAAACTGACCACTGTTTCTCTCTCTACGGGAGAAGCATAATACATTGCTGCTTCCAGTTGCTGTTCACAAGTACTCTAGATACAGAACCAGATGATTGACTGTGGGATAAACTTCCTCCATACACCGTTGTTCTGTGACAACAAAGCAGCTATTGGGATCGCTAAGAATCCTATTCATCATTCCCGAACCAAGCACCTTGAGACACGGATTCATGTAATTCGTGATGCTCAGGAAAAGGGTTTTATTGATATTATTCCTATTGACACCAAAAATCATAAAGTAGATCTCTTCACTAAAACATTTGATAAACCTCGCTTTTATGAATTGATCTCTATGTTAGGATTAATATCATTTTAAAACCCATTTTCCTTAAATCTATGTTCTGTACAAATTGTTTATACTTCTTCTTTATATTTTCTTTCTTTTCTTTTAGTTTATCCCACTCCTTCATTCTTCATCATTTTTCACATAAAAAATATAAAATAAAGAAACAAAAAAACAAAAAAAAACAAATTTTTTTTTATATAAGTAAGAAATTTGTATGTTCAAGGAAGTAAATATGTCATGGTTGCAGGAGTCTATTCATCGCATATAGACTGCAGGGACACCCACATCTTTCTTAAGTGTAGAAATTTCGGGGGAGAATATACATTAATTGTAGCTTTGCCCTCATTTGCAGAATAAAATGAGAAGCCTGGACGATGTAAAGGAGGTTAATAGTATTTTGTGGGATATGTTTGATAGGTTCAACCAAAAATCGAAGTAAACAGTCATCTTGTAGCTGAATTAATAGAACAAGAAACTTTATGACTCAAATAATCCCCTTGACATCTTTGGCCTTCACAAAGCTTCAAGTCCTTGTTCAAAAAGGATTGAGAACGTGATATCTCTGTTTTGAGTTTTTCTTATCTAAAGTATCTTTTGGTCAATTCATTCCCAACCTATCTCAAAAGCAATATGCTTTTTCATCTTTGCATATAAGATGTTCCCTGTTGTATTCTATCTTGTGCTTATCTCCTCTGCTATGTGTGAACATTGACCTGGAGTGATGATCTCCTTTGCTGTACGATAGTACTGACCTGGAGCTCTTATCGGCACAATATGATAATCTAAAGATCAAGTATAGGTTGGACTCACCTTAGTTTAGTTTAGATTATGTTTATATTTCTTTGTAATAGGTTTAATGTTAGTTACTTTTCAATGTAATACATTTTGTTTAGTTTTGTAGTCCAGCGAAACTATGAGCGAAGTTACAGTTTCGCTCATAGTCAGCTGTTATAGTTCACCCGGCGAAACTGCTGTTTATGCCAGGCGAAACTATAGTTTCGGCAGAACAGTTTCGCTGCCAGCGAAACTTTAAGGATTCCTATAAGTCAAATGCAGCCAAAACATCCAAAGTCTCTCTGCATGCATGCACTAAAGAACAGAAGTTAAAATACTTCGAAAGTTTTACAAAACTTCCAAAGTATTGAAGGTCAAGTCTAAGCTTCCAAAGGTGGTGTGGAAGTCAAAGAAAGACCAAGTGGCTGAAAGTTCTTCATCAACAAATGATCCTTCTAGTATGACTATAGGATAGATTACTGTTGCATTGTCATCAACTTCTTTTGATGAGCCCAAGACTAATGAGGCTTGGGTTTCCAAATGTAACTAATCATCTCTTTTGTGTAGGAACAACTCAAGACAAACAGAAATGTATGGATCATTGATAGTGGCTGTTCCAGGCACATGACAGGCAATAGGTCACTACTCCAAAAGTTTGAAAGAATTGATGGAGGACCAGTTGCTTTTGGAGGAGATGCAGGAGGTTACATTACAAGAAGGGGCAAGGTCACAAATGGTAAGCTCAGCATTGAGAAGGTAAACTTTGTCAAGGAGCTTGGGTATAATCTTCTGAGTGTATCCCAATTTTGTGATCAGAGTCATAAAATGATCTTCACTGAGCATGAGTGCATTATTCTCAGGTCCGGGGTGGTCATTCCTCATGAGCACATCTTGCTCAGAGCCCCTAGGAAAGGGAACATGTACAAGATGGACTTGCAAGAAACACCTCCCTCAGGAGAAGTTTCATGCTTTCTGTCTAAAGCAAATAATGATGAATCTTTCCTCCGGCATAAAAGAATGTGCCATGTAAACTTTAAAAACATGAATAAAATAATTAAGAATGATTTGGTAACTGGAATACCAAAGAAAGAGTTTACAAGTGATGACCACTGTGTTGCATGCCTGAAGGGGAAGCAACACAAGGTATCTAACAATCCAAAGGAAAGAAATTCCATCATTAATCCCCTACACTAATTACATATGGATCTCTTTGGCCCCACCAGTGTAATGTGTCTAGGAAGGACCTCGTATTGTTTGGTGATCACAGAAGATTTTACAAGATTCACTTGGGTCTTCTTTCTTAGAACTAAGGATGAGACCCCTGAGATTCTGAAGAATTTCATCTTAAAGATTGAGAATCAATGTCATCACAAGGTCAAAACCATAAGATGTGATCAAGGAACTGAATTCAAGAATCAAATCATTGATACATTTTGTGATTAAAAATGTATTACAAGACAATATAGTGCTCCAGGACTCCTCAGCAAAATGGTGTTGCTGTGAGGAGAAACAGGACACTAATTGAAGCTGCAAGAACTATGTTGTCTGACTTTAAACTGCCCATCATCTTCTGGGCAGAGGCAGTGAACACTGCTTGCAATGTGCAAAACATAGTTTTAGTGGTTAAGACACATGGTAAGACTCCTTATGAACTTTGGCACAAGAGAAAACCTTTCATTGGTTTTCTCAGGTCATTTAGATGTCCTTGCACCATCTTGACTACCAAAGATCAAATTACCAAGTTTTCTGAGAAATCAGATGATGGACACTTTATTGGATACTCGGCTAAAGCTTATAGAGTATACAATCTCAGAACTAGAGTAGTTGAGGAGTCAGCCAATGTGACCTTCGATGAGCACATTCCCAGTGTGAAAGGTTCTGGTCCGGATTTGTGACACTCTACACATGTCCCACATCGGTCGTCGACAGGAGAGATTCCTGGTTCATAAGGAATGTCCTGCCTCTAACATCAACAACGTGTTTTGGGCGTATTGGCTGTGGATGAGAGGAGAACTCCACAGTTAAGCGTGCTCAGGTGGGAGCAGTCCAGGGATGGGTGACCTCCCTGGGAAGTTTTCACCCGGGCAACCAAAAGCAAATCCGTGAGCTCCTCGTGGGCAAAGCGGACAATATTGTTGGTGTGAGGGGCCGGATGTTACAGTATTGGCTATTTGATCTTGATTTAGTTACCAACTGTTTTAACAAATCCTGTGAGAATGTTTCAGGATCTAAAGATATACTACCTACAGGTAATCCTGATCCAAAATTTGAGCTAAAATGACCTTCTAGTTACACAACTTCAGCTCCATTGGTAACTAATCCTACAAATGAAGCTTCTACCAGCACATCAATGACAAACCCTGCTGATACTTCTGAGATGCCTTCAAATTCTAGCTTAGTGGCCCAAAACTCAGGAGAAGGAGCTTCAAATGTTGGAGAAAATGGTGGTGGGGAAAGTGATCAGGAATTTCTTGATGCTGTTAATCACTGCATTGAAGACAACATCAATGATGTCACACACTCATTAGATCAAGTCAATCTTAATAAGTGTGCTGATATGGAGGGTGAATCTTCTTTACTAGATCAGAATTTTTCAAATTTAGACCTGTCTAAGCAACTTGCTGTGATCCCTCAGCTAAGGATCCACAAGTCTCATCCTATCACAAACATCATTAGAGATGTTGATTCAAGGGTGAGAACAAGAGGACAAACCCATGAAGCAAATGTTTGTCTTCACTCTTGTTCCTTGTCCCGGATAGAGCCAAAGAAAATTGATGAGGCTCTAAAGGATGGAAGTTGGGTTGAAGCTATGCAAGAGGAGCTGCTACAATTCAAAAGGCAAAAGGTTTGGAACCTATCCTCTTCCTCATGGGAAGACTACCATAGGAACCAAACGGGTTTTCAGGAACAAGAAGGATGATAGAGGAATTTTTATCAAGAACAAGGTAAGACTAGTTGTTCAAGGGTATACTCAAGAAGAAGGAATTGACTACATAGATGTTTTTGCTGCTGTAGCAAGACATGAAGTTGTTAGGATATTCCTAGCTTTTGCTTCATCCAATAACTTGAAGGTCTTCCAACTTGATGTCAAGTGTGCTTTTCTTTATGGGGTGATTTATGAAGAGGTGTATGTCAGACAACCACCTGGGTTTGCAAATTCTGATCATCTTGATTATATCTGCAGGCTTGATAAAGCTCTTTATGGGCTGCACCAAGCACAAAGGAAGTGGTATGAGCCTCTATCTCAGTATCTGTGTCAACATGGCTACAAAAGGGGTACTATAGATGGAACTCTCTTCATCAAAGGAATGGAAGGTTCCAAAGATGTGGCTAAGTACTCTGATGAAGATAGAAAGAGAGTAGAGATTGAAAGAAAAGCCATGACAACCCTTCAAACTGCCCTTCCAAACTCTATGTACAGAGGTTTCAAGAAGTGCAAAACAGCTAAACAGTTGTGGGATGCACTAAAACTGATTTATAAAGGCTCCTCTGAAGCCAAGGAGAACAAGAAGGATCTCTTGAAGCAGCAGTTTGAAAACTTCACCTTCAAAACAGGTGAAACCATGACTCAGCAATACTTCAGGTATGTTGAGATAGTGGATACCCTTATGGATGGAGGAGTTCCTGTTGAGAATAGAGACATTGTAAGGAAGTTCATGTCCTCACTTCCTAGGCAATGGACACACTATTGTGTGGTGATCAAGAGGACTGAAAAACTCAAAACTCTTACTCTGACAGAGTTATATGGGATTCTCAGTGGCTACCAGATGGAGATGAACATGCAAGGTTTATCTGGCAACTCCAACAATCAATTGGGTTCAGCCTTGCACGTGGTTGAAAGGGATAGCATAGAACCCCAACATCATCTCATATGCTACCCTGACAATTCACCAAAGGGTCCTTTCATCGCCTTCCCAGAGACACCCAGGGAGAACTACACTCAAGGAAGCCCATTCCAAGAGACAAGCTCTTGTCAACCTTTTGTGTCTTCTGATGAAAGCTGTGGCAACTCTCTTTTCACTCTTGAAGACCTAGATTGTATCCATCCAGATAATCTGCAATACATGGAAATAGTCCAGCAGATGGCTCTTCTCACTCACAGAGCCAAGAAGTTAGACAAGAGAACTTGAAGGAGGTTTCCAAGCAATGCAACCAGTGGAATGTGTGGCCTGGACAAAAGCAAAGTCAAGTGTTACAACTTTAACCTGATGGGACACTTTGCCAGAGAGTGTAAGGCACCCAGAACAAATGGTGGCCAAGCACAAACCAGACCAAACTACACTGAGAAAGCTCCCCAGAATGAGAAGCCAAAGCAACAAGTTGTTGTTGTTGTTGAAGAAGGAGTCTTTGACTGGAGCTTTCAGGTGGAAGATGCTTCTCCAAACCAAACACTAATGGCAGATCATGAGGAAGCCAAGGTATTGGAACATCTCTGTACTCCTGAATGCATTGCTAAAGTTAATAGATACAGGTCCTATAACTTGGAGATGAGATCTAATCTTGAGTCCTTAAACATTTTAAAATCTGATTTTAGAAAGTCTGAAAATGATTATTAACTAAAGATAGAGGACTTAGAGAAAACCATTTCAGTTTTAAAACATGAGCATACAAATTTTAGGACTCAAATCAAAGATCTCATAACCAAGCTGACCGAGTGCTAGGCTAAGCTTGTGATCAGCAAAGCTAGGGCAGAAAAGAGTGTTTTTAAAGAAGAGACCTTCAAGAACATGATATCCTCATCCTTGCACAAGAAAGTGTGTTATCAAAATAGGCAGGGACTAGGATCCAATGAGATAGCTCCTCCACACACAATCTTGTCTGTAAGATCTCCTAGGTGTGGAACTTGTGAAGATGAGCTTCCCCTCATAAATCCTATAATTTAAGAGGATGAAAAAGAGATAGTGAAGAATTCCTCTGAGAAGAGTGAAGAGGAGGATTCTAAGAAGGTCCACTATGCTTCTGAGGAGAAGAAGATTACTGTGATGACCAAGTCAATGAGAAAGAACTTGATTAGGAAGAGAAAAAGAAAAGCAAGAAAGGCTCAAGAGATCAAGGCTACTTTTGACTCTAAGTAGAAACAAGTTTTTATCTCTGCAGGGTTTGAAGTAGTAAAGACTGAAGACATCAACCAAAACTCTTCAGCTAAGGGTTCTGTTTCTTTTTCAAATCATCTCAGTACCAAGAAGAAGACTGATTTGCTGTGTCCCACTGCTGCACAGCCTGGACCATCAAACTCCAAGAACAGTTCCCAGCCCATAAGGACTGTCTCAGCATCTTCAAAGATGAAGATGGAGAAGGGATGTGACCAAAGACAGTCTTGTTCTCATAAGAAGACTCTTGTGAAGAAGAAAATGTTGTGTGTCATGTGTGAAAGTACCTCTCACATTGCTAAGGATTGTCCATACAATCCTAAAAGTACTGTCCATATGACCAAGACAAAGACTTCAAAGAGTTCCAAGAAGATTCAAGCTTCGAAAGGAAAATCTGTTTCCTTCGGAAGCTCCAAATCTAAGAAGAAGGCAAATGGAAAATTACGTTTGGAAGAGAAGTTGGTCTCGGAAGAAAGGATTTATTCCGAAGCACTAAAGGCTGCTGCAGTGACTGCAAAATCTTCTGAAGGTTCAGTCATCAAAACTTTCGAAGTTTCAAAGGTCAAGTCCAAGACTCCAAATGTTGTGTGGAAGTCTAAGAAAGACCAAGTAACTGAAAATTCTCCATCAACAACAGCTCAAGATCCTCCTAGCACAACCATAGGATCTATTACTATTGCATTACCTTCTATTATACTTAGTGAGCCTAAGACAAATAAGGCTTGGGTTTCCAAATGTAACTAATCATTTTCTTTGTGCAGGAACAGCTCAAGACAAACAAGAATGTCTGGATCATTGATAGTGGTTGTTCCAGGCACATGACAGGCAATAAGTCACTACTCCATAACTTTGAGAGGATTGATGAAGGACCAGTTGCTTTTGGAGGAGATGAAGGTGGTTACATTTCTGGAAGAGGCAAGGTCACAAATGGTAAGCTGAGCATTAAAAAGGTAAACTTTGTCAAGGAGCTTGGGTAAAATCTTCTGAGTGTATCCCAATTTTGTGATCAGAGTCATAACATGCTCTTTACTGAGCATGAGTGCATTGTTCTCAAGCCTGGAGTGGTCATTCCTTATGAGCACATCCTGCTTAGAGCCCCCAGAAAAGGGAACATGTACAAGATGGACTTGCAAGAAACATCTCCCTCTGGAGAAGTTTCATGCTTACTGTCTAAAGCCAATAGTGATGAGCCTTTCCTATGGCATAAAAGAATGTGCCATGTAAACTTTAAGAACATGAATAAAGTAAGTAAACATGATTTGGTAACTGGAATGCCAAAGAAAGAGTTTACAAGTGATGATCATTGTGTTGCATGCCTGAAAGGGAAGCAACATAAGGTATCTCACAAGCCTAAGGAAAGGAACTCTATCACTACTCCCCTACACTTATTACATATGGATCTCTTTGGCCCCACCAGTGTAATGAGTCTAGGAAGGACCTCTTATTGTTTGGTGATCACAGATGATTTTACAAGATTCACTTGGGTTTTCTTTCTTAGAACTAAGGATGAGACCCCTGAGATTCTGAAGAATTTTATCTTAAAATTTGAGAATCAAAGTGATCACAAGTTCAAAATCATAAGATGTGATCAAGGGCATGAATTCAAGAATCAAACCCTTGATACATTTTGTGAGGAAAAAGGTATTACAAGACAATATAGTACTCCCGGGACTCCTTAGCAAAATGGTGTTGCTGAGAGAAGAAAGAGGACACTAATTGAAGCTACAAGAACTATGTTGTCTGACTCTAAACTGCCCATCACCTTCTGGGCAGAGGCAGTAAACACTGCTTGCTATGTGCAAAACAGAGTTTTAGTAGTTAAGACACATGGTAAGAATCCTTATGAACTTTGGCACAAGAGAAAACCTTTCATTGGCTTTCACAGGTCATTTGGATGTCCTTGCACCATCTTGAATACCAAATATCAAATTGCCTATTTTGCTGAAAAATCAGATGATGGACACTTCATTGGATACTCTTCCCAGGCTAAGGCTTATAGAGTATACAATCTCAGAACTAAAATTGTTAAGGAGTTAGCCAATGTGACTTTCAATGAACACACACCCTGTGTGGCTGATTCTGGTCTTGATTGGCTATTTGATCTTGATTTAGTTACCAACTGTTTTAACAAATCTTGTGACCATGTTTCAGGATCTGCAGAAAATTTAAATACAGGAGATCCTGATCCAAGATTTGAGCTAAGAACACCCTCAACTTATACATCTTCAGCTCCAGTTGGAACTACTTCAGCAAATGAGGTTTATATCCGCACTACAATGACAAACTCAACTGATACATCTGGGGTGCCTTCAAATTCCAACTCAGAGGCTCCACAACCAGATAAGGATACCTCAATTGTGGAAGACAACAATGGTGGTGGTGAAAGTGATCAAGAATTCCTGGATGCTAATAACCACACCATAGATGACAACATCAATGATGTCACACACTCATTGGATCAAGTAAATCTTGATAAGTGTGGTGATGTGGAGGGTGAAACATCTATGCCAGATCTAAATTTCTCAAATTTAGATCTTTCTCAGCAACTTGCTATGATCCCTCAGCTTAGGATCCACAAGTCTCACCCCACCACAAACATTATTGGAGATGTTGTCTCAGGGGTAAGAACAAGAGGACAAACCCATGAAGCAAATATTTGTCTTTACTCTTGTTTCTTATCCCAGATAGAGCCAAAGAAAGTTGATAAAGCTCTAAAGGATGGAAGTTGGGTTGAAGCTATGCAACAAGAGTTGCTTCAATTCAAAAGACAAAAAGTTTGGAACCTTTGTCCTCTTCCTCATGGGAAGAGTACCATTGGAACCAAATGGGTGTTTAGGAATAAGAAGGATGATAGAGGCATTATCATCAAGAATAAGGCTAGACTAGTTGTTCATGGATACACACAAGAAGATGGGATTGACTACACTGATGTCTTTGCTCCAGTAGCAAGATTAGAAGTTGTTAGGATATTCCTGGCATTTGCTGCATCCAAGAACTTCAAGGTCTTTCAACTTAATGTGAAGTGTGCTTTTCTTTATGGAGTGATTGATGAAGAGGTGTATGTCAAACAGCCACCTGGTTTTGTAGACCATGATCATCCTGATTATGTCTGCAAGCTTGACAAAGCTCTTTATGGGCTGCATCAGGCACCCAGGAAGTGGTATGGATACAGGAGTGGTACTATAGATGGAACTCTCTTCATTAATGGACAGGGAAATGCCATATTGCTAGTTCAAGTCTATATGGATGGCATCATCTTTGGTTCAACTAATCCAAAGCTCTGCAAAGACTTTGAGAAGCTGATGAAAGACAAATTTGAAATGAGTGCAATGGGAGAACTTAATTTCTTTCTCGGAATTCAAGTGAAGAAAGTTGAAGATGGTATCTTCATAAGTTAGTCAAAGTATGTCCAGGACATACTCAAGAGGTTCAACATGACTGATTGTATGATTGCTAAGACACCCATAGTCAGAAACCACTCCCTTGGACCTGATCTTGAGGGGGAGTGTGTAGATGAGCACTTATACAGGGCTATGATTGGGTCTCTATGTATCTTACTGCTAGCAGGCCTGATATCATGTTTGCTACATGCATTTGTGAAAGATATCAAGCCAACCCTAAGATGTCTCACCTCATCACTGTCAAGAGGATTCTAAGATACCTCAAAGGTGCTTCAACACTTGGTTTATGGTATCCAAAGAATCCTGACTTCAATCTGTATGCTTATATAGATAGTGATTATGGTGGTTGCAATATGACTGCAAAGTCTACATCTGGGGGATGTCAATTCCTTCGTGGAAGGGTTGTCTCATGGTAATGCAAGAAACAATCATGTGTCTGCATCAACTGCTGAGGCTGAATACATTGCTGTTGCAAGTTGATGTGCTCAAGTGCTTTGGATTCAAAATCAGATGTTGGACTATGGATTTAACTTCAAGGAGACTCCCATTCACATAGACAACAATAGTGCTATCTCTATCACAGAGAATCCTGTGCAGCACTCAAGGACCAAACACATCAATATCAGGTATCACTTAATAAGAGATAACTATGAGAATGGATTAATTAAACTAGTCAAAGTTCATACAGATGAACAATATGCTGATCTGTTTACAAAAGCTTTTGATGAACAAAGATTTAAATATCTAATATCAGCTATTGGGATGATTAACCTTGAGTAGATTTTTCTTAAAACTAATTCTAATTATTTCTTAAAATTTGTGTCCTAGGTTGTCTAGTTCATCACTTTCATAAGCTCATGTTTTCTTTAGATAAAAAAATCATTTTTGAAGATTTTCCTTAGATTCTTGAAAATTTTCTGATCCTTCGGAAGATATATTTTTATCTTTGAAAGAAAATCATGTCATCAAAATAAATAACTGTCTAAGGAATTTTACCTTCGGAAGAGGTTTCAATCTATCTTCCGAAGCTTAAATACTTGTCTTAGACACTTATTTGTCTTCAAGGATTATTTTCTTCCGAAGAAAAATTAACTCTCGGAAGCTTTGTTATTTTATATACAAGGCATTCAAGTTTTTACTTCTCTTCCGAAGCAAAATTTTCAAAAGTCTCAGGAAATTCTTCCGAAGTCATTTTAGCTTCGGAAGCTTTTTCATTAAAACTTCCGAAAATAGTTTACCTTCGGAATCTTTTCGAATTCCGAGAAAACTACTTTTTGAGCAAAAGTAAACTACTTTTTCAGAGGTGGGACCGACATTCGGATTTCAAAGTTTATCATCTTTCATTAACTTTGGTTCAAATCCTTTTCACATAAATACCCAATGGTTCCCGCTCTCCCTCACTATCCTCTTCAATTCTACTATTCCTCAAACCTAATTCCCAAACCGCCTTGCTTTTCCTCTTTCTTCATCCTTAAGCTTCTACAATGGCCAACCTTAACCGCAGAAACAACCCAGATTTCTCCATGCAACTTCACAGGAAACACAATCAGGTTGCTCTGTTAAGCTCTGAGAAAGATAATAGTTTCTCAGAGATTTGCCGTTTCTTAGCTTTATCAAGTTACTTCACCTCCCTAACCATTGATCCTACTCTCTATGAGGATCATCTGCTTGAATTTTGGAAGACCTGTCAAGAGGTCATCATGGATGGGGAGAAGGCACTATCTGCCACAGTGAAAGGGAGGACAATCTTCATCACTCCAACCATCATCAACACTCACTTGCAGCTGGATGATGAAGAAGGTGAGTTGTCCTTCCCAAAGGAAGCTATCAATCATTTCTTTGAGCAGATGGGCTATGAGGGAGATTTCTCTGTAAGACCTTCAGGAAAGGGAAGGTCTCATCTCAGTGGAAATACCTACTCCATGTGGTTATCCATAACTTGTCAAACAAGCATGGAGGGTGGGACCAGATTCCTGAGGATCTCTCCTTCATAGTGCATGGAATGGTTCAAAAGGTCAAGTTCAGGTACTCTCAATTTGTCTATACAAATTTGCTTGCTAACTTGGACTCCTTAGAGTATTATATGTTTCCTAGATATGTTCAACACATTCTCAACTGTGAACTGGGCTCACAGTTGAGGGAAATATATAATATTCTTAAATTGGGACAGATGAAGCCCGACATCTTTAAAATCATGAAGAAGCCAACTGTAGGCTTCTCAGGGGTAGAAACAGCCCTTGTCCCAAAAATGTTAGAGCTCATTGCTCAAGGTGACAACCTAGCAACACAAGCTAGTGTTGAACCCACACCTTCTCCCCCTCTACCACCAAAAAGGCGACAAGTAACCCTCACCTACCAAAGAAAATCCAAACGAACCCCTGCTCAAGCTATTGTGTCTGCAGTTCCCTATATACTCAACAATACAGGAGGAAATGGACACTTGAGCTCCCACTTCCCCTAAGGAGCAAACCACTCCCATCTCTTCAACAATCAGGGTTGAGGTTCCTCATGCTCACCCTGATGAGCTCACAAGCCCAACTGCCTTAAGCCTTCACTCTGAGTCTCAACATTCAAGTGAACAACCTTCAGGGGACAGTTACCATCCCCAGCCTTTGGATCTAAATCAACCCATTCCCAACCTTTCATTCTATACTGATGAAGACTTAGGTTTCGGCGAGTACCATGAGTCTCTCTTCTCTTCCCCTACTCAAAGAGAGATGAGTACTCCTAAATCACCTCAGTCTATCCCACATCAGTCACCCACAACTGAAGTGGATACTTCTGAACCTGTTCAGGATATCCATATGGAAGAGGCTCTCACTTTTGCAAGTGATTACATTATTAAGACCTCAACCATGGCAACTCAGCCCATTGACATCTCAACTGAGAATGTCAATGAGCAGAGGAAATCCAGCAGCCAAGAACCTGAAGCTGGTGGTGAGAGAGAGGACTTTGGTCCAGTCGTCTCATCCCCCAATGATTCTTCTGATGAAGAAGAGGGGAATCGGAGACTAAAGGTGCAAAAACTGTCAAAAACATGCTCCTATTTAGTCTCTAAGGTTAGTCACCTTGAATCTCAGGTGAGTACCCTTCACAATAGGTTCAATGATCAGCAACTTGAGATATCTTATCTCAGGGAAAAACTAGCTGGGAGACCTTTAAGAAGAGCTCAACCAGGAACACAAGTACATGTGAATATGGTTGACCTAACCTTTAGCTCACCTATGCAAGGGGGTGATGCTACTAAAAAGGGGGAGAAAGTCATTACAAACACACCTGGGAGTTCTTCAGAGAGCATGGACATTGAGGACTCACCATCCTCACTTCCAATTGTGCATACTCAGCAACTTCCTCAAGTTCACATTAATGTGGACTCTATAGACTCTATCATTAGGAGTCTCTTTGAGGAAGGTATTCCAAGGGCTATGTCATCCCCACCTCAAGGAACTTCAAACTACATTATTGGGTGGAGGTATGATGCTGATAGAAGAGCCCTTATTCTTCACAGAGTTTAAGGACAACAAGAAGTAATTGATTTTCAGACCTTGAACTACTATGAAGGTCTTGATCTGGTCAACATGTCACTTGTCAATCCAAGCAAATCAAGACAAGCTGACAGGTTACCACTTAGAATTCAAGACAGAATTACTGAAGAGTTCAGCCTAAGAAGAAGACAAAGGCAATAATGTAATGTCATTGGTCAACTGGATGCTGAGGCAGACCCTGAGATTTGCTTCAAAGGGAAAACCTTAGCAGAAGGCCCAGTGATAGAGCCTGAGAGCCCTGTCACATCAATAACTGCTTTAGAAATTCATTCCCTTGGTGAAACACCTGCTGGTGAAGGTGTCTCACAACCTCTCTCTGGCCAGTGCTTGGATGCAACACCAAGCAATGAAGGCCAAAGCTCTATCCACCCTGAGTCTCAAAGGTCTGTGGGTGACAAAGGGAAAAGGATTTTGACTCCTGAGGAGATTGAGGAGGATGAGAGATAGAGGAAGAGGAAGCTAAGGGGAGAAAGTTCCTCTGGGTCTTCAAGTTTTATGCAAGCTGCAATCAGGGCTGCCCCAAAACCAAACACTCAAGATGATGAGTTGAGGGCTGTCAGGATTACTTACCTGCAGACCAAGAACTATGACATAGATGAGATTATATCTCTCCGCTTAGAGCAATTAAATGAACTGGCTGATATGGAAATGTCAAGAGAGATGAAAGAAAAAGAGGATGCAAGGTTACTTCTCCAATTCAAAGAGGAGAAGAGACAGAAAAGACTATACAATCATGCTCCTACTCTCTCCCTAGTTCAAGAAAGCCCTATGCAAGAGACTATGGCATCTACACAAGAATCTCAGTTAAACAAAGAAACAGACAGACAAAACATGGTCAACTACCTGAGTGCCACAGGTCTCTACCAGGCATCTGCACTTCTTCCCTTGTCCTTTGAGTACATTGAGTTTGAGTATCTCAAACAGCTTGAACTTCAAGTGCTCAAAGAACAAAAAGCCACAAAGAGAAAGATGAGGGAAGAGGCTGAGTATATCAGGGTAATCAAGCAAAAGATCAAGAGTGGAGAACTGATTGACTTATACTTTTCTCCAAGTCAAATCCTACTTGAAGTGGAGGTTAAGCTTGCATAACCTGAGACAACACAACCCGGACCTCCTGCTGAGCCTCAGCAAGCTTCATCTTCTGATCCACAGCAGGGTCAAACTCCCCCTCCTTCTGAACCTGTAAGGGAGGAACACCCAACTGAGAAAGACAAGGATGATCAACAAGGTGCTGCAGACCAGTCTTCTCAGTTAAAGTCCTCTAAGAGGAAGAAGAGGATGGCTTCTAAACCAAAGTCTAAGAAGAAGAAGCCTGAATCATCTACCTCTACACCTCAGGTTGAGTCAGATCAACCTGAGGAAGTGCATGAAGAGGAAGCCTAATCAACTCCAATTCAAGTGGCTCCTCTTGCAGCTAAGACACCCATCATATCCTGGACCTTCTCTACTAATCCAGAGAGATGGCATGTGATCAGAGATCAAGGTTTTGAGAATGTCTATACATGGCAAGACATAATCAACTTACCTCTGCATGATCTCTTAGAGATGAGAAGATATTATGAGAGTCTGAATGATCCTGACCATCTAATGAAGAAGAGTATGGTCATCATTGTGCTGAAAACTACAAACATCTGAAGATCTTCTAAATGTTTTGGTAGCATCAGCCTAGGGGGAGTTTGTAAGGATTCCTATAAGTTTGATGCAGCCAAAACATCCAAAGTTCTACAAGCATGCACTAAAGAACTTAATTAGAAATACTTTGGAAGTTTTACACCATGCACTAGAAATATTCTAAGTATAAAATCTTCCGAAGCCAAGACCAATATCTTCCGAAGCCAAAAGTGAAGTCCTCCGAAGCTTCAAAGACAAAGTCTTCCGAAGCCAAATAGTGAAGACAGATTTCTTCCGAAGACTTTTAGATATATGCCTTTATCTGATATACTTTACCATAAAGCTGGACCACCTTTCCGCTGCAACTCTGTAAAGTCACAAACTTACATGAGTTGGTGAAAGGTCCATGCTTTTGGTAACTGTACATTGGGTTCTTGAGTCCATGCTTTCTACTATATGTACTTTTATCCTTTTTGTAATATATTAGGATGTGATCTATGGCATGTCATAGTCACAAGTCAAAAGGCAGATATGCCTTTTTGTGACATCTGTCACCTTAAGGTCCGTCAATTAACGTGTATGTACGTTATCTATTCTTTGATCGGTCATTCCTCATCTCTCTTTGACTCTTTATGTGGATATCATGTGTGCATTATTATCGTTGTGTGTGCATTCGTTATAACTATGTGTTAACCTTAAAAAGACTTTTAGAACTTTCATTTTTGAAAACGTCAAATACATCATTTTATTTATATATTAAATGTTTTTAACATAACCATTTCTTAAGTCATAACAACATTAAATGAACTTTTACAATTAATATAAAACATCTAAAAAAGTCGTTTTTCAACCGAACCAGCTTTGGGAAAACTCGGGGATTAAGTGCAGGGACTAAACTTGTAATTTTGCAAACTTGGGCTGGGTATAAATACCCTCTTACCAGCCCTAGAAATCCATTTCACCATCTTCTTCATCTTCATCCTCTACACACAAAATCACCATTTTAGCACCAAATCCAACCCGATTGTGCGTGATTCGCACGACAGGAGTCCAATCGCACGGATGAAGGTTCAGTCGTACAAAAGTAGCTAATTCGCACGATTGAAGGTTGATTCGTGCGTATGGAAGTTGAGTCGTGCGATTGGGTGTTGTGTGGTACGACTGAATGCCAGTCATACGCATGAAGGCTCAATCGTACGAATGAAGCTGATTCGCACGATTGAGGGTTGATTCGCACGAATGGAGGTTGAGTCGTGCGTCTGGCCTTGTTATGCGACTGAAGTTGTTGAGTTTGATCCCTTGTGTGTGGTGTGAGTATGTCGTGTGATGTTGAGGTAACATTAACACAATAATGCCATTGTTCGGCCACAAATATTAAAGTCAACGCGAGAAAGGGCACACATAATATTTTAAACAAACTGAACTAACGCTTTACAACGATCAATTGACCTAAAACTATTGACACTTATTCAATGCTTCTTCAATAACAACGAGACTTTTACTTAAACATCATCATTAATGGCGACAATGTCTTGTACTTGGATCTACATAAGATCTAGTACGTGTGTCAGTCTGTGTGTGTTATACGCGACCCAGCCGATACGACCCGAACCGACCCATCATTATTGCGCGCTTATATATACATCATATCATTAATGCTATACAATAACTGTCAATAGGTGTTTGACTGTTTATTTGCATTCAACATTTGGGATACATCGATCATACATACTTACCACCTAACAAGTGAGTTTCGTGGCCCCTTTTCACATTTATACAATATTTCAATCATTTACAACTTGGGGGAAAAGTATGCTTACTCATTTTCAATGCTGTACGACTTATATACATTTTACATACAAGAAATCAACGTGATACTGTGTTGCAAGTACTATTTGATACATGCTTGGGTCTGCTGTGTGGTTCTATCTTTGCAACTATTTAATTCCAGAGTGGGAACCGACGGTTAGGTATTGGTAGTACTACTGGGTTGACACCCCCACCCTCGTTCGATGGTATACTAGTTGGTACCATCAGTGGCCAGGAACGGGCCCTTGGGTGAATATATGCCGACAATTTCTTTGTGTACGTCGCTAGGTTTGGTTGCAAAGCTCATGTCATGTGATATTTACTTGTGTATATAACTGTATTCACGGTATGCCACACACTTACATTATACAGCATCACTTACATTTTTATTACATAAACCTGCGAGCTCACCAACAATTATGTTGACCGTTTTAAGCATATCTTTTCAGGTGATCATGCAAGTCCAGGAATCTAGGTGTGCTGCCTTAGTGGAGACCCTAGGATGCATTTTTGGGACATAACATGTTTTGTTAAACAATCTTTTGAACAATGTTAACGCTTGTAAACAATTATCATCTTATAAAACTTGTTCCCGGGTTGTGGGAATTAACATTTACAATTTCGTCTTATGTGGATATGTGTTATCATTATCATGTTGCTTATGGCTATGTTGTCGTGAACATTGACTAAACACGACACAAGTCCCCTTGTTGTCGGGTGTCGTCATGACACGCTTGTCATCATTTATATATATTGCTCTCTATCGCTTACCATGTGTTATGACGATCCCGGTCTCGTTACATCCCCGTGTTTCCGCTTTTAGCGGGGGTGTGACAGATCGGTATCAGAGCCATTGGTTATAGAGAATTAGGCAATACGCTTGACCTAGACTATAACCTAGGAACCTTCATGTAGATTTGCATGCTAGGACTCTGTATGCATATTATATCTCGTGTATGTGTTCCTCGCTGCTTGATTTGTTCATCTATTTGTTATGTGATCTTTCCACCCTATGAGAGAGCCCTTATGCTCACTCTTTGCTGGGGATGCTTTCATTGAATCTTCCGATCCCTCTGCGCGCCGAGTTAGTTTATCAGATCCGGGTATTAAACCCGAAGAGATCTTCACAGATCATGCTATTGCGCTTGACCTTGGAAATTGAGATTAACCCTGAGGAGGAATATGTCTGAAACCTCGAAAGAGGAAGGAAATAGACAACCTCCGCTAGACTAAACGTGATTGTATACATGGACTTACAACTGTTGTGATGGATTATCATTGAAACATTATCAATTTATGATGTGTGAACTGCACGAATTGCATGTGATGTATGATGACAATAAGCATGATATTGACGTGAAATACATGGACTTGATGGATTATTATGGATATGATGTAAAGGAAAGTCGGATGTCATGTATCCGGATCGGGCATCATTCTCGGTACATCGTGGGTGTGGTGGGAACGCTGCGGGGAACCCTATATATAAACATCACCGGTATATCGAGAATATGCTTGAAATGGGCTGCATGGTGATCTTGACCGACAGGAACATGAACATTGGAACTTGATAAATGGAATACTTGTGTATCTTATGGTGACTAAAGCTTATATGTTACCTCTTTTATGATTAGAACATGCCGCCTCGAAGAGTTACCCGCAGTAATAGCGGCGGGAGTGAAGCCCCAAGGGGCAGAGGCCGAGGCAGAGGCAGAGCACCAAGAGCAAACGATGCTCCTGCCAGTAACAGTCAAGGAACAGGGAACGCCGACATGGCAGCCCTGATCGCTCAGCAATTGGCCGCGCTGATTCCTACTATTGTGGCCCAAGTGAGCGACGCACTCCAACAACACCACCCTCACGGGGATGGTGGCAACGATGATGGAGCCCAAGGTGGGATAGAAACTGAGACGGGAAACGGAAACCCGACCGGAAACGAGAGCAACCAGGAAACCGGGAATGGTGGTACTGCCGGTATTGAAACTGGGGTGGTTAATGCTCGTCGGGGATGTTCGTACAAGGAGTTTGTGGCTTGTAAGCCGAGGGAATTTGATGGGAAAGGTGGGGCGATAGCCCTAACCAGGTGGTTAGAGAAGATGGAGGCAGTGATTGACATTAGCGAGTGCCTCGACAGCTAGAGGATCAAGTATGCCACTTGTTCTCTACAAGGTAAGGCCCTAACCTGGTGGAACACCCAGGTTCAAGCTCGAGGAAGAGAATCTGCGATGCAGATGTCATGGGATGAGTTCAAAGCCTTGATCACTGAGAAATACTGCCCTCTTAACAAGATGCAGAAGCTAGAGCATGAGTTCTGGAATCATGCCATGGTGGGGGCATGGCATGCAGCTTATACTGATCGTTTTCATGAGCTTGCAAGATTGGTTCCGCATCTAGTCACGCCGGAATCAAAGAGGATTGTAAGGTACATTTGGGGACTCGCGCCTCAAATTAGAGCGATGGTTACAGCAGCCGCTCCTCCTACTATTCAGAGCGCAATTCTGAAAGCTGGCGCTTTGACTGATGAGATGGTTAGAACTGGGGTTTTGGGCAGAGGAGCCGAGAAGAGAAAGGATGTTGGGGAGTCGAGCCGGTCGAGTGCCGGGAAATTTGAGAAGAGGTCTAAACCGACCAGGAATTTTGTGGCCGTGTATCAGGCCAGGAGAGAGTATGTGGGGCCGCACCCCAAATGTGACAGGTGCAATTATCATCATCCCCCAGGGACGCAGTGCCGGGTGTGCGCGAACTGTAGGCGCCCGGGTCATTTGGCGAGAGATTGCAGGACTGCGCCGAATCTTGTAGCACCCGTCAACGCGGTTAACCCCGCCGGGAATGCAAGGGCTTGCTTTGAGTGTGGGAGCCCTGATCATTACAGAAACATGTGCCCCAGGCTAAATCGGGCACCGGGTCAACAGGGAAATAACCAGCAGCAGGTGATGGCTATCGCTGGGAATCAAGGCCCGACTACTCAGGGGAATGCAGCTCGGGGACGTGCATTCGTCATTGGAGCCAATGATGCTCGTCAGGACCCGAATGTTGTCACGGGTACGCACTTACTCAATCATCACTTCGCATCTATATTATTTGATACTGGAGCAGACAATAGTTTCATATCATCTGAGTTTGTGCAATTACTTGATTTGAGTCCTAGTAGGCTAGAAACTAGCTACTCTGTAGAAATGGCCAATGGTAGAGTTGTTCAGGCCGACGAGATCATTAGGAAGTATTCGTTAACGCTGGAGGATCATGCAGGACCGTTTAAGGGCTTTAACACAATTACAACACAACAACACAATGAGGAGATTAAACTAAACTTTAATCAAACAGTGAACTGGGTAACCAAAGGTGATACAAAGAACACAAGTAAAGCAAGAGACAGAACAAGAGAGTATGGGTTTCAAGGAGGCAGTATATTGCTTTCTCAAGTTCTTTTACAAGTGTTACAAAGCATAAAGAAAGATACAAGAACTTGAAATACTTATACTACAACCTACAGCCGGCTATACTTTGAAAGGCAGCTGGATACAATTGACTAGACACTAACAAAATCAATTGTAGGATCAAAAGGCATATCTGCCTTTTGACCTGTGACTATGACATGCCATAGCTCACATCCTTATACATTACAAAAAGGATAAAGTACATGAAGTGGAAAGTTACAGACTCAAGACCTCAATGTACAGTTACCAAAAGCAAGTCCCTTTTCACCAACTCATGTAAGTTGGTGACTTTACAGAGATGCAGCGGAAAAGGTGCTTTATGGAACAGTACATCAGATAAAGCATGTGTACTAAAGTCTTCGAAAGAAATCTGTCTTCATAGGTTGAAGCTTCGGAAGACTTTGTCTCTGAAGCTTCGGAAGACTTCATGTTTGGCTTCGGAAGATATTGGTCTTGGCTTCGGAAGATTTTACACTTAGAGTATTTTCTAATGTTTTGTGTAAAACTTCCGAAGCATTCTTCACTTCAGTACTTAGTGCATGTTGCTGAGACACTTAGGCTGTTTTGGGTTGCATCAGACTTCAGGAAT
Organism: Flaveria ramosissima; assembly: GCA_025215565.1. NCBI lineage: Eukaryota > Viridiplantae > Streptophyta > Magnoliopsida > Asterales > Asteraceae > Flaveria > Flaveria ramosissima. The sequence continues at coordinate 37,659,290 of CM046039.1, read as the reverse complement.
CCTTACAAACTCCCCCTAGGCTGATGCTACCAAAACACTTAGAAGATCTTTAAATGTTGGTAGTCTTCAGTACAATCAGGACCATTCCTTTCTTCATGAGATGGTCAGGATCATCAAGACTCTCATAGTATCTTCTCATCTCAAAGAGATCATGCAGAGGTAAGTTGATTATGTCGTGCCATGAGTAGACATTCTCAACACCTTGATCTCTGATAACATTCCATCTTTCTGGATTGGTAGAGTAAGTCCAGGACAAGATGGGTGTCTCAGTAGTTAGAGGAGACACTTGAATAGGAGTTGATTGGGCTGCCTCATCATGCACTTCCTCAGGTTGATCTGATTCAGCCTGAGGTGCAGAGGTAGATGACTTTGCCTTCTTTTTCTTAGTCTTTGGTTTAGAAGACATCCTCTTCTTCCTCTTGGATGTCTTTAACTAAGAAGACTGGTCTGCAGCACCATGTTGATCATCAATGTCTTTCTTAGTTGGGTGTTCCTCCCTCACAGGTTCAGAAGGAGAGGGAGTTTAACCCTGCCTAGGATCAGAAGATGAAGCTTGCTGAGGCTCAGCTGGAGGTGCTGGTTGAGGTGTCTCTGGTTGTTCAAACTTGACCTCCACTTCAGGTGGGACTTGACTTGGAAGAGAGTGCAAGTCAATGAGTTCTCCACTTTTAATCTTCTGCTTGATCACCCTAATATGCTCATCCATAGTGGATAGAGACATGGGGCCAAGTCTCCTTCCGGAGAATCCATACAGCTTCAAGAAGCTCACCATTCTTTGTCTGTCAGCAGACTTCTTTGCATTCTTTTGAATGATGGCTCTTGACTTTGCAGCTTCTTCCCTTAGCTTACTTTTAGTTGTCTTTCTTTCCTTTACTAACTCAAGCTCAAGTTGCTTTAGATACTCGAACTCAATGAAGTCATAGGACAAGGGAAGAAGTGCATCTGCCTGATAGAAGCCTGTGGCACTCAGGTAGTTGATCATCTTGATCCTATCTTCTTCTTTATCTACCTGAGGTTCTTGTGGAGCCACATCTTCCTGTGCAGGACTTTCTTGAACTGGTGAGAGAGTGGGAGCATGCTTGTAAAGTCTTTTTTGTCTCTTCTCCTCTTTGAGTTGGAGAAGTATCATTGCATCCTCTTTCTCCTTCAACTCTCTTGACACTTCCATGTCAGCCAGTTCATTTAACTCTTCTAAGGGGAGGGAGATGATTTCATCAATGTCATAGTTCCTGGTCTGTAAGTAGGTAATCCTGACTGCCCTTAACTCATCATCTTGAGTATTTGGTCTGGGAGCAGCCCTGATTGCAGCTTGCATGAAGCTAGATGACCCAGTAGAACTTTCTCCCCTTAGTCTCCTTTTCCTCTCTCTCTCTCTTCCTCCTCAATTCCTCAGGAGTCATTATCCTTTTCCCTTTGTCACCAACAGACCTTTATGACTCAGGGTGGATTGAGGCTTGGCCTTCATTGCTTGGAGTAGCTTCTATGCTCTGGCCAGAGAGAGGCTGAGAAACACCTTCACCAGCAGGTGTCTCAGATGGAGTTTGGACCTCTGCAGCAGTTGTTGATGATGAGACAGGGGTCTCAGGTTCTGCCACTGGGCCTTCAGTCAAGGTTTCCCCTATGAAACTAATCTTAGGGTCCACCTCAACATCCAGTTGACCGATGACATTCCTGATTCCCTAAGTCTCCTTCTTAGAGTAAACTCTGCTAGGATCCTGTTTGGATTCTTTGAGCCAGCTTGTCAGCTTGTCTTGAATTGCTTGGATTGACAAGTGGCAAGTTGACTAAATCCAGTCTTTCATAGAAGCTCAGGCTTTGGAATTGAAAAATTCTTGTTGGCCTTGAACTCTCTGAAGTATAAGGGCTCTCCTGTCATCATCATACCTCCACCTAATGATGTAGTTGCCAGTTCCTTGTGGTGGAGATGAGACAGCCCTTGGTATACCTTCCTCAAAGAGACTCCTGATGAGAGAGTCTATAGAGTCCACATTAATGTGAACTTGAGGAAGTTGCTGATAATGCACAACAGCAAGTGAGGATGGTGAGTCCTCTATGGCCATTCTCTCTGAAGAACTCCCAGGTTCTGTGGTTTGTAACAACTTTCTTTTTCTCCCCTTTTTGGTAGCATCACCCACTTGCATAGGTGAGCTGGAGGATAAGTCAATTACTTCCACAGGTTCTTGTGTTCCTGGTTGAGCTCTCCTTAAAGGTCTCCCAGCTAGTTTTTTCCTGCCAGATATGAAATCTGGAGTTGCTGATCATTGACCCTGTTTGCAGGGTAGTCACCTGAGATTCCAAGTGACTAACCTTAGAGACTAATAGGGCTGATTTTTTGACAATTTTGCACCTTTAGTCTCAATTCCCCTCATCTTCATCAGAAGATTCATTGGGGGATGAGATTGGACCAAAGTCCTCTCTCTCACCACCAGCTTGAGTTTCTCTTGCTGCTGGTTTTCCTCTGCTCACTGGCAGCCTCAGTTGAGATGCCATGGGCTGAGTTGCCATGGTTGAGGTCTTAATGATGTAATCACTTTCAAATGAGAGCCTCTTCCATATGGACATCCTGAACAGGTTCAGAAGTGTCCACCTCAGTAAATAGGTGACTGATGGGGGATAGACTGAGGAGAGTCAGAGGTACTCATCTCTCTTTGAGTAGGGGAGGAAAAGAGAGACTCATGGTACTCACTGAATCCTAAGTCTTCATCAGTGTAAAGGATAGGTTGGAATTGGTTGGTTGAGATCCAAAGGCTGGGGATGGTAGCCTGTCCCCCTGAAGGTTTGTTCACTGAGTGTTGAGACTCAGAGTGAAGGCTTAAGGTTGTTGGGCTAGTGAGCTCATCAGGGTGAGCTTGAGGAACCTCAGCCCTGATAGGTGAAGTAATGGTAGTGGTTTGCTCCTCAGGAGAAGTGGAGCTCTAGTGTCCACTTCTGTAAGGTTGAGTATTTGGGGGCCTGCACAGACTCAATAGCCTGAGCAGGGGTTCGTTTGGATTTTCTTTGGTAGGTGAGGGTGAATTTCCCTGGTCTATTTATAGTTAAGGATAAAGAGGTGTGGGTTCAACACTAGCTTGTGTTGCTAGGTTGTCACCTTGAGCAATGAGCTCTAACATTTTGGGACTAGGGCTGTTTCTACCCCTGAGAAGCCTACAGTTTTGCTTCTCTCATTATTTTAAAGATGCCGGGGCTTCATCTGTCCCAATTTGAATATTACTTGTTTCCCTCAACTGTGAGCCCAGTTCACAGTTTAATGTGTTGAACATATCTAGGAAACATGTAATACTCTAAGGAGTCTAAGTTTGCAAGTAAATTAGTATAAATAAATTGTGAATACCTGAACTTGACCCCCCTGAACCATTCCATGAACTATAAAGAGAGATCCTCAGGAATCTGGTCCCATCCACCATGCTTGTTTGACAAGCTGTGGATAACCACATGGAGCAGGGAATTTCCATTGGGATGAGACCTTCCCTTTCCTAAAGGTCTTTACAGAAATCTCCCTCATAGCCCATCTGCTCAAAAGAATGATTAACAGCTTTCTTTGGGAAGGACACATCACCTTCTTCATCATCCAGCTGCAAATGTTGATTAATGATGGCCGGAGTGATGAAGATTTCCTCCCTTGCACGGTGGCAGACAGTGCCTTCTCCCCATCCATAATGACCTCTTGGCAGTTCTTCCAGAATTCAAGCAAGTGATCCTCATATAGAGTAGGATCATTGGTCAGGGAGGTGAAGTAGTTTGACAGAGTCAAGAATTGGCAAATCTCTGAGAAACTTGCATCTTTCTCAGAGCTTAACAGAGCAACTTGATTATGTTGCCTGTGAAGTTGCAGGAGAAATCATCAGGGTTGTTTCTGCGGTTAAGGTTGGCCATTTCAGAAGCTTAAGGGTGAAGAAAGTTAGAAAGCAAAGGCGGTTTAGAGAATTAGGTTAGAGAATAGTAGAAATGAGGAAGATAGTGGGAAGAGGGGGAACCGTTGGATATTATATGAAAAGGGATTTGAACCAAAGTTATGAAAAAGGATAAACTTTGAAAAAGTCGGTCCCACCTCTGAAAAGGTAGTTTACTTTTGCTCAAAAAGTAGTTTTCTTGGAATTCGAAAAGCTTCCGAAGTTTAGTTGTCTTCGGAAGTTTTGATTGAAAAAGCTTCCGAAGCCAAAATTTGCTTCGGAAGATTTTCCTAAGAGTCTTGAAGATTTATGCTTCGGAAGAGAAATGAACCCTTGAATGCTTTGTATAGGAATAAACAAAGCTTCCGAAGGTTAATTTTGCTTCGGAAGGAAAAAGTCCTTAAAAATAAATAAGTGTCTGAGATAAGAATTTTAAGCTTCGGAAGATGAATTTGACTTCTTCCGAAGATAAAATCTCTTAGACAGTTATGTATTTTGAAGACATGTTTTTCTTCCGAAGATAAAATTTTATCTTCCGAAGTATCAAAAATTTTCAAAAATCTAAGGAAAGTCTTCAAAAAGAGTTTTACATCCAAAGAAAACATGAGCTTATGAAAGTGATGAACTAGACAACTTAGGACACACATATTTTAAGAAGAAATAATTAGAATTAGTTTTAAGAAAAAGTCTACTCAAAGTTAATCATCCCAATAGCTGATATCAATACTTAAATCTCTGTTCATCAAAAACTTTGTGAACAGATCAGCATATTGTTCATCTGTATGAACTTTGACTAGTTTAAATAATCCTTTTCATAGTTATCTCTTATTAAATGATACCTGATGTTGATGTGTTTGGTCCTTGAGTGCTGCACAGGGTTCTCAGTGATAGAGATAGCACTATTGTTGTCTATGTGGATAGGAGTCTCTTTGAAGTTAAATCCATAGTCCAGCATCTGATTTTGAATCCAAAGCACTTGAGCACAGCAGCTTGCAGCAGCAATGTATTCAGCCTCAGCAGTTGATGCAGACACACAGGATTGTTTCTTGCATTGCCATGAGACCACCCTTCCACCAAGGAATTGACATCCCCCAGATGTAGACTTTGCAGTCATATTGCAACCACCATAATCACTATCTGTATGGCATACAGATTGAAATTTGGATTCTTTAGATACCATAGACCAAGTGTTGAAGCACCTTTGAGGTATCTTGAAATCCTTTTCACAGTGATTAAGTGAGACAGGCATACAGATTGAAATTTGGATTCTTTAGATACCATAGACCAAGTGTTGAAGCACCTTTGAGTATCTTGAAATCCTTTTCACAGTGATTAAGTGAGACATCTTAGGGTTGGCTTGATATCTTGCACATACATGTAGCAACATGATATCAGGCCTGCTAGCTGTAAGATACATAAGAGACCCAATCATAACCCTGTATAAGTGCTGATCTACACACTCCCCCTTAAGATCTGGACCAAGGGAGTGATTTCTGGCTATGGGTGTCTTAGCAATCTTACAATCAGTCATGTTGAACCTCTTGAGTATGTCTTGAACATACTTTGACTGACTTATGAAGATGCCATCTTCAACCTGCTTCACTTGAATTCCCAGAAAGAAGTTGAGTTCTCCCATTGAACTCATCTCAAATCTGTCTTTCATCAGCTTCTCAAAGTCTTTGCAGAGCTTTGGATTAGTTGAACCAAAGATAATGTCATCTACATATACTTGAACCAGCAATAAGTCATTTCCCTGTCCTTTGATGAAGAGAGTTCCATCTATAGTACCCTCTCCTGTATCCATGTTTACAAAGATACTCAAATAGTGTCTCATACCACTTCCTGGGTGCCTGATGTAGCCCATAAAGAGCTTTGTCAAGCTTGTAGACATAATCAGGATGATCAGGATCTACAAAACCAGGTGCTGTTTGACATAAACCTCCTCATCAATCACTCCATATAAGAAAGCACACTTTACATCAAGTTGGTAGACGTTGAAGTTCTTGGATGCAGCAAATGCCAGGAATATCCTAACAGCTTCTAGTCTTGCTACAGGAGCAAAGACATCAGTGTAGTCAATCCCTTCTTCTTGTGTGTATCCTTGAACACTAGTCCTTGCCTTGTTCTTGATGATGATTCCTCTATCATCCTTCTTATTTCTAAAAACCCATTTGGTTCCAATGGTAGTCTTTCCATGAGGAAGAGGACAAAGGTTCCAAATTTCTGCCTTTTGAATTGAAGCAGCTCTTGTTGCATAGCTTCAACCCAACTTCCATCCTTTAGAGCTTCATCAACTTTCTTAGGCTCTATCTGAGATAAGAAACAAGAGTGAAGACAAACATTTGCTTCATGGGTTTGTCCTCTTGTTCTTACTCCTGTGACAACATCTCCAATGATGTTTGTGGTGGGGTGAGACTTGTGGATCCTTAGCTGAGGGATCACAGCAAGTTGGAAAAAAATTTGAGAAATTTAGATCTGGTCTGGAAGATTCACCCTCCACATTATCACACTTATCAAGATTAACTTGATCCAATGAGTGTGAGACATCATTGATGTTGTCATCTATGGTATGGTTATTAGCATCAAGAATTCCTGATCACTATCACCATCACCATTGTTATCTTCTACAAGTGAGGTGTCTTTATCTGGTTGAGAGGCCTCTGAGCTGGAATTTGAAGGCAGCCAGATGTATCAGCTGAATTTGTGATTGTTGTGTGCTGATAGAAACCTCATTTGCTGAGTATTCCAACTGGAGCTGAAGATGTATGAGTTGAAGGTCTTCCTAGCTTTAAATCTTGGATCAGGATCACCTGTATTTAGATTTTCTGCAGTCCTGAAACATGCTCACAAGATTTGTTAAAACAGTTGGTAACTAAATCAAGATCAAACAGCCAATCCGGACCAAGCCTTACTTGTCTTGGGCTCATTAAGTGTAATAGAAGGTAATGCAACAGTAATAGATCCTATGGTTGTACTATGGGGATCTTCAGCTGTTGTTGATGGAGAAACTTCAGTCATTTGGTCTTTCTTAGACTTCCACACCACCTTTGGAGTCTTGGACTTGACCTTCAAAACCTTAGAAGCTTTTGGAACTTCACAAGTTTTGATGACTGATCCTTCGGAAGAATCTACAGTCACTGCAGCAGACTTCAGTGCTTCGGAAGAACTCCTTTCTTCCGAGACCAACTTTGCTTCCGAAGGTAATTTCCCATTTACCTTCTTCTTTGATTTGGAGCTTCCGAAGGAAACAGGTTTTCCTTCCGAAGCTTGAGACTTCTTGAGACTCTTTAAAGTCTTTGTTTTGGTCATGTGGACAGTACTTTTAGGATTGTATGGGCAATCCTTGGCAATGTGAGAAGTACTTTCACACATAACACACAACATTTTCTTCTTCAAAGAAGTCTCCTTTTGAAAGCAAGACTGGCTTTGGTCACATCCCTTCTCCACCTTCATCTTGGCAGATGCTGAGACAGTTCCTTTGGGCTGTGAACTGTTCTTGGAGTTTGATGGTCCAGGCTGTGCAGCAGTGGTACACAGCAGCTCAGTCTTCTTCTTTGTACTGAGATGATTTGAACATGAACCAGAACTCTTAGCTGAGGAGTTTTGGTGGATGTCTTCAGTCCTTTCTACCTTGAAACCTGCAGAGATAAAAACTTGTTTCTGCTTAGCATCAAAAGTAGCCTTGATTTCTTGAGCCTTCTTTGCTTTCCTTTTGCTCTTCCTGATCAAGTTCTTTCTCTTGGACTTGGTCATCACAGTTGATTTCTTCTCCTCAGAAGGATAGTGGCCCTTGGAAGAATCCTCTTCTTCACTCTTCTCAGAGGAATTCTTCACTATCACTTCTTCATCATCCTCACTTACAGGATCTATGAGAGGAAGCTCATCTTCACAAGTTCCACACCTAGGAGATCTTACAGACAAGATTGTGTGTGGAGGAGCTATCTCATTTGATCCCAGTCCCTGTCTATTTTGATAACAAACCTTGTTGTGTAGGGATGAGGATATCATGTTCTTGAAGGTCTCTTCTTCAAGAACACTCTTCTCTGCCTTGGCTTTGCTGATCACAAGCTCAGCCTGGCACTCAGTCAACTTAGTGATGAGATCTTGGATCTGAGTTCTAAAATCTGTATGTTCATGTTTTAGTACTGAAATGGTTTTCTCCAAGTCCTCTATCTTTAACTTGTAATCATTTTCAGACTTTCTAAAATCAGATTTTAATATGTTTAATGACTCAAGATCAGATCTCATCTCTAGGTTGTAGGACCTGTATCTATTTACTTTAGCAATGCATTCAGGGGAGCAAAGATGTTCTAATACCTTGGCTTCATCATGATCAGCCATCAGTGCTTGGTTTGGAGAAGCATCCTCCACCTGAAAACTCCAGTCAAAGCCTCCCTCTTCAACAGCAACAGCAGCATGTTGCTTTGTCTTCTCAGCTTGAGGGGCTTTGTTAGTGTAGTTTGGTCTGGGTTGTGTTTGGCCCCCATTTGCTTTAGGTGCCTTACACTCCCTAGCAAAGTGTCCCATAAGGTTACAGTTGTAACACTTAACTTTGCTTTTATCCAGCCCAAACTTACCACTGGTAGCATTGCTTGGAAATCTTCTTCCTGTCCTCTTGTAGAACTTCTTGGCTCTGTGAGTGAGGAGAGCCATCTGCTGAACTATCTCCATGTATTCCAGGTCATCTGGATGGATACAGTCCAGGTCTTCAAGAGTGAAAAGATAATTCCCACAGCTTTCATCTGCAGACACAAAGGCTTGAGAAGAACTTGTCTCTTGGAATGGGCTTCCTTGAGTAAAGTTCTCCCTTGGTGTCTCCGGGAAGGTGATGAAAGGACCCTTTTGTGAGTTGTCAGGGTAGCATATGAGATGATGTTGGGGTTCTATGCTGTCCCTTTCAACCACATGAAGGGCTGAACCCATTTGATTGTTGGAGTTGCCAGATGAACCTTGCATGTTCATCTCCATCTGGTATCCACTGAGAATCCCATACAACTCTGTAAGAGTAAGAGTCTTAAGGTTCTCAGTCCTCTTGATCACCACACAATAGTGTGTCCATTGCCTAGGAAGTGAGGACATGAACTTCCCTACAATGTCCCTGTTCTCAAGAGGAACTCCTCCATCCACTAGGGTATCCACAATCTCAACATACCTGAAGTATTGTTGGGTCATGGTTTCACCTGCTTTGAAGGTGAAATTCTCAATTTGCTGCTTCAGAAGATCTTTCTTGTTCTCCTTGGCTTCAGAGGAGCCTTCATACATCAGCTTCAGTGCATCCCACAGCTGTTTGGCTGTCTTGCACTTCTTAAAACCTCTGTATACAGAGTTTGGGAGAGCAGTCTGAAGAGCAATCATGGCCTTCCTGTCAATCTCTACTCTTTTTCTATCTTCATCTGAGTAGTTGGCCATATCTTTAGGAATCATACCAGCACCAGTAGCAGAGGGGGTCCTGGGTATGAAAGGTCCATTCTCAACAGATTCCCACATTCTTGAATCAAGAGACCTGATGAAGCCTTCCATCCTCATGCACCAGGTGTCAAAATCATCAAGAGTGATCAGTGGGGATTTGTTCATGGTTCCAGTCTCCATATCAGTCTTTGAGATGGAAGCCATTTGAAGAGTTTAGCTTTTGTGTGTGTGAGAGATCTTAAGATGGTTAGATCTTATATCAAGAGCCTGGAAAGCTCTGATACCAAATGCAGGACCGTTTAAGGGCTTTAACACAATTACAACACAACAACACAATGAGGAGATTAAACTAAACTTTAATCAAACAGTGAACTGGGTAACCAAAGGTGATACAAAGAACACAAGTAAAGCAAGAGACAGAACAAGAGAGTATGGGTTTCAAGGAGGCAGTATATTGCTTTCTCAAGTTCTTTTACAAGTGTTACAAAGCATAAAGAAAGATACAAGAACTTGAAATACTTATACTACAACCTACAGCCGGCTATACTTTGAAAGCCAGCTGGATACAATTGACTAGACACTAACAAAATCAATTGTAGGATCAAAAGGCATATCTGCCTTTTGACCTTGTGACTATGACATGCCATAGCTCACATCCTTATACATTACAAAAAGGATAAAGTACATGAAGTGGAAAGTTACAGACTCAAGACCTCAATGTACAGTTACCAAAAGCAAGTCCCTTTTCACCAACTCATGTAAGTTGGTGACTTTACAGAGATGCAGCGGAAAAGGTGCTTTATGGAACAGTACATCAGATAAAGCATGTGTACTAAAAGTCTTCGGAAGAAATCTGTCTTCATAGGTTGAAGCTTCGGAAGACTTTGTCTCTGAAGCTTCGGAAGACTTCATGTTTGGCTTCGGAAGATATTGGTCTTGGCTTCGGAAGATTTTACACTTAGAGTATTTTCTAATGTTTTGTGTAAAACTTCCGAAGCATTCTTCACTTCAGTACTTAGTGCATGTTGCTGAGACACTTAGGCTGTTTTGGGTTGCATCAGACTTCAGGAATCCTTACAGATCATACCTTCGAGATAGATTTGATACCCTTTGAGTTAGGAAGCTTCGATGTGATTGTGGGTATGGATTGGTTGTCCCAAAACGGAGCAGAGATTGTTTGTCGAGACAAGGTAGTACGTATCCCTATGCCAAACGGGGAAGTACTCAAGATTCAGGGAGAACGACCGGGTAAGAACTTAAAGCTTATTTCCTACATGAAAGCACGCCAGAGTTTACGAAAGCAGTGCTACGCTTTTCTGGCTCATGTGGTTGAAAAGAAAGACGAAGAAAGGAAACTGGTGGATATTCCAGTGGTACGGGATTACCCAGAAGTATTTCCAGATGATTTGTCTGGTTTACCTCCTCCACGACAGGTGGAATTCCGTATTGAGTTGGTTCCTGGAGCTACACCGGTAGCAAAGACGCCATATCGACTAGCGCCATCCGAGATGCAAGAGTTGTCTAGTCAGTTACAGGAACTACTGGAGAAGGGTTTTATTCGACCGAGTCATTCACCGTGGGGAGCGCCGGTACTATTTGTCAAGAAGAAGGATGGATCGTTCCGTATGTGCATCGATTACCGTGAACTGAACAAGTTGACGGTGAAGAACCTATATCCTCTCCCCAGGATCGACGATTTATTTGACTAGCTGCAAGGAGCTTCGTATTTTTCAAAGATCGATCTTCGTTCTGGTTATCATCAGCTAAGGGTTTTCGAGGACGACATACCGAAGACTGCGTTCAGGACTCGTTATGGGCATTATGAGTTCTTGGTCATGCTGTTCGGATTGACTAACGCACCAGCTGTGTTCATGGATCTAATGAATCGGGTGTGCAAACCTTACTTGGATAAGTTCATGATCGTGTTCATAGACGACATACTTATCTACTCCCGATCAAAAGAGGATCATGTAGAACACCTTCGGGCTATTCTGGAGCTGCTACGAGAGGAGACACTTTTCGCCAAGTTCTCGAAGTGTGAGTTTTGGTTGCGGGAAGTGAAGTTTTTGGGTCATGTGGTTAATGAGCACGGGATTCATGTAGATCTCGGCAAGATCGAAGCGGTGAAGAAGTGGGATACGCCCCAGACGCCATCAGAGATACGGCAATTTTTAGGATTGGCCGGTTATTATCGTCGCTTCATCACAAATTTCTCAAAGATCGCGCAACCGTTAACCCTGCTTACTCAGAAAGACAAGAAGTTTGACTGGGGATATGCACAAGAGCAAGCGTTCCAAACGTTGAAAGAGAAGTTATGCAACGCGCCTATACTGTCTCTCCCAGACGGAACAGGTAATTTTGTGGTATACTGCGATGCGTCACATCAGGGATTGGGATGTGTACTAATGCAGAAGGATAAGGTGATTGCCTACGCCTCGCGACAGCTTAAAGTGCACGAAAAGAACTACACCACTCATGATCTTGAGTTGGGCGCTGTAGTATTTGCACTCAAAATTTGGAGGCATTACCTGTATGGCACCAAATGTATCATCTTCACCGATCATAAGAGCCTCCAACATATTCTGGATCAGAAGGAACTCAATATGCGCCAACGACGTTGGGTAGAGCTTCTTAGTGACTACGACTGTGAAATCCGGTATCATCCGGGGAAAGCTAACGTGGTGGCTGATGCTTTAAGCCGTAAAGAACGTGTGAAACCACTGCGTGCACGAGCGTTGGGATTGACCATCCAAACCAACTTGAAAGCTCAGATCCAAATTGCACAAAGTGAGGCATTGAAAGAAGAAAACCTTGCGGGAGAAGAGTTCCGGGGGTTGGATAAACAGATGATTCGCAAGGATGACGGTATTCAGTACTTCATGGATCGCATATGGGTACCCAAATGGGGAGGTGTTCGAACCTTAGTCATGGATGAAGCCCACAAGACGCGATATTCTATTCATCCTGGTGCAGATAAGATGTATCATGATCTCAAGGATCTGTACTGGTGGCCAGGCATGAAGAAAGACAATGCCTTATACGTCAGCCGATGCTTGACGTGTTCGAAAGTCAAAGCTGAACATCAGAAACCATCGGGATTATTACAGCAACCTGAAATTCCCGAGTGGAAATGGGAGAACATAGCTATGGATTTCATTACCAAACTCCCTAGAACAAGCGGCTGTCATGACTCGATATGGGTCATTGTAGATCGAATGACAAAGTCTGCACATTTCTTGCCTATCCGAGAAGACTACAAGATGAATAAGTTGGCGAGATTGTACATCAAATAGGTTGTGACACGGCACGGGGTGCCGGTGTCAATCATATCCGACCGTGATAGCAGATTCACTTCACGTTTTTGGCAGACACTATAGAAAGCGATGGGCACTTGGTTAGACATGAGTACAGCCTATCATCCTCAAATAGATGGCCAAAGTGAACGCACTATACAGACGCTAGAAGACATGTTGAGAGCGTGTGTAATCGATTTTGGTGGTAGTTTGGATGCTCATCTACCGTTGATTGAGTTCTCCTACAACAACAGCTACCATACAAGCATTGGATGTGCTCCATTTGAAGCGTTGTATGGAAGGAAATGCAGATCTCCCGTTTGTTGGGCCGAGATTGGTGAAAGTCAACTAACAGGCCCAGAGATCATTCAAGAAACAACTAAGAAGATTTTCCAAATCAAAGATCGACTTAAAGCCGCGCGAGATCGCAAAAAGAGCTATGCCGACAACCGTCGGAAGCCTCTAGAATTCAATGTTGGGGATCGTGTGTTACTCAAAGTCTCCCCTTGGAAAGGAGTCGTTCGATTCGGAAAGAAAGGAAAGTTAGCCCAAAGATACGTTGGACCATTTGAGATCACTGAAAGGATCGGTCCAGTGGCTTACCGGTTAAGGTTGCCACAAGAGCTTAGCGGTGTGCATGATACTTTTCACGTGTCCAACCTCAAGAAGTGTTTGGCCGATGAATCCCTTCACGTGCCAATCGAGGAAATCAAGATTGACGACAAGCTTCATTTTGTTGAGGAACCCATTGAGATCATGGATCGAAAGGTCAAGCAACTGAAGCGCAGTAGGATACCTATTGTTCGCGTAAGGTGGAATTCAAAACGAGGGCCAGAGTTTACATGGGAACGTGAAGATCAGATGAAACTCAAATATCCACATCTTTTCGAGGATGACACTCTTAGACCTAACTCTAGCTGAATTTCGGGACGAAATTCTCTCAACTGGGGGATACCGTGACATCCGTCACCTTAAGGACCGTCAATTAACGTGTCTGTCCGTTATCTATTTTTTGATCGGTCATTCCTCATCTCTCTTTGACTCTTTATGTGGATATCATGTGTGCATTATTATCGTTGTGTGTGCATTCGTTATAACTATGTGTTAACCTTAAAAAGACTTTTAGAACTTTCATTTTTGAAAACGTCAAATACATCATTTTATTTATATATTAAATGTTTTTAACATAACCATTTCTTAAGTCATAACAACATTAAATGAACTTTTACAATTAATATAAAACATCTAATAAAGTCGTTTTTCAACCGAACCAACTTTGGGAAAACTCGGGGGTTAAGTGCAAGGACTAAACTTGTAATTTTGCAAACTTGGGCTGGGTATAAATACCCTCTTACCAGCCCTAGAAATCCATTTCACCATCTTCTTCATCTTCATCCTCTACACACAAAATCACCATTTTAGCACCAAATCCAACCCGAGAGGTCTCGTTTTCTTCGTCTTGACACCGTCTACAGCTTAGACTACTCCTTTCTAGCAGGTAGTTGTCTTTGGTTATCCGTTTTCTAGCCTTTTCACGGCTGTCCAAAACTAGGGTTTCGGGTGTTCGGGTTCAACCCGAACACACAAGGTCGTATGGGTGCGTGTGAGGTCTCTTTGCTTGTGTTTCATGCTTGGGTATGTTTGTTGAGTGTTTCTGGAGGTCCTTGTGGTGTAAAACCCGTGTTTAGAGCAGCTCGTGGGCTGCTCACCCCGACCACAGTCGCGATTCTGCAGATCAGGCGACTGGGTCATCCATGCGATTGAGCCGTGCGACTGAGTGGGTCGTGCGACTGAATCTCGCGTTTGAGTCAATCGCGCGACTGAGTTGTGCGACTAGGCATGTCGTGCGACTGAGTTGTGCGACTGAGTGTCTGTATGCGATTGAGTCATGCGTGCGAATGAGTGTATGCGATTGAGTAATGCGATTGAGTGATTAAGTGCGATTGAGTCAGGTGACCGACTGAAGGTGTGCGATTGTGCGTGATTCGCACGACTGGAGTCCAATCGCACGAATGAAGGTTCAGTCGTACGAAAGTAGCTAATTCGCACGATTGAAGGTTGATTCGTGCGTATGGAAGTTGAGTCGTGCGATTGGGTGTTGTGTGGTACGACTGAATGCCAGTCATACGCATGAAGGCTCAGCCGTACGAATGAAGCTGATTCGCACGATTGAGGGTTGATTCGCACGAATGGAGGTTGAGTCGTGCGTCTGGCCTTGTTATGCGACTGAAGTTGTTGAGTTTGATCCCTTGTGTGTGGTGTGAGTATGTTGTGTGATGTTGAGGTAACATTAACACAATAATGCCATTGTTCGGCCACAAATATTAAAGTCAACGCGAGAAAGGGCACACATACTATTTTAAACAAATTGAACTAACGCTTTACAACGATCAATTGACTTAAAACTATTGACACTTATTCAATGCTTCTTCAATAACAACGAGACTTTTACTTAAACATCATCATTAATGGCGACAATATCTTGTACTTGGATCAACATAAGATCTAGTACGTGTGTCAGTCTGTGTGTGTTATACGCGACCCAGCCGATACGACCCGACACGACCCATCATTATTGCGCGCTTATATATACATCATATCATTAATGCTATACAATAACTGTCAATAGGTGTTTGACTGTTTATTTGCATTCAACATTTGGGATACATCGATCATACATACTTACCACATAACAAGTGAGTTTCGTGGCCCCTTTTCACATTTATACAATATTTCAATCATTTACAACTTGGGGGAAAAGTATGCTTACTCATTTTCAATGTTGTACGACTTATATACATTTTACATACAAGGAATCAACGTGATACTGTGTTGCAAGTACTATTTGATACATGCTTGGGTCTGCTGTGTGGTTCTATCTTTGCAACTATTTAATTCCAGTGTGGGAACCGACGATTAGGTATTGGTAGTACTACTGGGTTGACACCCCCACCCTCGTTCGATGGTATACTAGTTGGTACCATCGGTGGCCAGGAACGGGCCCTTGGGTGAATATATGCCGACAATTTCTTTGTGTACGTCGCTAGGTTTGGTTGCAAAGCTCATGTCATGTGATATTTACTTGTGTATATAACTGTATTCACGGTATTCCACACACTTAAATTATACAGCATCAC
This sequence comes from Flaveria ramosissima, assembly GCA_025215565.1. NCBI lineage: Eukaryota > Viridiplantae > Streptophyta > Magnoliopsida > Asterales > Asteraceae > Flaveria > Flaveria ramosissima. The sequence goes on along the minus strand of CM046039.1, from coordinate 37,643,561 downwards.
TTACATTTTTATTACATAAACCTGCGAGCTCACCAACAATTATGTTGACCGTTTTAAGCATATCTTTTCAGGTGATCATGCAAGTCCAGGAATCTAGGTGTGCTGCCTTAGTGGAGACCCTAGGATGCATTTTTGGGACTTAACATGTTTTGTTAAACAATCTTTTGAACAATGTTAACGCTTATAAACAATTATCATCTTATAAAACTTGTTCCCGGGTTGTGGGAATTAACATTTACAATTTCGTCTTATGTGGATATGTGTTATCATTATCATGTTGCTTATGGCTATGTTGTCGTGAACATTGACTAAACACGACACAAGTCCCCTTGTTGTCAGGTGTCGTCATGACACGCTTGTCATCATTTATATATATTGCTCTCTATCGCTTACCATGTGTTATGACGATCCCGGTCTCGTTACATCCCCGTGTTTCCGCTTTTAGCGGGGGTGTGACACTTTTGACTCTACAATTGATTTTGTTTGTGTCTAGTCAATTGTACGCAACTGGCTTTCAAAGTATAGCCGACTGTAGGTTGTAGTATAAGTATTCCATGTTCTTGTATCTTTCTTTATGCTTTGTAACACTTGTAATAGAACTTGAGAAAGCAATATACTGCATCCTTGAAACCCAAGCTCTTGTGTTCTCTTGTTCTGTCTCTTATTTATTACTTGTGTTCATAGTATCATACTTGTGGTTAATCCAGTTTATTGTTTGATTAAGTTTGGTTAATCTCCTCTTTGTGTTGTTGTGTTGTAAGTGACCACCCTTCACCGGTCCTGCATACTTTAAATTCCGTTTTTGTTTCTAGTGTATCTGTAATAGACTCTGTCTCATCATGTGTTTCTATTTCATCTTTGACTTCTGTGGATTGTGATAATGCATGTGTTTCTGATTGTGTTAATAGTGTGAATGATTCCACCAAAAGGAGCAGCAAGAAAAATCAGACTAATTGTTTTGAAAAATTCTTTTCTCATCCTATTCTTTCTTTTATCCCAATGAATAATTCTTTGTCAAATGAAAGGATATCATCATCATCTGACGCTAGTACAAGTGGTACAAGTACTACATGTACTTCTGTTGACAATTCATCTTCTTTTGTAAATAACTATTATTTTTCAAATAAAAACAGACCTCGAGACATGTATGAGACATACAGTGATGTAGATTCTAAACTGTCTGATTATGATGAGGAAGTTCATATTGATCCTATCCCCACCCCGTTACATAACAGACCTAGATTAAAATCACATTGTTTTAGGTGTGGTAAAGATGATCATGTAGTTAAGAATTGTCTAGAACTACATCATAGACATGTTTTGACAAAATTAGTTAATAATTTCTTCTGTAAGAAATCTATTTTTCCTAAACCCAAAGTAGTTCAAACTTACGTCCTCATTTCACCTGGTTAACCTGTTTTTTGATATGTTTGCAGGAGTCATCCACGAAGGTCGTTAACAGTGTATGGCATGTGGATAGTGGATGCTCCAGACATATGACGGGGCCCAAGGACTTACGGACCATTTATCAAATAATAAATGGAGGATATGTCGCATTTGCAGGAAACAAGAAAGGAGGGAAATGATCGGTCAAGGAGAAGTTTCTAATGGGTCTCTAACTTTAGAGAAAGTCAATTATGTACCCGAGCTTGTGTTTAATCTGTTGAGTGTCTCTCAGATTTGTGATAAGGACATTCTGGTCTTGTTCAAGTCCAATGAATGTCTCTTTTTAAAATCTGAGATTGATATTCCAGATGAGATGGTACTAATGAGGGCTCCGAGAAAAAATGATACATATTTTCTTGACATTGGTTCAAGGGTGTCAACATCTACCGTCACCTGTCTTCTTTCCAAAGCCTCCACTTCTGAGTCTTTTCTATGGCATCGGAGATTGGGCTACATTAATTTAAAAAATATAAACAAGTTGGTTAAAAACAATCTTGTTAGGGGACTACCTTTAAAAGATTTTTCTGTAGTTGAAAAATGTATGGCCTGTGCCAAGGGTAAACAACATAAGAAACCACACAAGCCAAAACTCGAAAATAGCATATCTAATCCCATCGAGTTGTTACACACCTATTTGTTTGGTCAAATCAGTGTTAAATCAATTGCTAAAAAATCTATATGTCTTGTTATAACAGATGATTTCTCAAGGTATTCTTGGGTGAGATTTCTTGCTCACAAGGGAGAGGCTGCTGAGGAGCTACAAAGCTAATTATTTCAATCAAGTCTCTAAGCAAGAGAAAAGTTATGGCAATCAGAATTGACAACGATACCGAATTTAGAAATCAGATCTTTGATTCATTCTGTGCTGCTAAGGGACTTTTAAGACAATTCAGTGCTGCAGGGACCCCTCAACAGAACGTAGTAGCTGAACGAAAGAATCGCAACCTTATTGAAGCTGCTCGTAAGATGTTGATTAAATCCTCCTTACCCATTATCTTTTGGGTGGAGGCGTTAAACTGTGCTTTATACGTTCTAAACAGGATGTTAATAGTCAAGGACAAAATGAAGACTCGATATGAACTTTTTCATAAGAGAAAGACGTTAATTGACTTCTTTCGACCATTTGGCTGTTCCTGCACTTTATTGAATACTCGATCACAGAAGACGAAATTCAGTGCCATGTTTGATGAATGTTACTTCGTCGGCTATTCTTCTTCTCAAAAGTCTTATCAGGTACATAACAAGAGAACACATATTGTTCAAGAGTCGTTCTATGTTGATTGGCAGGAATTTAATTCCTCTGATGTTTGATCTGAACAGGCATGGTTCTTTGATTCTGATACGGTGTTTAACTCCTTTAATCTTCCTATCTTCGACAATGATGCGTCTATCTCCAATGTTCAAACAAATATCATTCCTCCAACTCCATTAACTGTCATTCCTCAAGACCATTTCACCTCCACCTGTTTCTGCATCCCTTCCTTCATCACCAACATCTACCTCATCACAGCCAGTACCATCCCTCTCACCTTCATCTACCCATCCACAATCTATTAGCCAACCATCTCCAAACATCCTTCCTTTACCTACTGATTTCAAAACCTTGAAAGATCATCCTCATGATAACATCATTGGATTTATCACCGATGGAGTACGGACGTGGAGTCAATCTGGTTTGATTAACATTTGTCTCTTCTCTTATTTTATATCCCAAATTGTTCCGAAAAACGTTCATGCAGCTCTCCAGGAACCTTGCTGGGTTGAATCAATGCAATTAGAGCTACAACAATTCAGAAAACTCAAAGTGTGGACTCTGGTAGATCTTCCACCAAACAAATGCTCAATTGGCACGAAATGGGTTTTTAAGAACAAACCCAATGACCGTGGCATTGTGGTGCGAAACAAATCAAGATTGGTGGTGCAAGGATTTGCTCATGAAGAAGGGATAGACTATACCAAAGTTTTTGCTCCTGTCGCCCGTCTTAAAGCCATAAGAATTTTTCTAGATCATGCCACTCATAAACAATTCAAAGTCTATCAGATGGATGTCAAATGTGCCTTCCTGTATGGAGACATTGACGAGGAGATATACGTGTGTCAACCACCTGGGTTTGAGGATCCCGATTTTCCTGACAAAGTTTATAAACTCGACAAGTCTCTTTATGGTCTTCATCAGGCCCCTTGAATCTGGTATGAGACTCTAACACAGTATCTCTTAAGCAATGGATTCTCTCGTGGCACCATCGATATGACTTTATTCAAGAAGGAAGTGGATGGTGAGATGCTAATCCTACAAGTCTATGTCGATGATATTATCTTTGGCTCCACCAATCTAAAATTATGTCGGGAGTTTGAGGAGGTAATGCGTAGTTGTTTCGAAATGAGCATGATGGGGGAAGTGTGCTTTTTCCTTGGGCTGCAAGTTGAACAAAAGCCAGAAGGAATCCTCATTCATCAAGAGAAGTATATTAAAGAGATGTTGAAGAAATTCAAGATGGATGACGCTTTTCCTGAAATGACTCCATTTACTGCACAAACGTGCCTCACTCCTGACGAGAACAGGAAACCTGTTTATCCTCATCTCTACAGATCTATGATCAGTTCCCTTATGTATCTTATAGCAAGTCGTCCCGACATCACATTTGCTGTAGGATATTGTGCTCGATACCAATCTGCTCCGAAAGAGTCTCATGAAAAAGCAGTAAAACGAATCTTTTGTTATCTTAAAGGGTCTTCTCGTTTGGGTCTTTGGTATCCTTATGGTGGGAATTTTGACTTACATGCATATTCTGATAGTGATTCCAATGGCTGCAAGTTAAATAGAAAGTCGGTTACTGGTGGGTGTCAATACTTGGGAAATTATCTGGTTTTATGGCAAAGCAAGAAACAGACCACTGTCTCTCTCTCTACGGGAGAAGCGAAATACATTGCTGCCTCTAGTTGCTCTTCACAAATACTCTAGATCCAACACCAGATGATTGACCATGGGTTAAACTTCCTCCATACACCGTTTTTTTACAACGAATCAGCTATTGGGATCGCCAAGAATCCTATTCATCATTCCCGAACCAAGCACATTGAGACACGGATTCATGCAATCCGTGATGCTCAGGAAAAGGGTTTTATTGATATTATTCCCATTGACACCAAAAATCAAAAAGCAGATTTTTTCACTAAAACATTTGATAAACCTCGTTTTTATGAATTGATCTCTATGTTCGGTTTAATATCATTTTAAAACATATTTTCCTTAAATCTATGTTCTGTACATAATTATTTATTCTTTTCTTCTTATTTTCTTTCTTTTCTTCTTGTTCTGCCTGCTCCTCCACTCTTCATCATTTTTCACAATTTATATGTGTTAGGTCTAGGATCAGTAGATCTTATCCATTTTGTATAGGCTTAGTACTTGATTTAATATCTGTAATGAATGGTTGTTATTCATTATTTTGTATGCATTATATGTATAGGTTAACCCATATATATGTGTGTTGATTTATGTATGTTTGCAGGAACAAACATTATACTTAGTGAATTTCAGAAATTGACCAAGTGTAAGAAACATCTACGGATGAACATTTTGTTCTTCCGTAGATACGTTTCTTACAAGTAAATTACATCCGGAGATCTTCTGCGGATGAACAACCAGATCTGAAGAACAAGTTTGCTTCGGAAGAACAAGATTCCTACGGAAGAACATTTGCTTCGGAAGAACAAGATTCCTACGGAAGAACAATTGCTTCGGAAGAACAAGATTTCTACGGAAAAACAATTGCTTCGGAAGATCAAGATTCCTACGGAAGAACAATTGCTTCGGAAGAACAAGTTTGCTTCGGAAGAACAAGATTCCTACAGAAGAAGAATCAACTACGAAGACTATTCCTGCGGAGTCCAAACACTTGTATAATACAAGTGTTACAAGTCAACAAGGCAGTTATGCGAATCCCAAGAAATCCGATGATTCCTTAACAGAAACAATTCAAATCCCAAGAGATCCGGTGTTTCCTTAACAGAAACATCATTGTCTATATAAATGGATCCTAGGTTTCGAATAAACAACGACGACGGAAATACAACAATTCCACAACAGAAAAACATCACATCAAATCACACAACCAAACCCTAGCAGCTGTCACATCATTAAACATAAAATTCAATATCATTCGTTCATTATTTGTAATCATTAACTGGTTTTAATGAAATACATTTGAAGTTAAACTTTGTTCATTCATTAATTTTGTTTATTTCACTGTGTTCTTGAATCTTTTTTGATATTGATATTTATTACAAACAATTAAACCAAGCCAACGTTGATTCTGCAAAACGTTGACTTGATTTCAACCAACACTGATAATTCCTGATTGCAATCCTTGGATTCACAGGTGGTATCAGAGCCAAGTGTTCATTATTTTAGATCGATTGATCTATCAGTTTTAGTTGTGTTAAATTGTTTTCTGAATTCTGTAGATTTGTCAATTTTTACTGATTAGATCTATTGTTTTTAAGCAAAGAGTTTGTGTGAAACTTGATTTGTCATTCAGCAGTACACTGTTCGATTAACTTGGATCTATATTCAAATCGATTGAATAACAGATCTTAGTTATTGACCAGCATCACTAACTTGTTCATATCCTTTGAACAAATTCATTAGTTAACATCTCAGATCTTAACTAATCATGGGCGATTCTGGTGGATCATCTTACCAACCACCAAAGTTGGAAACAAAAGCAGATTTCAAATCCTGGAAAATCATGTTCAGGAATCATGTAAATTATATAGATTCTGACTTATGGGTCTCTATAACAGAAGGTCCGGATTATAATTAACCGGATTATAATGATAACAATCAACCCATAAGCACGAAAGATCTATCACCTGATGATATTAATAAGTTTAAAGTTGATATCAAAGCATATAGCTTGCTTAGTATGGCTTTACCAGAAGAAATATTGATCAAATGTGAAAATTATAAAACATCAAATTCCTTGTGGAAGATTCTTCATACACTCTATGAAGGGAGTGATGAAATCCGAAGCATTAGGAAGGACACCCTGCGCACACAATATGAAATATTTCATCATATTGAGGGTGAATCAATTCCTCAACAACTCCACAGGTTTATGCAACTTGTTAAAGAAATGAACATTCTGGAGTTGAAATACACAAATGAGGAACTAAACAAGAAAATGCTCCATACTTTACCAGAAAGTTGGGAGCAAATTGTATCCATGTTCAAGAATACCATAGATCTCAAAGCAGTCGGACTAGACACTCTAGTGGCTAAAGTTTAGGCTCTTGAAATGGATGAGAAATCAAGAAACAAGAGTGTAAGAACTCATGTATCACCATATCACTTTAAAGAAACAAGAAGTGCTGGAAGTGCTTTCATGTCCAGTAATGATGGTGATAACTCTTGTACTTTGAGTGAAGATGAAGAGGAAGTAAGCTTCTATGCTTCAAAACCTCCTAAGAAATCTTCTCAAAGTAAGTCAAGAAAAGAGAAAGAAAGAACAGATGATCAAAGAGATAAGTCATCCGAAAAACCATCATCCAACAATCAATCAGAGTCTATCACTGTCATTCTAGACTCTAAAGAACAAAAGGCAACTTTCAGTTCAAGCTTTCAAGCTTACCTAGGAAGTTCATTGCCCATTGCTAACATGTGCCAACAAGATTTAGAAGAACTACCTCTGGATGTAGTGGAGGAGATGGATCTACAATGGCAAATGGCAATGATTGCTTATAGAGCCAAAAAATACCTAAGAAGAAACATGAATTTGGCTGCTGCAAGTAAATCATCACGTATTGGAGTTGATAAGTCAAAGGTAAGATGCTTCAAGTGCAATCTCTATGGACACTTTTCTAGAGAATGCAATCAACAAAATTCCAACACAACACAACATCAGAATTATCAGGCCAAACAACCTTCATCAACTCAAATATTTTTTAGATAGCCACAACTGACCAACTGATCCCCACTAGCCACCAATACACCAAAAGGAACTACCAACTCTAAAGAATCTTGGCTGATCATTCTTCAAGATGGAACCTGTGACTGGAGTTTGTATGAGAAGGAAGTCTTAGAAGAAAATCAAGCTCTAATGGCTCACATGGAAAACAAAGTTCCACCCATGGCAAGTGAGGTAAGAGACAGGTTATGTTCATCAATATGTGTTGAAGAAGTAGAAAGATATAGAGTCCATGCTCAACATTAGTTGATAAAGTTAAAGAAACAATGATTTTGAATGAATCTCATCTAAGAGAACATAAATTATATCAAATTAAAATTAACTCTTTACAAAAGGATTTAGACAAAATTGTTTCTGAAAATTACAGTTTGAAAGCACAAGTTGAGCATCTGACCACTTCCTTAACCAAATCCATGGCTAATCACGCATCAACTGAAGTCAAACTTCAGAAGTTTCAACTCTCATCTCAGCAATATGAGAAATTACTAAATTCTCATATTGAATCAAAGAACAGGTCTGGGTTGGGTTATAATGTTGTGGCACCTCCTGTTAACAATAACTATGTTCCTTTGCCTGAATCAATGACAAATAATCTGTGAAAACATATTGGGCGTAGCACCAATATAGGAACTAGCTTTAATCAACCAAACATTGATAATAAATCTTAGGTTAATGAAACCGAGTCATCTGAATCAGAAAAGATTAATCAATTGAATTCAGAATTCGAGTTTGATGAGTGGGATGACTTGGATGATTCTGATGAACGTGATGATGATCTTCTCAATAAGGGTAAGAATGTTGTTTTCGAAACAAATATTCCAAAAGTGCTTGAAGAAACAAAGCTGCCATATCCTCCTAAACAAAGAAACATGCTGAAAACTATCTGCAAGAGAATACTCAGTTAAATGAAGGTCTTCAAGAGCTAAATCAACAACAAACTTCTTCCAATAAAGTAAATGAGAAGTCTGCCTCTATTGAGGATAGACACAAATCCATGGAAAAAAGGAAAGAAAAAGGCATCAGTATATCATCAGCGGAAGAAGAACCTCTCTTTAGTACCAGATCTGCAGAAAAAGAAAACTTCAGTAGAAGTTAATATTGATTCAGTAGATGATCTACGTAAGAGGAATTCAGCAATAAACAATCAAATGCTGCATAAAGTGGAAAAGAAAGAATGTACTCCAAAGCTAAAGAAGAATGAAAAACCTCAAAAGTTGGCAAACCATAAGAATGATTCTGAGAAAGAATTAGATGAGAAGTATTGCAAATGGTGTGACATGAAAAACCATAATATTGAAGATTGTTACTTCAGTATCTACTGTTCTATTTGCAATATGAACAATCACATTACTGTTGACTTCTACTTCAACAAACATTGTGCTACATGCAACAAAAATAACTGTCACACCCCGGGCCCAGGTAGGGTGGGACGTCACAGACTAGCAACAACATATGGCAGCGGAAACAAACCATTACAAGAGCTCAAAGGAGAGAATATCACATGGCATTGATGTTTTAAAAAGATACCGGGGCTAGAAACAAATCAAGCCCCCAAATGAGTTTTACAATCAACCATAAAAATAAATTGTACTTGTTCAACACAAACATGAATTTGTGCAAATGATTCATTAAGGAAAATATGCCAATGCCATGGTCGTGGGGATAGGTCTAAGTCTTCACAACAGCTAGGATCTCTTCATAAATTACTTGAAACATGCTCAAAAAGAAATTTGTGTCAACTAAAAAGTTGGTGAATTCAAGTGCTTAAAGTTTAAAAACAAAAAGGACTTAACATATCCTTTTTTGATAAAAAGGAATAAGTCATAGTTTCAACATCGTGGGAGAATCATAATCAACCCTGCACTCAGTCCCGGTTGGCCTCTTCTAAAGTTGTGTTTAACCGGATATTCCCGAAGGAAGAACTGAGCCCCAAACCAGTGAACCATACCTGCCCGGATGGTTCACCATAGTTTCTTAACAAAACCTTTTACATGCCACAAACGACCCCTTAGGATCTCAGTGGGGTACCCTTCCTGGAACGGAAGCCACTATGTGTGGGGGATTCCCCAAATAGATCTATTCATATAAAACAAGCGGTTCAGGAAAGAATTAATGATCATGATATACGTATCAACAGGTAAACATAAATCCCACATACAATCATCATGTAAAGCACAAATATAATTCATAAATAACAGAGCATGTTTCACCCCAAAACAGTAGTAAAAAAGGGAAGTCACTAGAACTCACCTTAGGTTTCAAGTCAAAATATCTCTTTGTGTGCCGGGAGTGTCTCAAGTCTAGCACCCTATCATGTACATATTAAGTGATAAGCTACTACTCTATACTCATTTAAGGTGCAACAAGAGTGTCAAGAATTTAGCTATTGGGTAAGGCTTTGATTTCGCAAAGATTTGCATAAAAAGTTTCCTTTTATGGCATGTCATGGTTTCTTCATGTAATTTGGGATTTTTACATCATTAGGTTAAGGACATAAGGAAATTTTATTGTTCAAGTGATTATTAGCTTCATAGGAGTCGGTTATAAATTTTGGTAAAATTTTACAGTTTAGTCCCTCAAGTTTCAAAATTGACAGTTTCTACCCTCAAGTTTGGTTTCTTGTCCTTTATGACACTTAAGACCAAAAATCAGGTTCTTAGAGTAAAATTTTACTTATTACAGAGTAAGTTTTCCAAAATTTCAGTTTACGGGTATGGTTTTAAAACTATGCGTTTAACGCTCACGGTTGCGGTAAAAGCCGGAGAGTTTTAACAGTTAATTTAGGGTTTTCATAAATTTGAGTCTTGAACCAGTAGGTATCATCTAAAATATATTTTTATAAATTTTAAGTCCTTAAATTGTGAAATTTTTCCTCTAATAGTTGAAAGTATCGTTTTTACGTTTGACCCGTAAAAACGCGGTTTTGACCGTATTTGACCATTTAAAGCTTGTTTGACCAAATTTTCAAATCTTTTAGGTCTTTTATTAATTAACTTACTAAAATTACATGATTTTTATAAATATTAGCTTTAAACTCCTTTTTAATGGATTTTTCTCAAAAACGATGCCCGTTTGGTAACGTTTTTAGTTGAAACGCCATTTAATTGTTCTTTTGAGCATTTAAATTACCCATTGACTCCAGAACACTTTATTTATCATTTTTAAGCCTGCAATACTTTCAAGATGGTTAAAACCATGTTTTTACTATTTTTAAGGTCGTTTTACCATGTTTCGGGTCCCGAAATTAACCAAAATGGGTCTAATCTTAACATGTCCTTAATTTCCAAAGATTAACCAACTTTTCACACACTAAATATTCATCAAAACATTCTGAAATTATGTCCAACTTAGTGATTTAGCCATAACCAACCATAACACATGTGTAAATCATTGCAAACTTGTAGTTCAACCTTACCAAAACCCCATTTAACTTTAAAACCAGATTATTAGGGTGTTACAAAGTCGCTCATGAGCAGGTTGTAAGCCTTGGTTAAGAGGGTTTTTAAACAAGTGCTTAGCTTGCAATATATCTTGTAAAAAGAAGGTTTTTAAGGTGTAACTTGTGCTAAAACCATATATCCACGGTGTATCTTCTTTTATAACTTTTAAAACAGGTTATTAGTAGTTCATTAAGCCTTTAATAAGAAGGTTATAAGTTTTGCTTTCAAGGGTTACAAGATCCACAAGTAAGATGGTGCAAAGAGTCCTAAAAATAGGGTTTTCATGGTGGAAATCGGTTTCCACCTTAGGAATGACAAGTATAACGAGTGAGATACCTCTTGTGCAGTTGAAAGCTCCTCAAGAACAAGGTAGTGGTGTCGGGTTTCTGCTACAACAACGAGAGGAGGTGTTTTTAAAAGAGAAATGAAAGAACACATGAAAAGACTATTTTCGGGTGACATGAAGCTTACACTTGGTGTTGTTCATGTTTTGGAGAGTGTAGATGGTCTTGGATAGCTTGAATCTCCTTGGACAAGGCTTTAGAATCTTCTAACAAAGCTGGAAGAGTCGAACAATGGGTAGAGGTGTGTCCAAACTCGCGGATATGGCGACCTTCTTGCGGGTTTTAGGTTGGCTGATGCTTGTGATGTTGTTGTTTGCGATTTTTGGAGCTGAAGTAGAGAGAATTTTGAGAGAGTTCGCACGGGAGAGGGAGTGAATTCTGCTGAGAATTCGAATAAGAGAGAGGAGGGAGAGAGTTGAGGGTGAAAGGTGTAAGGAGTGCATGTGAGGAGAGTGGTGGATGTGGAGGTGGTGTAGAAGAGAGGGGAGTGGGGAAGAGGGGGCGGCCGAAGCTTGGCGTATAGTGTGGATGGTTTTTATTTAATTTTTTATTGGTAAATGATTTATTAGGTAGTGTAGTTTTGTAGTATTGGGTAGAATATATTATTTAGTGGCTGATGTTAATTGTATTATCTTGTGCATGTCCATGCATGCATAAGCCGAAAATATATATAAGTGTGAATGTATGCTCACATTTTAATTGTTTCACTTGAGATTAAATTTCGTAAGGGTGACTAGTTAACATTCCCGGAACACTAAATTTTAAAAAGGTGAAACCTAAACTAACTAAAAGTCAATAAAATCATATGAAATCATAAATTGAATCAAGTAGCAAGAAATGTTTCTAAATTCTTGATAGGGTTGGATTGTTTCAATTATTACTACTCATAAGATGGATAATGATGCAAGTAAATTAGGGTTTGAATAACAACCTAGAGGCCGGTTGTCACATTCTCCCACCGTTTAGGAAATTTCGTCCCGAAATTTTAACTTCGATTAGAGTCTGAACGGGTGGGTTTGAAGAGGTGTGGATAATTCTTCCTCATCTCATCTTCACGCAACCAAGTAAATTCAGGTCCTCGCTTGGAGTTCCATCTAACCTTGACCTTGGGTATGCGGCTCCGCCGGAGTTGCTTGACCTAGCGGTTCGTGATCTCCACGGGTTCTTCCACAAAATTCAGTTTGTCATTTATTCTTGCTTCTTTTAATGGTAGCTCTAGGGTTTTGTCTACCATACTCTTCTTCAAGTTCGACGCATAAAAGGTGTTGTGTATGTGGCTCAACCCCGGGGATAGTTTCAACTTGTAAGCCACTGGGCCAATTCTTGCCAGTATTTCAAATAGTCCAATGTATCCCGGGCTTAACTTTCCTCTCTTTCCGAACCTCACGGTTCCCTTCCATGGTGCTACCTTTAGCATTACCCTGTTGCCCACTTGGAACTCTAAAGGTTTCCGTCTCCTATCAGCGTACTTCTTCTGCCGGTCTCTGCCAGCTTTTAGTCGCTCCTTTAATTTAAAGATCTTGTCAGTGGTCTCCAACACGATGTCGGGTCCCATTACTTGGCTATCACCAATCTCATTCCAACTCAATGGTGACCGGCATTTCCAGCCATATAGAGCCTCATACTGAGCGGCTTTAATACTCGCGTGGTAACTATTGTTATAGGCGAATTCCACCAAAGGGAGATGGTTGTCCCAGTTTCGGCCAAAGTCCATCACGCAAGCTCTTAACATATCTTCCATAGTTTGAATAGTCCTTTCGCTCTGACCATCGGTTTGAGCATGGTATGCGGTGCTTAGATCCAAACAGGTTCCTAAAGCTTGCTGGAATGATTTCAGAAACGAGAAGTAAAACGGCTATCACGGTCGGAGATGATCGACAAAGGCACTCCATGCCTCATTACTATCTCGTCGACATATAGTTGGGCCAATTTCGTCATGTCGTAGTCTTCTCTTATTGGCAAAAAGTGAGCTGACTTCGTTAGCCTATCTACTATAACCCAAATAGCATCGTGGCCTTTAACGTTCTGGGTAACTTAGTAACAAAATCCATAGTGACGTTATCCCACTTCCATTCTGGGATTTCGGGTTGTTGTAACGTTCCTGATGGTTTTTGATTTTCAGCTTTTACCATGGCACAGGTTAGACATTTCCCGACATAAATAGTGATTGATTTCTTGATTCCAAGCCACCAGAAAAGTGCCTTTAGATCCTGGTACATCTTATCACTTCCAGGGTGAATCGATTACCTAGACTTGTGTGCTTTGTCGAGGATTACTTCTCGAATTCCTCCGTGCTTCGGCACCCAAGTTCTCCCTTCGTACCTGTATGTACCATCGTCCCCTGTCTCAATCGCTTTTCCATTCCGGTTAACCCTTCTCCTTTTAACTTTTCTTCCTTTAGTGCTTCATTTTGAGCTTCTTTCAGTTTTGCGATAAGGTTGGTATACACACTCATCCTTAAGGCTCGTACACGAAAAGGCTTTTCTCTCTCCTTTCTGCTCAACGCATCTGCCACAACGTTGGCCTTACCGGGATGGTAGAAGATTTCGCACTCGTAGTCATTTAACAGCTCGACCCATCTTCTCTGACGCATGTTGAGCATCTTTTGGTCAAGAATGTGTTGCAAACTTCTATGGTCAGTGTAGATGATGCACTTCGTGCCATAGAGGTAGTGCCTCCACATTTTGAGAGCAAACACCACGGCACCCAATTCAAGATCGTGCGTCGTGTAGTTCTTCTCATGATTATTCAGCAGTCTAGATGCATAAGCAATCACCTTGTTGCGTTGCATCAATACACATCCTAATCCTTGACGCGAAGCGTCACAATAGACCACGAAGTCTTCTACCCCTTCTGGAAGAGCAGGGATAGGTGCACTGCATAACTTCTTCTTAAGCGTTTGAAACGCCTCGTTCTGCTCTCGCTCCCACAAAAAGGTTGTGTTCTTCTTGGTTAGTGCGGTCAAAGGTTGCACTATGCGAGAGAAGTCTTTTATAAATTGTCGGTAGTAACTAGCCAGTCCTAAGAATTGCCTTATCTCCGTGGGAGTTTCAGGAATCTTCCAATTATTTATGGCCTCAATCTTGGAAGGGTCGACTTGAATCCCATTCTCATTCCCCACATGCCCTAAGAATTGGATCTTATGCATCCAGAATTCGCATTTAGAGAGCTTCGCATATAGTTGCTCATTCTTGAGTAATTCAAGAATTAGCCTGAGATGCTTCTCGTGCTCGTCTTTACTACGGGAGTAGATCAGTATGTCATCGATAAACACGATCACAAACTTGTCGAGGTAAGGGCAGCAAACGCGGTTCATGAGGTCCATGAATGCTGCTGGAGCATTAGTCAGTCCAAAGGGAATGACCAAATACTCATAGTGTCCATACCTAGTTCGGAAGGCCGTTTTGAGTATGTCCTCTTCTCTTATCTTTAGTTGGTGGTATCCTGACCTCAAATCTATTTTGGAGAAATAACTTGCTCCTTGCAGTTGATCAAATAGGTCATCTATTCTCGGAAGAGGGTAACGGTTCTTTTTGGTCAGTTTGTTCAATTCTCTGTAATCGATGCACATTCGCAGGGTTCCGTCCTCTTTTTCACAAACAGTACCGGGGCACCCCATGGAGAGACACTCGGACGTATAAATCCTTGTCATAGTTCTTGAATTATGCCATTAGCTCCTTCATCTCAGGTGGGCGAGTCGGTACGGTGCCTGGCTACTAGTGCAGCACCAGGCAACCATCTAGCAAATGTCTTCTACTAAATTCCATACTCTTCATCGGAAAGTCCGTTACTCCCTATTAGAAACACACATCATCAAATCTCTTTCTTTGCTCCTATCTTCCAAAATACCTATCTTATTATCACATACCCTTATCACTCTTCAATCCTATCTTCACTTTTAGGGATCTTCATCTCCATCATCAAATACTTGAAAGCTGGGCATCCCTTCATTAAGCTCTTGGTAGCCTTTAAGTGGATACTTGGGGTATAGGGTGTTACTCCTTTCGCTTCTACTACTAACACTTCTTTGTCGCTCAACGGATCTTGAGTAGACGCTCATCACATACGATTTCGACTCTATGCTTAGCTAGCCAGTCCATACCAACAACCACATCAAATCCTCCTAACTTAATGGGCATCAGGTTTATCCTTAACGTATTTCCCTTTAGATTCAGCGGGCAATCCCTGATGACTTCGTTACTTTCTAAAATGTTAAAGTCAGCTAATTCTACGGTAAACGTATCGGTCAAGGCACACGCGTCTAAGTCAATCAAAGGCCTAAAAGTACTAGAGACAAAACTAGCAGTCGCTCCAGTATCAAAAAGAACAGTAGCAAGATGATTGTTTACAAGGAACGTACCGTTAACCACGTCAGGTTCCCTACGAGCTCCAGCTGGGTCCATAACAAAAGCTCTTCCCTTAGGCTTGTTGTGCTTGGCATCCTTGTCTCTACCCAGCTTAGGACAGTTGTTCCTTATGTGCCCTGGATCTCCGCATTCATAGCATTGTTTTCCTGGTGCGTAAGTGCAGTCTTTGATTAGATGGCCTGTTATCTTGCACCTAAAACAGGGCATCGAGTTACATTCCCCTTGATGATGTAACTTGCACCTGTTGCAAAATGGGCTTGTCCCCGAATACAGTCTCCGGGTCTTGCTTCCCTGATCATCGCGCCTCGCACCTTCAGAACTCTTTCTACCTGACCCGCTACTACTTCCAACCGCTCTCTTCACTTCAAACCATTTTCTTTTCTCACCCACAAAGTTCCTCTTCTCATCAGCCGTTGCTTGTTCAGTCCATCCAGCCCTAATTAAGTCATCACTCAAACTTCTGGTAAGGTCAACAGCAGCTTGTAGGGTTGAAGGCTGGGAGGAACGGACCATTCCCCTAACTCTTGGGTGTAGCCCCCAGATGAATCGTGCTACACCTTTAGCTTCAGGCGTCACTAGATGGGGAACAAGTTGGGATAGGGCTAAGAAACGATTGATATATTCCGTGCAGTTGGGACCTTTCATTTCCAAACTTAGGAATTCTGACTCAAGCTTCTCGAGTTGATTGATGGGGCAATACTTGCTGGTCATTAGCTCTCTGAATTCGGTCCAACTCATTCGATTACCCACATTTCTTCCCTGGGTTTGAGTAATTGACTTCCACCATTCAAGAGCTGAACCCTTTAGGGATTGGGATGCGAACCTCACCATATGATCCATCTTGCACTCGCTAATGTCCAAGACAGCTTCCATTTCGTCAATCCATCTGTAAGTCTCTATAGCACCCTCGGTGCCATAGAAGTCCTTAGGCTTACATGCCATGAAGGTCTTATAGGAGCATCCATTCTTTAACGCCTCGGCTTCCTCGTCGTGGCCCTCGTCGTTCGCTGGCCGATCATTACCATTAGCATTATCTCGATCAGCATTTATCTGGGCGATAATGGTCGGGGTGGCGTTAGCTAGTTGCTGAGCTACGAGGTTAGCAATTCTTTCATCGCTTTCTTGATTAGCATTTTCCTTGTGAGGAGTTCCTGGTGGAGTAGGTTGGTTTCCAGTCTGTCTGGCTTCCTCACGGCGGCCCCTAGTGGCTCCTCGCCGTCCAAATCGTGTTCCTCTGTGAGTCGGCATTCTGATAGTATCACAAATAGATTCGTTTAGCATCTCAAAATTTGTTTCGAATAGCTTATGCATCATTACCCTACTACACCATGCCTCGGGAAGAGGGGTCATGGCGCGCACAAATGTATTTGCAACCCACTAAGAAAATCTTGAAAAAGTCCAAATCAAAACATGACATAACAGTTAGACAACCAATTAGAAAAGGGCACGAACCAATTTCAAGGCACAACACAGCATATTGAAATTCAATACAAATAGTCCAATAAATCTAGCATCCAAACAAACAGTTCATAAATAAATTGAGATAGTAGTATCATCCAGCAAAGTTGAATCAGAGTCAAGCTCTTACAAATTGGAAGGTGCCATCACCCCCATGTTAATAATAATAATAGTATCGAATAATAATTCAAATAGTTTCCTTCTACTGTCTAGAGACAGATAATCCTACTGCGTACCCCTACTCTCACATCCACTTTTTCTTCAGCCATCCAAACCATCCTGAACTCTTCTTTCTCTGCTCCTGCTCCAAACGCTGCACTCCTTGCGTAGCCATCATAGCCTGGAATTGAGCAGACTGGGAGGTTCGAGTGGCGTGCTGAACAGTCAACTCATGACGACGAACGGTCCTCAAGATTTCATCCAGTGTTGCATCAGAGGGTCCTACGTCACTTGCCCGGCGACTCGACTGGGAGTACCTATCACCAGCTAGTACGCTAGGGCCGTCATACATACTATGCCTCGGCGACATCAGGTGCTCATCACGTGGGTCAAACAGCGGAGGTACCGGAGTCGGAATCCTAACTGGCGGGGGAGGAGGAGGAGGCATCGTAAAGGATACGGAGGATCCTGGCCTAACAGTTTTGCGAGGTCGGGTGACAGTACGCGCACCCCTATTCCCAATAGGTTGGATGGGTGAGAGGGTAGGAGCAGCTACTTGAGGAGAGTGGGAACGCGTTCGGCTTCGGGAAAGTGATGTGGAGGAAGAGTCCTCAGAAGCTTCAGTGTCATCTGACGTGACGGATATCCACCCTGGATGTCCGCATCTCCAGAGGTACGCTTCATACTCAGTCTGAGGCTTCGCCCTTCTCAAGGTTCCGGTAGGAGTGGCCTCAGTGTCGGGGTGAGCAGGCGCCTTACCTTTATCAGCCATAATCGTTGCGTCCTGTCAGAAACACATCATGAGTAATTTGGTTTCTCATAGCTCATGATTATAATAATAGTACTAGTAATAGTAGTGATGGCAATAGTATCTGTTATTTCAACATATAATCGTCCGTGTTGCCCAAATCAATAGTCTCTTCAAATAGTATCGGATAACATAGCTCATCATATAAATCATTTAAATCCCCTTTTTAAAATAAGTTTCAAAATCATCAATATAAATCAGAAAAAGTCCAACCATAACCTAAAGATCCATGATGGAAATTACGCATCCGGTAAATTCATGATTACGTTGATCAAGTGTAATCATCAATTTACCCAAGCCGATCATCCCAACACTTCTCACAAGAACAGTCCTAGGGTATCAGTGTTGTAGCCTAGAGTCTACTATGGTATTCCCGACTTCTCTACAACCTTTGGCTTTGATACCAATCTGTCACACCCCGGGCCCAGGTAGGGTGGGACGTCACAGACTAGCAACAACATATGGCAGCGGAAACAAACCATTACAAGAGCTCAAAGGAGAGAATATCACATGGCATTGATGTTTTAAAAAGATACTGGGGCTAGAAATAAATCAAGCCCCCAAATGAGTTTTACAATCAACCATAAAAATAAATTGAACTTGTTCAACACAAACATGAAATTGTTCAAATGATTCATTAAGGAAAATATGCCAATGCCATGGTCGCGGGGATAGGTCTACGTCTTCACAACAGCTAGGATCTCTTCATAAATTACCTGAAACATGCTCAAAAAGAAATTTGTGTCAACTAAATAGTTGGTGAATTCAAGTGCTTAAAGTTTAAAAACAAAAAGGACTTAACAAATCCTTATTTGATAAAAAGGAATAAGTCATAGTTTCAACATCGTGGGAGAATCATAATCAACCCTGCACTCAGTCCCGGTTGGCCTCTTCTAAAGTTGTGTTTAACCGGATATTCCCGAAGGAAGAACTGAGCCCCAAACCAGTGAACCATACCTGCCCAGATGGTTCACCATAGTTTCTTAACAAAACATGTTACATGCCACAAACGACCCCTTAGGATCTCAGTGGGTTACCCTTCCTGGAACGGAAGCCACTGTGTGTGGGGGATTCCCCAAATAGATCTATCCATATAAAACAAGCGGTTCACGAAAGAATTAATGATCATGATATAAGTATCAACAGGTAACCATAAATCCCACATACAAGCATCAAGTAAAGCACAAATATAGTTCATAAATAACAGAGCATGTTTCACCCCAAAACAGTAGTAAAAAGGGGAAGTCACTAGAACTCACCTTAGGTTTCAAGTCAAAATATCTCTTGGTGTGCCGGGAGTGTCTCAAGTCTAGCACCCTAACATGTACATATTAAGTGATAAGTTACTTCTCTAAACTCATTTAAGGTGCAACAAGAGTGTCAAGAATTTCGCTATTAGGTAAGGCTTTGATTTCGCGAAGGTTTGCATAAAAAGTTTCCTTTTATGGCAGGTCATGGTTTCTTCATGTAATTTGGGATTATTACATCATTAGGTTAAGGACATAAGGAAATTTTGTTGTTCAAGTGATTATTAGCTTCATAGGAGTCGGTTATAAAGTTTGGTAAAATTTTACAGTTTAGTCCCTCAAGTTTAAAAATTGACAGTTTCTACCCTCAAGTTTGGTTTCTTGTCCTTTATGATACTTAAGACCAAAAATCAGGTTCTTAGAGTAAAATTTTACTTATTACAGAGTAAGTGTTCCAAAATTTCAGTTTACGGGTCCGGTTCTAAAACTATGTGTTTAACGCTCCCGGTTGCGGTAAAAGCCGGGGAGTTTTAACAGTTAATTTAGGGTTTTCATAAATTTGAGTCTTGGACCAGTAGGTATCATCTAAAAGATATTTTTATAAATTTTAAGTCCTTAAATTGTGAAATTTTGCCTCTAATAGTTGAAAGTCTCGTTTTTACGTTTGACCCGTTAAAACGCGGTTTTGACCGTATTTGACCATTTAAAGCTTGTTTGACCAATTTTTCAAATTATTTAGGTCTTTTACTACTTAACTTACTGAAATTACATGATTTTTATAAATCTTAGCTTTAAACTCCTTTTTCATGGATTTTCTCAAAAACGATGCCCGGTTGGTACCCGTTTTTAGTTGAAACGCCATTTAATTGTTCTTTTGACCATTTAAATTACCCATTGGCTCCAGAACACTTTATTTATCATTTCTAAGCCTGAAATACTTTCAAGATGGTTAAAACCATGTTTTTACTATTTTTAAGGTCGTTTTACCATGTTTCGGGTCTCGAAATTAACCAAAATGGGTCTAATCTTAAAATGTCCTTAATTTCCAGAGATTAACCACTTGTCACACACTTAATATTCATCAAAACATTATGAAATTATGTCCAAACTCACGGCTAGGTTACCCATCACAACAATGAACCATCAACTTAGTAATTTAGCCATAACCAACCATAACACATGTGTAAATCATTGCAAACTTGTAGTAAACCTTACCAAAACCCCATTTAACTTTAAAACCAGATTATTAGGGTGTTACAAAGTCGTTCATGAGTAGGTTGTAAGCCTTTGGTTAAGAGGGTTTTCAAACAAGTACTTAGCTTGCAATATATCTTGTAAAAAGAAGGTTTTTAAGGTGTAACTTGTGCTAAAACCATATATCCACGGTGTATCTTCTTTTATAACTTTTAAAACAGGTTATTAGGAGTTCATTAAGCCTTTAACAAGCAGGTTATAAGTTTTGCTTTCAAGGGTTACAAGATCCACAAGTTAGATGGTGCAAAAAGTCCCAAAAATAGGGTTTTCATGGTGGAAATCGGTTTCCACCTTAAGAATGACAAGTATAACGAGTGAGATACCTCTTGTGAAGTTGAAAGCTCCTCAAAAACAAGGTAGTGGTGTCGGGTTTCTGCTACAACAAAGAGAGGAGGTGTTTTTAAAAGAGAAATGAAAGAACACATGAAAAGACCATTTTCGGGTGACATGAAGCTTACACTTGGTGTTGTTCACGTTTTGGAGAGTGTAGATGGTCTTGGATAGCTCGAATCTCCTTGGACAAGGCTGGAGAATCTTCTAACAAAGCTGGAAGAGTCGAACAATGGGTAGAGGTGTGTCCAAACTCGCGGATATGCCCACCTTCTTGCGGGTTTTAGGTTGGTCGATGCTTGTGATGTTGTTGTTTGCGATTTTTGGAGCTGAAGTAGAGAGAATTTTGAGAGAGTTTGCAAGGGAGAGGGAGTGAATTCTGATGAGAAATAGAATAAGAGAGAAGAGGGAGAGAGTTGAGAGTGAAAGGTGTAAGGAGTGCATGTGAGGAGAGTGGTGGATGTGGAGGTGGTGTAGAAGAGAGGGGAGTGGGGAAGAGGGGGCGGCCGAAGCTTGGCATCTAGTGTGGATGGTTTTTATTTATTTATTTTTAATAGTAAATGATTTGTTAGGTAGTGTAGTTTTTTAGTATTTGGTAGAATATATTATTTAGTGAATGATGTTAATTGTATTATCTTGTGCATGTCCATGCATGCATGAGCCGAAAATATATATAAGTGTGAATGTATGCTCACATTTTAATTGTTTCACTTGAGATTAAATTTCGTAAGGGTGACTAGTTAACATTCCCGGAACACTAAATTTTTAAAAAGGTGAAACCTAAACTAACTAAAAGTCAATAAAATCATATGAAATCATAAATTGAATCAAGTAGCAAGAAATGTTTCTAAATTCATGATTGGGTTGGATTGTTTCAATTATGAGTACTTATAAGATGGATAATGATGCAAGTAAATTAGGGTTTGAATAACAACCTAGAGGCCGGTTGTCACAATAACCATTCCACTCAGGAATGTTATTTCAACAAAAAGAACAAGAGAAAAGGCACAAAGAAGAAAGAATCAGATAAGTCTGAATCAGACACTCAATCTACTGATTATGCAAAGGGTTCAAAACTGAAGAAGTCTGAACTAAAATCAAAGTCAAAATCAAAGGACAAAACTTCCTCAAGTGCTCATCCAGCAAAGAAAAGATCAACTTTTCAGCAATCAAAAACACCTCACAAAAGGGTAGATTTGACTGATAAGGATGATGATGATGTATTCTTTGATAATTTTGAAAAGGGAATTCATATACCTCATTCAAAAACAAAAGATTGTGAGACATTTAATCATAAAGTTTCATTATCAAAACCAAAGCCTCAAATGAACAAAATTGAGTTGAATCAAGAAGAAATTGGGAAACATCTGAAACAACTCAGAATGAATCAAGCAAAACTAAAACTGAAACTTCAAGACATATTCATAAAGGAGTAACAATTTTAGACACTGCTGACAAACCCAAGATCATTAAGGCTTGGGTTGTCAATTCTAACTGATTCATGAAGGAGTAACTATTTTAGTCACTGCTGTCAAGTGGTATGTTGACAGTGGTTGTTCTAGGCATATGACAGGAAACTGTTCACTTCTCCATGATTTCAAACATAAAAATGCTTCTTATGTGGCAATTGGTGGGGATAAAAAGGGAGGTAAAATTGTTGGTGAAGGAATGGTAACAAATGGTGTGCTCAAATTTAAGAAAGTAAATTATTGTGAAAATTTACAATATAATTTACTAACTTTGTCTCAAATTTGTGATCAAAATTATACCACATGGTTTGATAATACTAATTGTTACATTCTTAAACCAGGTTTTTCTGTTCCAGAAGATTGGGTCTTCCTCAAAGCATCAAGAAAAGGAAACACTTATGTTTTGGATATGAACAATACCTTACTCATAAAACATGAAACATGCCTTCTATCTAAGTTATCAGAAGATGTATCTCAATTTTTGGCACTGAAAGCTTGTCCATTCTAAGATGAAGAACATGAACAAATTGGTGAAAAATGACTTAGTCATTGGATTGCCAAAGAAAGAGTTTCATGCTCAACTCACTGTTCTTCTTGTTACAAAGGAAAACAACATAGAGTGTCACATAAATAAAAAATTATCAATTACAATACTACACCACTCAAATTGCTTCACATGGATCTGTTCGGTCCTACCAATTTGATGAGCATTGGAAAAAGGCAATATTGTTTGGTGATAGTTGATGATTTCACAAGATTTACATGGGTCTTTTTCTTAAAACAAAAGAGTGAAACATCAGAAACATTAATGGACTTTGTGATCAAGATTGAGAATCAACTTGACGCAAATGTTAAAATTTTTAAGAGTGACAATGGTACTGAATTTGTCAATTTTGAACTGGAATCCTTTTGCAGGAGAAAAGGTATTGCAAGGCAATTCAGTACACCAAGAACTCCACAACAAAATGGAGTGGCTGAAAGAAGAAACAGAACTTTCATTGAAGCAGCCAGAATAATGCTAGCTGATTCATAATTGCCCATCACCTTTTGGGCTGAGGTAGTGAATACTGCATGCAATGTTCAAAACAGAACATTAATTGTCAAAGAATACAACAAAACTCCTTATGAGTTCTTGTTTAAAAGAAAACCATACATAGGATATCTTAGAGTTTTTGTGTGTCATGTTTCTGTTTTAAACATAAAAGAGTCATTGGGAAAATTTTCAGAAAAATCATAGGATGGTTTCTTTGTTGGATATTCTTCAACATCTAAATCTTATAGGATCTATATTTCACAACATAACATTATGGAAGAAACTCCTAATGTATCCGTTGATGAATCTGTATTCACTAAGTCAGTTAAAGGTTCATCATGGTTGTTTGACATAGATGCTCTAACTGAATCATTTAACTATGATTATTTGAACACTACGGGATCTGATGAAATATGTTATCCATTTGTTCCACCTCATATGAATGAAGTTGTTGGGACCGTGTACGTACGAAATACTAACTGATAATGCGTGAAACCAGATCAAATAGTGCGGAATCCTATTTGATTGACGATCCAATCAGTGAGAACGCAATCCCGATCAATCTAATGATTAAAGAAACGTTAAGAACGAGTAGAAAACGATCAGATGCGAACTATGAACTTGGAATAGGCTTTCTGGACGCTCTAGATGGCTAGGATATGAGTATGTGTCAAAAGTTACGTTTTTCCACGAATTAAGTGGTATTTATAGGTTTGCAGTCTTCATTCGTGCGACTGAACCATTAGCATGGTGCAACCCCGGGGCCCAGGTAGGGTGGGACGTCACAGACTAGCAACAACATATGGCAGCGGAAACAAACCATTACAAGAGCTCAAAGGAGAGACTATCACATCGAATTAAAAGTTTTCAAAAGATACCGGGGCTGGAAACAGATCCTGGCACCAAATGAGTTATACAACCAACGTAGAAACAAATTGTATTTGCTCAACAGAAATGTAAAATTGTTCAAATTGTTCATTAAGTAAAATAAGCGAATGCCATGGTCACGGAGATAAGTCTAGGTCTTCACAACAGATAGGATCTCTTCATAAATTACCTAAAACATGCTCAAAAAGAAATTTATGTCAACTAAAAAGTTGGTGAATTCAAGTGCTTAAAGTTTAAAAACAAAACGGACTTAACAAATCCTCATTTGATAAAGAAGAATTGAATCGTAGTTTCAACATCGTGGGAGAATCATAATCAACCCGGCACACAGTCCCGGTTGGCCTCTTCTAAAGTTGTGTTTAACCGGCTATTCCCGAAGGAAGAACTGAGCCCCAAACCAGTGTACCATACCTGCTCGTATGGTTCACCATAGTTTCTTAACAAAACCTGTCACATGCCACAAACGACCCCTCAGGATATCAGTGGGATACCCTTCCTAAAATGGAAGCCATTGTGTGTGGGGGATTCCCCAAATAGATCTATCCATATAAAACACATGAGATGACCATTTTCGGGTGACATGAAGCTTACACTTGGTATTGTTCACGTTTTGGAGAGTGTAAATGGTCAAGAATGGTCTGGAATTCCTCGGAAAAGGCTGGAGAACTCCAACAAGTGCTGTAGAATCTTGGACTTGCAAGAATCAAGCACCAATTTTCACAAAATGGCACCTTCTCGCTTGTTTGAGCTTGGCCGATGGATGTATGGTGTTGTTCTTCGAATATGGGGCTGCAATGGTGTTCAAAACCGTGGTGTGTGTGTGTTTTTTTTCTGGAGAGAAACCGAGAGAAGAGAGTGAGAGAGGTGGAAATGCTTGCATGAATGAGGAGTGGAGGGTTGAAGGTGGTGGTGTGTAGTGGTGTAGAAGTGTGGTGATTGGGGGAGAGGGGGCGGCCGAGATTTGGCCTCTAATGGCATTTTTGATTTAATTTTAAATACAAATTAATATTATGTAGTATTAATTTGTTGTGTAGTGTGGTATTTTAGGTGGTAAGAGTTTTTAGTTAGTTGATGTGTCTTGTGTATGATTATGCATGCATTAGCCGAAAATTAATGTGTGTAAGCACACATTTTTAATTGTTTCAATAATAAATTGATTTCATAGTAAGGGTGACTAATTGACTTTCCCAGAACACTAAGTTCAAAAAGGTAAAACTTAAATTAACTAAAAGTCACTAAAATCACAAAATGGAACAAATAGCAAAAGATGATTCCAAATTCACTAATGGAGTTAGATTGTTTCTATTATTAGTACTCATAAGACGGGTAATGATGCAAGTAGATTAGGGTTAGAATAACAACCTGGAGGTCGGTTGTCACACATGGTTTAGTCGTGCGACTGACTCATGCGACTGATTCATACGCACGACAGAAGGTTCAGTCGTGCGACAGATTCAATCTCATGTCTCACTCGTACGACTGATCCAGTCGTCTGGTTCAGTCATGCGACTGGTTCATTAGCATGATGTATTAATGTGTATGGTCCATAAGTATGGACCATTAGCATGAATCATCATATAACAACTTCAAACCTATATAATAAGTTTATATATATATATATACATATATATATATATATATATATATATATATATATATATATATATATATATATATATATATATATATATATATATATATATATATATATATATATATATATATATATATATATATATATATGAATCAGATATAAGTAAACATCAAAGCACAAATCATATATTATTACATTGTTTCATTACAAATATGAAAGCCATGACAAACTTTTACATTAAGCACATAAACTAGGGACATATGTATCAGCAAACTCCCCCTTGGATCTAGTTTACTCTAATGTCTGACATTTTCATATGCTATTCAAGCCTCTTGTACTTCTCTTCTGTTGTGACTCCTACGTGTATTTCATATGCAAAGCAGAGCCGTATCACATTCCTGAATTGGAGAGCTTGTACAATATCATGCGCGTCATAGAACAGTGGCCACTTGTATAGAGTGTAGACATCTTTAGCTGACAAGTTGGTAAGCCATATTGGGTCAAATAACCTGATAGTTTCCATTTGCCCTCTCTGTTTAGAACTATGATCGCTTCACCCGTCATCCAGTCATAATACCACCATTTGAAATGTGGAGTGAAGTCCTGAGGCATTTCCCGTAAGGGAATGTTCGACATCGTGCGCGGGGGACTCCACTTTAACACTTCTTTAGGCTTTCCAGATATGGGATCCACTTTAGACTTGCGAATAAACCTCTTCGGTAGTTGATGTCTGAAGTTTACCCACCTGGTGTGGTATTCCTTCTTTAATGCAGCTTCAAACCAACTTGACATCTTTCAGGGATTAGCATACAGCAGATTTAAGCATGCTAGTCGGTTGAGTTCAAAACCTAGGAGAGTCTTCAGATCATGAGGGTACCTGAAGTACTCTATTCCCTTCTCCCTTTTCACATCATAAACATTTAAATCCTTAAAATATGGCCACACAATGATCTTGCTAGACATCTTCTGATGTTTCTTGACCTTGTAGAGCTTGGTGTAGGCATTTTGCTTTGGAGCTGTTCGTTGGGCTCGTATTTCAGCAAAACAAGCCGCCCATTCAGCCTTCCTTATATCAACATCTGCATCCGAGGCTTGGGCTTGGCTTTCAATATTATCCTTTTCCTATTCCGTTTCATCCAGCTTTTCATATGTAGCATTGTCGAGAGTCTCACCCAAGTTGGGGATCATATTGCCCATTCGGTCAGTGTACTCTTGATAGTGTTCAGACGTGACATACTCAATCTCTATTTCATCAACGTCATTCAGCTCATCATCACTAATGACATCTACCTCTAGAGCGTCTTTGACAAGCTCGTCTGGATTCAGTCTGAACATCTCTGCGAGTTTCCCATCATTCAGATCGTGAATAATTTCCCCTTCTTCGGGGGTTTAGCTCACTGACCGTCTGACTATCCCTTGCAAATCAAGAATCATGGTGAATTGAGACTTGATTTGCTGCGGGGGAGCAATATCATATTCATGTTGTTGAGAGGTTTGATATGCTTGATTTAAACATTTAACACATCAATTATTAGTAGTTAATTAAGACATTAAAAACATAGATAAACATATATAATCATAAATTACATTAATGTAATACTTGAATCAAGTACACAATTTTTTTTTAAATTCAAAACATCGAATCTTTGCTTGTATGTTGATCGGTCAATTCTTCAACTGTTGGAGCTGAAGACGATGCTTCTTGATCTTGTGCTCTCTTAGTACGCCTTTCTTGACCCTGAGTAGAGGCTGATGCAGCAGCATCACCTTCTTCATCATCATCATCTCCTCTCTTCTTTCCATTCAGTCCCTCTTCATCATCCTCATCTTCTTCACCAGTATCATCATCATCATCATCATCATCACCTTCTCTTATCTTTAAGGGCTCATCTTTTGATCCTTTCAGCCTGAGCATGATCTTCTTGTTCTTTCCTCCAAATCCTTAATCCTCTTAACCGAATGAGCATTTTGCTCATGAAGCTGTGCAATCTGCTGAGCTTGAGCAGCATTGAGCTCCATACGCTGGTTTAGCTATGTAGCTCTTTACTCATCGGCAGCTAGCAGCTTTAGCACCATTCTGTTTAGGTTGGCTAGTTGTTCCTCTACCCTGATGGAGGGTAGAGTGGATCCATGGCTTAGTGGGACGTGAGCAGATGTCCCGGCTCGTTGGGTGGTGATGGTGGTGGTGGATGTGGTGAATATGGGAGGTGGTATAGGAGTGGATGGTGATGGAGTGGCTGTGGTGGTGGTGGTAGGACGTATGGTAGTGGTAGTCGGAGGTGTGTTAGTGGAGGTGGTAGCTGTGGTAGAGGTAGTGGAGGCTGTGGTCGTGGTGGTGATCAGTGTAATCCTCCTCCTCTTGCCCTTCATGCCCTGGGGCTGAGCCATCCTCTTCTTCCTTGATCCCTTGGAAGAGGATGCTCCCCCTGTGATCATGGGCTGGTCCGGGATATATGAAGGATCAATGACATTGGTAGCAACATCCCTGGACTCGCCCTGGCATGCACCAACCGCCTTGAGTCATCTTTTAGTGGCCATAACCTGGCTCCCAACTGTCCCCAGAGGCTCATCATCTGTATCCTCTTCTTCATCTATTTGAAAGGAGGGGTGGATTGGTGCCTGCTCGGATCCACCCGAAGCCTCACCACCTTGACCATCACCATGGTCATAGTCGTCATCGTCTGAATCATCAGTGGGTAGCTCAATTGGCTTGATGTCTGAATCACTCTCATCGTGACGCCACTTCTTGTGAGAAGGCGCCACGTAATCAACACTAGCCAAATGCCCAAACAATCTCCTGACAGGGGGTTTCACTTGCTTCCCCCTGTACACTTTCATCCGACCCAAAGTGGTATCATCCATCACCTCGAATACCACAGCATCTTCTTTCTCCTTTGGCAAAGACGGAAGCTTCACATCAATAATAAGCTGTAAGAACCGAGGGTACATGCAAAAGCCATCCTTACCCTTGGCCTCTAGGTTCTCTACCATGTAAGAGAATATCATGTTGGAGAAGCTGAAGGGGTGATTCAGCACCAGCGCTACGTAAGCATTCTGGATTTGGTCAGATAGATCATCGAATCCACCCCTCCATGAAGCAATGCACTTTAGAATGACGTGTGCCAAGTACTTGAACTGGGGACACAGGTTGCTTTTGTTGAGCACACCTGCGTTGATGTCCCCAATGTACTTCATCCGTAGAAAACATCCCCTTACGGTAAGAGGATGTAACCTGGTTGGGTAGGCAGCATCATCACCCACGTCCAGTAGCCGTCGAAGTTTTACTGCAGTAACCTCAATCTCTTGCCCAAAAATGGTGCTCCGAATACAGTAGGGCTCAGTAGATCTATCTACTGACGCACCTTCCCAGAAGGCCTGCTGTATAGACCGGCAGGGCGTGCATGGAGCAGATATGGCTCTGTAGATCCTTGATCTCCTCAGCAATGCAATAATACCAACAAACTCAGTAGCATTCCGAGTGGTGGCATCCAAGTGAGCACAAATGTTGTGCTTGGTGTTGATGATCCACCTATGTGCCGTGTTTCTGTAACACAAGACACATAAATATAAGATTTGTCCATAACAGAAACTGTTCAAATTTAAGTTGTTCTGAGATCAGTCTGGTTCAACCGGGCGATTGAGCCATACGACTGAGTTCAGTCGTGCGATTGAGCTTGCGGTTGAGTTCAACTGGGCGATTGAACATGCGACTGAGTTCAACCGGGTGATTGAGCTTGCGGCTGAGTTCAATCGTACGATTGAGCTCATACGCCTTATTCATTCGGTCGATTAAGTCATTCACCCAGCTCAATCGTGCGATTGAAGTTCATTCGGACTGTCTATTCGCCTAACTCTCTGTTCGACACTCTAACCTTGAATCTAGGTCAAAACTTAATGTTAAACGTCGTGTTTAGACTCGTTAGATTCGCAGGGACCCAAACTATGACTATATGTCCTTCATTTTAACGATTTTGCACACTTAGGTGGTCTATTTGAAGGTTTTTTATAGATTTCTTGATTTTATTCAAATTTGGTCTGTTATTGTTTGATTACACCATGCATTTTGTGCGATTTCATTCACTAAGTACATGTAGAAGATGAGAGTACACGTTAGTAACACAATCACAGTGCAAAATCAATCAAATCGAATTTTGGGAGAGTAACTTTGCTTTTGTGTGATTTGGGAACGATTGAAGGGTGGTGAGAATGTGCAACCGACTCCCCTCTATTTATACTGAGTTTACCTTCAGTCGTGCGACTGGACCTATTCGCATGCTTCATTCGTGCAACTGGCTCAGTCAGGCACATCCATTCGTGCGATTGGTTCATTCTGGTGATCCAATCGCATGGATTGACCCACGCTTATGGTCCAATCGTACGTTTGGTCCATACGTATGGTTCAATCGTGTGATTGGCTCATACTCATGATCCAATCATGCGACTGGTCCATACTTATGGTCCAGTCATGCGAATGTCCCAGACTTATGAGTTTGACCTCAAGCCCTTTCACACACTTTACCTGTTAACTACTGATAAGATGTTATGACCGATGACCATCTCAGACATAACCTTTTTAATTTGAAAAAAACTGTTGATCACCTCAGATGTGATCCTTTTAACTTAAATACCTTTGATCACCTCAACGTGATCCTGTAAGGATTCATATAAGTCTGATGCAACACAAAACATCCAAAGTCTCTCTGCAAGCATGCACTAAAGAACTGAAGTAGAAATGCTTCGGAAGTTTTACACCATGCACTAGAAATATTCTAAGTGTAAAATCTTCCGAAGCCAAGACCAATATCTTCCGAAGCCAAAAGTGAAGTCTTCCGAAGCTTCAAAGACAAAGTCTTCCGAAGCCAAAGAGTGAAAACAGATTTCTTCCGAAGACTTTTAGAGATATGCCTTTATCTGATGTACTTTACCATAAAGCTGGACCACCTTTCCGCTGCAACTCTTAAAGTCACCAACTTACATGAGTTGGTGAAAGGTCCATGATTTTGGTAACTGTACATTGAGGTCTTGAGTCCATGCTTTATACTTTATGTACTATAATCCTTTTTGTAATATATTAGGATGTGAGCTATGGCATGTCATAGTCACAAGTCAAAAGGCAGATATGCCTTCTGATTCTATAATTGATTTTGTTTGTGTCTAGTTAATTGTATCCAGCTGGCTTTCAAAGTATAGCCGGCTGTAGGTTGTAGTATAAGTATTCCATGTTCTTGTATATTTCTTTATGCTTTTTAACACTTGTAAGAGAACTTGAGAAAGCAATATACTGCATCCTTGAAACCCAATCTCTTGTGTTCTCTTGTTTTGTCTCTTACTCATTACTTGTGTTCTTAGTATCATTCTTGTGGTTAATCCAGTTTAATGTTTGATTAAGTTTGGCTAATCTCCTCTTTGTGTTGTTGTGTTTTAAGTGACCACCCTTCACAGGTCCTGCAATTGGTATCAGAGCATTTCAGGCTCTTGATATAAGATCTCACCATCTTAAGATCCCTCACACACACACAAATACTAAACTTTTAAATGGCAGCCATTTCCAAAACTGATATGGAAACTAGAACCATGAACAAGTCCCCACTGATCACTCTTGATGATTTTGATACCTGGTGTATGAGAATGGAAGGTTTCATCAGGTCTCTAGACTCAAGAATGTGGGAGTCTGTTGAAAATCGACCTTTAATACCCAACACTCCCTCTGCTACTGGTGCTGGTATGATTCCCAAAGATGTTGCTAACTACTCTGATGAAGATAGGAAGAGAGTAGAGATTGACAGAAAAGCCATGACAGCCCTTCAAACTGCCCTTCCAAACTCTGTGTATAGAGGTTTCAAGAAGTGCAAAACAGCTAAATAGCTGTGGGATGCACTAAAACTGATGTATGAAGGCTCCTCTGAAGCCAAGGATAACAAGAAGGATCTCTTGAAGCAGCAGTTTGAAAACTTCACCTTCAAAACAGGTGAAACCATGACTCAACAATACTTCAAGTATATTGAGTTAGTGGATACCCTTGTTGATGGAGGAGTTCCTCTTGAAAATAGAGACATTGTAAGGAAATTCATGTCCTCACTTCCTAGGCAATGGACACACTATTGTGTGGTGATCAAGAGGACTGAAAAACTCAAAACTCTTACTCTGACAGAGTTATATGGGATTTTCAGTGGCTACCAGATGGAGATGAACATGCAAGGTTCATATGGAAACTCCAACAATCAATTGGGTTCAGCCCTGCATGTGGTTGAAAGGGATAGCATAGAACCCCAACATCATCTCATATGCTACCCTGAAAATTCACCAAAGGGTCCTTTCATCACCTTCCCAAAGACACCTAGGGAGAACTACACTCAACGAAGCCCATTCCAAGAGACAAGCTCTTCTCAAGCCTTTGTGTCTTCTGATGAAAGCTATGGCAACTCTCTTTTCACTCTTGAAAGCCTGGATTGTATTCATCCAGATGATCTGGAATATATGGAAATAGTCCAGCAGATGGCTCTTCTCACTTATAGAGCCAAGAAGTTCTACAAGAGAATTGGAAGGAGGTTTCCAAGCAATGCAACCAGTGGAAAGTTTGGCTTGGACAAAAGCAAAGTTAAGTGTTACAACTGTAACCTGATGGGCCACTTTGCTAGAGAGTGTAAGGCACCTAAAACAAATGGTGGCCAAGCACAAACCAGACCAAACTACACTGAGAAATCCCCTTAGAATAAGAAGCCAAAACAACAAGCTGTTGTTGCTGTTGAAGAAGGAGGCTTTGACTGGAGCTTTCAGGTAGAAGATGCTTCTCCAAACCAAGCCCTAATGGCAGATCATGATGAATCCAAGGAATTGGAACATCTCTGTTCTCCTGATTGCATTGATAAAGTTAATAGATACAGGTCCTATAACTTGGAGATGAGATATGATCTTGAGTCCTTAAACATTTTAAAATCTGATTTTAGAAAGTCTGAAAATAATTATAAATTAAAGATAGAGGACTTAGAGAAAACCATTTCAGTTCAAAAACATGAGCATACAGATTTTAGGACTCAAATAAAAGATCTCATAACCAAGCTGACTGAGTGCCAGCTGAGCTTGTGATCAGCAAAGCCAGGGCGGAAAAGAGTGTTCTTGAAGAAGAGACCTTCAAGAACATGATATCCTCATCCCTGCACAACAAGGTGTATTATCAAAATAGACAGGCACTAGGATCTAATGAGATAGCTCCTCCAGACACAATCTTGTCTATAAGATGTCCTAGGTGTGGAACTTGTGAAGATGAGCTTCCTCTCATAGATCCTATAAGTGAAGAGGATGAAGAGAAGATAGTGAAGAATTCCTCTGAGAAGAGTGAAGAGGAGGATTCTAAGAAGGGCCACTATTCTTATAAGGAGAATAAGATTACTGTGATGACCAAGTCAATGAGAAAGAACTTGATCAGGAAGAGCAAAAGAAAAGCAAGGAAGGCTCAAGAGATCAAGGCTACCTTTGACTCTAAGCAGAAACAGGTTTTAATCTCTGCAGGGTTTGAAGTAGTAAAGACTGAAGACATCAACCAAAACTCTTCAGCTAAGAGTTCTGTTTCTTGTTCAAATTATCTCAGTACCAAGAAGAAGACTAATCTGCTGTGTACCACTGCTGCACAGCCTGGACCATCAAACTCCAAGAACAGTTCCCAGCCTATAAGAACTGTCTCAACATCTGCAAAGATGAAGGTGGAGAAGGGGTGTGACCAAAGACAGTCTTGTTCTCATAAGAAGACTCTTGTGAAGAAGAAAATATTGTGTGTCATGTGTGAAAGTACCTCTCACATTGCTAAGGATTGTCCATACAATCCTAAAAGTACTGTCCATATGACCAAGACGAAGACTTCAAAGAGTTCCAAGAAGATTCAAGCTTCGGAAGGAAAATCTGTTTCCTTCGGAAGCTCCAAATCTTAGAAGAAGGCAAATGAAAAATTACCTTCCGAAGAGAAGTTGGTCTCGGAATAAAGGAATTCTTCCGAAGCACTGAAGTGTGCTGCAGTGCCTGTAGAATCTTTTGAAGGTTCAGTCATCAAAACTTCCGAAGCCTCAAAAGCTTCCGAAATTTTGATGGTCAAGTCCAAGACTCCAAAGGTGGTGTGGAAGTCTAAGAAAGAACAAGTGACTAAAAATTTTCCATCAACAACAGCTCAAGATCCTCCTAGCATAACCATAGGATCTATTACTGTTGCATTACCTTCTATTATACTTAGTGAGCCCGAGACAAATAAGGCTTGGGTTTCCAAATGTAACTAATCATTTTCTTTGTGCAGGAAAAGCTCAAAACAAACAAGAATGTCTGGATCATTGATAGTGGCTTTTCCAGGCACATGACAGGCAATAGGTAACTACTCCATAACTTTGAAAGGATTGATGGAGGACCAGTTGCTTTTGGAGGAGATGAAGGTGGTTACATTTCTGGAAGGGGCAAGGTCACAAATGGTAAGCTTAGCATTGAAAAGGTAAACTTTGTCAAGGAGCTTGGGTACAATCTTTTGAGAGTATCCCAATTTTGTGATCAGAGTCATAACATGCTCTTTACGAAGCATGAGTGCATTGTTCTCAAGCCTGGAGTGGTCATTCCTCATGAGCACATCCTGCTTAGAGCCCCCAGAAAAGGGAACATGTACAAGATGGACTTGCAAGAAACATCTCCCTCTGGAGAAGTTTCATGCTTTCTGTCAAAAGCCAATAGTGATGAGTCTTTCCTATGGCATAAAAGAATGTGCCATGTAAACTTTAAGAACATGAATAAACTAATTAAACATGATTTGGAAACTAGAATGCCAAAGAAAGAGTTTACAAGTGATGATCATTGTGTTGCATTCCTAAAAGGGAAGCAACATAAGGTATCTCACAAGCCTAAGGAAAGGAACTCCATCACTACTCCCCTACACTTATTACATATGGATCTCTTTGGCCCCACCAGTGTAATAAGTCTAGGACGGACCTCTTATTGTTTGGTGATCACAGATGATTTTACAATATTCACTTGGGTTTTCTTTCTTAGAACTAAAGATGAGACCCCTGAGATTCTGAAGAATTTCATCTTAAAAATTGAGAATCAAAGTGATCACAAGGTCAAAACCATAAGATGTGATCAAGGGAGTGAATTCAAGAATCAAACCCTTGATGCATTTTGTGATGAAAAAGGTATTACAATACAATATAGTGCTCCCAGGACTCCACAACAAAATGGTGTTGCTGAGAGAAGAAACAGGACACTAATTGAAGCTGCAAGAACTATGTTGTCTGACTCTAAACTACCCATCACCTTCTGGGCAGAGGCAGTAAACATTGCTTGCTATGTGCAAAACAGAGTTTTAGTATTTAAGACACATGGTAAGACTTCTTATGAACTTTGGCACAAGAGAAAACCTTTCATTGGCTTTCTCAGGTTATTTGGATATCCTTGCACCATCTTAATACCAAAGATCAAATTGCCAAATTTGCTGAGAAATCAGATGATGGACATTTCATTGGATACTCTTCTCAGGCTAAGGCTTATAGAGTATACAATCTCAGAACTAGAATTGTTGAGGAGTCAGCCAATGTGACTTTCAATGAACACACACCCTGTGTGGCTGGTTCTGGTTCTGATTGGCTATTTGATCTTGATTTAGTTACCAACTGTTTTAACAAATCTTATAACAATGTTTCAGGATCTGCAGAAAATTTAAATACAGGTGATCCTGATCCAAGATTTAAGCTAAGAAGACCTTCAACTCATACATCTTCAGCTCCAGTTTGAACTACTTCAGCAAATGAGGTTTCAATTAGCACTACAATGACAAACTCTGCTGATACATCTAGGGTGCCTTCAAATTCCAGCTCAGAGGCTCCACAACCAGACAAAGATGCCTTAATTGTGGAAGACAACAATGGTGATGGTGAGAGTGATCAAGAATTCCTTGATGCTAATAACCACACCATAGATGACAACATCAATGATGTCACACACTCATTGGATCAAGTCACTCTTGATAAGTGTGGTGATGTGGAGGGTGAATCATCTATGCCAGATCTAAATTTCTCAAATTTAGATCTTTCTCAGCAACTTGCTGTGATCCCTCAGCTTAGGATCCACAAGTCTCACCCCACCACAAACATCATTGGAAATGTTATCACAGGGGTAAGAACAAGAGGACAAACCCATGAAGCAAATGTTTGTCTTCACTCTTGTTTCTTATCCCAGATAGAGCCAAAGAAAGTTGATGAGGCTCTAAAGGATGGAAGTTGGGTTGAAGCTATGCAACAAGAGTTTCTTCAATTCAAAAGGCATAAAGTTTGGAACCATTGTCCTCTTCCTCATGGGAAGACTACCATTGGAACCAAATGGGTGTTTAGGAATAATAAGGATGATAGAGGCATTATCATCAAGAACAAGGCTAGACTAGTTGTTTAAGGAGACACACAAGAAGAAGGGAACTACACTGATGTTTTTGCTCCTGTAGCGAGACTAGAAGCTGTTAGGATATTCCTGGCATTTGCTGCATCCAAGAACTTCAAGGTCTTTCAACTTGATGTGAAGTATGCTTTTCTGTATGGAGTGATTGATGAAGAGGTGTATGTCAAACAACCACCTGGTTTTATAGACCCTGATCATCCTGATTATGTATGCAAGCTTGACAAAGCTCTTTATGGGCTATATTAGGCACCCAGGAAATGGTATGAGGCATTGTTTGAGTATCTTTGCAAACATGGATACATGAGAGGTACTATAGATGGAACTCTCTTCATCAAAGGACAGGGAAATGAGATGTTGCTAGTTCAAGTGTATGTAGATGACATCATCTTTGGTTCAACTAATCCAAAGCTCTGCAAAGACTTTGTGAAGCTGATGAAAGAAAAATTTGAAATGAGTGCAATGGGAGAACTCAATTTCTTTCTGGGAATTCAAGTGAAGCAAGTTGAAGATGGTATCTTCCTAAGTCAGTCAAAGTATGTTCAGGACATACTCAAGAGGCTCAACATGACTGATTGTAAGATTGCTAAGACACCCATAGCTAGAAACCACTCCCTTGGACCTGATCTTGAGGGGGGGGGTGTAGATGAACACTTATACAGGGCTATGATTGGGTCTCATATGTATCTTACTGCTAGCAGGCCTGATATCATGTTTGCTACATGCATTTGTGCAAGATATCAAGCCAATCCTAAGATGTCTCACCTCATCACTGTCAAGAGGATTCTAAGATAGCTCAAAGGTGCTTCAACACTTGGTTTATGGTATCCAAAGAATCCTAACTTCAATTTGTATGCTTATACAGATAGTGATTATGGTGGTTGCAATATGACTGCAAAGTCTACATCTGGGGGATGTCAATTTCTTGGTGGAAGGGTTGTCTCATGGCAATGCAAGAAACAATCCTATGTGTCTGCATCAACTGCTGAGGCTGAATACATTGCTGCTGCAAGTTGCTGTGCTCAAGTGCTTTGGATTCAAAATCAGATGCTAGACTATGGATTTAACTTCAAGGAGACTCCTACTCACATAGACAACAATAGTGCTATCTCTATCACTGAGAACCCTGTGCAGCACTCAAGGACCAAACACATCAATATCAGGTATCACTTAATAAGAGATAACTATGAAATGGGATTAATTAAACTAGTCAAAGTTCATACAGATGAATAATATGCTGATCTGTTTACAAAAGCTTTTGATGAACAGAGATTTAAATATCTAATATCAGCTATTGGGATGATTAACTTTGAGTAGATTTTTCTTAAAACTAATTCTACTTATTTCTTAAAATATGTGTGTCCTAAGTTGTCTAGTTCATCACTTTCATAAGCTCATGTTTTCTTTGGAATAAAAAATCCTTTTTGAAGATTTTCCTTAGATTCTTGAAAATTTTCTGATCCTTCGGAAGATATATTTTTACCTTCGGAAGCAAATCATGTCTTCAAAATAAATAACTGTCTAAGAAATTTTACTTTCGGAAGAGGCTTCAATCTATCTTCCGAAGCTTTAATACTTGTCTCAGACACTTATTTGTTTTTAAGGACTTTTTCCTTCCGAAGCAAAATTAACTCTCGAAAGCTTTTTTGTTTTACATATGTCACACCCCGGGCCCAGAGAGGCGGGACGTAACGGTTGGTAAACAACAACCAAAATGCAGCGAAAACTAAATGGTTTAATACAATGCATCTCACAATATTTACATTAGGATATGGGTTTAGTTTCAGTTTACAAGGTGCCTCAATCTACAATCCATGGGTATCATGACCTATCTCTTTGTCAATATTTCTTGAGGCTTCAGTAACTAAGGCTTCTAGGCTCGACCTTTTTCCTTCAACACCTACCCTCACTTCTTGCTTCGGGTTTAGATATCTTCTATAGCTCAGCTAATTTACCTAGCTGTACCTGAAAGACATGCTCAAAATATTTTGTGTCAACATAAAGTTGGTGAGTTCAAGTGCTTAAAGTTTAAAAACAAAAAGAATTTAACAAATACTCATTTGAAAAAATGAATGAATCATAGTTTCAACATCGTGGGAGAAAAATCATAATCAACCCTGCACTCAGTCCCGGTTGGCGTCTTCTAAAGTTGTGTTTAACCGAATATTCCCGAAGGAAGAACTGAGCCCCAAACCAGTGAACCCTACCTGCCCGGATGGTTCACCATAGTTTCTTAACAAAACCTGTTACATGCCACAAACGACCCCTTAGGATCTCAGTGGGGTACCCTTCCTGGAACGGAAGCCACTGTATGTGGGGGATTCCCTAAATAGATCTATCCATATAAAACAAGCGGTTCACGAAAGAATTAATGATCATGATAAAAGTATCAGCAGGTAACCACAAATCCCACATTGATTTATCAAGTAAAGCACAATTATAGTTCAAAAATAACAGAGCATGCTTCACCCCAAAACAGTAGTAAAAAGGGGAATCACTAGAACTCACCTAGTATCCTTATACAAATTCTGAACTTGGTAAAGAAATGCGAAGGTCGCCAACAAAGCAATCCTAATTAGAATATATGAGATTCATGTTTAGAATTAGCACGATGTCATTACATGCGTGCGGTTGAGCTCTTTAGTTAACTTAAAGTTAACAATTAGTATCATTGATGTAGATTAGCTTCTTGTGAAATTATCAATTGTTATGCACTCACTCGTGCATATTAGGTTAATTAATGCCTTTATCCGATAATTGATTCTTTGCATAAAGAGTGTAGCCATAAACGGTTGATATCAAGGATTTCAAATCTTTATAGATAGTTTTTAATGATGAAGTAAGTAATCTATAATGTTCCAAATGATGTTTATAATGCTTACACTTATATCATAATGTTAAATTGATTGATGCTAGAGTAATCCAAATATTTATAATAG
Source organism: Flaveria ramosissima (assembly GCA_025215565.1). Lineage (NCBI taxonomy): Eukaryota > Viridiplantae > Streptophyta > Magnoliopsida > Asterales > Asteraceae > Flaveria > Flaveria ramosissima. The sequence continues at coordinate 37,604,403 of CM046039.1, read as the reverse complement.
TTGTCGATATATTTAATAAAAGGAGTGACACAAATAATATTTATTCCAATAATAATTAGATGATCGACTATGAATAGTAATAAGATGATGGATTATTATAGTATATTTTAGTCTTTTATCTTAAATAAAAACGTGTAGATGTCGGTTAACCCATGTATTTATTGCATATGTATATGCACAATCGTATTTGCATGTACTTTACATCTCGAAGCCTTGTATGGATTTAGTGTGACATGGGATCAAATTGAGTTGTATCATCATTGACATGTTAAAATCCTTCTTATATTGTAATGATGAATATATTTCTATCTAGGTTGGTTTCTGATAAATATCGTTACTACTTAAGTCTCATGTTAGAACTATCCATTTAAATTAGATAATTATCTCAAGTGGCGTTCGCTTTCGTTTTATAACTTATGTATTTTATATAATTAGAGCTCAAGTAACATGCATATAAATTATAATTAAATTTCAAATGTGTTGTGCGTGCGATTATACCTTTCACTCGGTTCACATTCGCTAACCCACTTGACTTTCTAGGTTGTCCAATGGTTGTCCAAAATACTATTTCAACCATCACGATCCACACCACTACAACACCACTAAAATACTATTTCAACCATGATTTTCACAATCATCCTAACCGAACTTTAGTCCATCATCATAGCAGCCCAAATCAACAACCAAACTTGAAAACCCACAACCAAGAACCACAATCACAACCATCTCCACCATCACCGTGCACCGCCATTACAACCACCATCATCACCGTGCACCGCAATTACATCCACCATCATCACCGCCTAAACCCGACAACCATTACCACAATCACCATCACCATCGGCCCATCACCTGCTGTGGCAGCCCTCCGTCGGCAACCACTAAACGACACCACCACCGCGACCGGTAACATCCACCGCCAATATCACAGCCACAATAACAACCACCAACCGCAACCGGCTACCGCCAGTAACCCGACAACCATAGCTCACAGCCAACTATCACAGCTGCCATCACCACAACTGCCACCTTCGGGAACCACCGATCGACCACCGCTGCCCCCAACATCAGCCACAGCCGCTACAGCCACCTTCATTGCCAAAACCCTTCTGCCGTCATTTTCAAATGCCCATAACTTTCAAACCATTAAGAGTTAAAGAACGCCGCTACCACCGTTGGAAAGATCTCGTCGAGACGAAGAAAAGCATGGGTGGCACTCGCCGCTACTCGCCACCAGTCGCCGGCGCCGGCGGCCTGAAAACTCGCCGGAACCCTAGCCGCCACTGCCTTCTTTCATCAATATCTTCCACACCGTTGCGAATTAAAAGAAACCGCCACCACCATCGTGATCAGGAGGTCGAGATTAGGGGGTAGGCCAAGACTTGGCCGAAAACCGCCGCGCCGCCGCCTGCTCCGGCGAAGTCGGCCATGCAGCCTCTTGAGAGCATTTTAGCTGGGTTTTTAGGGTTTCAAATGAGAAATGAGGGGTTAGATGGCTTATATACCTAGGGTTTTTGAGTGGGCTTTATTTAAAAATCGCGTATACGTCCCGAAACTTCGTTATCGCGTATTGAACGGTCTTTTGGATGAAACCTCGTTAGAAAACCTATAATAGATTTATCTAATTACTTTAGCTTGAAATAAAACAATTCGGTATTTTTATGGTCAAACTCTCGGGTTTGACCTATTCTCAGGCCGGTCCACGCTTCAGTCGCGACTCGAACCACATTGCTCCTGGATAACCGTCTCACTCTCTAATTTAGAATATGATAATAAATATATAATAATTAGATAAATATTTATGACGTTATAGGGCTCGGTTGTCGTATTGATGTCCGTTAAATGCCGGTGTATCCGGTATTCGCCTTTTTCCGACGTATTATAGCTGATTATACACGTTTGGATAGGTTCTTTTAGCAAGTACTGTTTACAGTATGCATCATGATTAACAATGATTTTAAAAGAATATAAACCATTATAAGTACGTTCCGATGTAAATTAGACGTTAGTACGCGTTAGATTACCGGACTTTACACGGTATAGGTTTTAAATCTGTTTTTGGTTTGGATTCTTATCGTAGTTGCTTCGAATCACAATTTAATTTATTATCTTATGATCACTTATTTAATTAGATGGTAAATGGGTATTGGGCCTTAAATGGGCCTTGTTTATAAGTTTCGGCCTTTATTGGGCCTAAAAAGGCTATTTTCTTTTCCAAGTTTTTTTTGGTAAGCCCAATTCAATCCGGACCTTTATTGGGTCCTATAATACACTAAGTTTTCTAATTGGGCTAGATTTCAGAGGTGTTACATTCTCCCCTCCTTAAAGAAATTTCGTCCTCGAAATTTTAGCATCGCCAACATTGTTTCCGAGTATGTTGCACTCGTAGTATGAGTCTTGAGGATTTTGAAGTTATTTAGCTGAGCATTCCAGGACGAAAGTTGTTGATTATGCATCAAACAACCAGGTTTGATTTAGATTCAAGTAATTATCCCAACGTTAGAACAGGTTTGACAAGATCAGAGATTCGATTCATGAATAGATTTTTGGCTTCACAATCAGGTCATTTAACATTCGAACAAAATTAACAAGAAGAGATTCTCCACTGAGGCTCAATGCACAATCCTACTAGGTAGATCTAGCAAGGAAACAAATACTAAAAATCCTGGCAATATCAACGTCCTCACTGAGAGTCTTACGAAAGGTTGTGAAGTATCAGATGTTGATGTGAATCCTTCAGTTAGACTTAATAGTCAAGTCGGCTATACGTCACTAATAACTCCTTAGAATCATAAGGTAATAGGTCGTAAGATGTCATAGATTAAAGTCTTTAGATCAAGGAGGGTTTTGGTTCCCTAAGGATTATTGATTAACATTTAGGAACCGCATGATTATTCCCACAAAGCTAAAACTAAGAAGTTTTCACGCCTAATAAGAGCGAAGAGGTTTGGTCACACAAAAAGGGTCACTACTTTCCCAACCTTCCTACTCCGGAACGATACTGCATATGATAATCCTAGTCTTCGAGTAGTTCCATCTATCTTAACTTTTTGTATGTCGAGGGTTTTCCCAATCAGGATGTGTCATAAGCTCTTGTGAACTGACGTTGGAATGATTCGCAAGTTCACGATATGATACGGGTGAAGTCAGTAGAAGAAAAGCCTAATGGTAGGCTATCCGCATCCATCAATGCGGTTAAGTAGAGACAAACGCGGCCAAGACTTGTTCTTTCACATTTAGAAATGCGAGCGTCTTATGACGAATGCGGATGACGGCCTTCTATCCGCACTTGTCAATGCGGTTGATATTACCGATTGATGATCACCCTATGTGTTTGAACTAGCATTCTAATGGGTAGTCGGGAGAGTAGTACAACTAATGTATCCGAATGCGTATTTTATTTTGTAAAAGTCGCGCCTCATAGTTCCAGTTCATGTATAATGTAACTCTTCCCGTGTTTCTTAAATTGTCGGGCGGCTAGAAGCTTGTCTTGTATCATTGCACCAACACACATCTGAAGCCTTCTGATCCGTGTCCAAACGGATTTGGCATATTCCTGGGATTACAGTGCCAGTTGTATAGCTGCATGAGTGAAGCTCTTATTGATCCTCCTAAAATTTTCGCTTAACCCTAAACGTTGACATAACTCAATGAGTTTTTACTACTTCTCGGACTTAGATAGCCCCAAATTTTAGCGAATTGGCTCGAAATTCATGCTTACTAGCAATGTCAAGATAACAAGCATGCCTAAGTATGACTTACTGAATCCCATTCATTAGGCTCATGAATACCGTGGGTGTGTGAGCCAGCCCAAACAAGCTTGAATGTGATTTTCCTATTGACTCTAATGTATTTTAAATGCAATCCTTGGTAACGTCTTTATCACTTATATACCCGGCTGATAGCATTAGAAGTGTAGTCAGTATCTTACAACTGATTAAGCAGGTTAACAATTCTGGAAAAGGGGTTATCACTTCTTCTAGGTAACTCTATTCAACTCTTGATAGTTTGTCCATATTAAGAGCATTCCATTCCACTTCCCTCAAAGTGTATTAGGGTTTTCAATGTGAGACACTATGTCTTATGAACCGTTTATCTAACAGTTGTCAGATCTCCCTTCCTTCTACGAGCTTCTTAACATACTTCGAACTTCGTACCACCATACATTACTGCTTCTCTCCTATTCACTTTCCTTTAGGGTAACTCCAGTTGTCATCTTTTCTACGGAATCGTTGTATATGCTTCCACTAATTCCCTTATAGTGCTTCCCAATCGAGGTCAACCTTCTAGATGACTTCTTTCTCGCTCCCCTTTCTCCAAGGTAACCGTACCCTGTAGGGGTCCATTCGTGCAACAAGTAACCTCATCTAAAACCTAGTTACTTATAGGCCTATCAATTGTTCCACTGAAATATGATAGTAAGCCTTCTGGCTCGGATTTCAACGTACGGAGTTTACTAGCGTATGCTATTGGTGAATTGCTCTATAAAAGGTTTAGAAATTTAGAGCGGAAAATATTTAATGCTTACGACTGGTGATTGCTGTGCTGGTGTTTCTCGCCTACTATCTTCTGCATGTTCATTACTACATCGTAGTTGGACCTCAAGTGATTTAACACATGAGATTTCTTGTAGCTGATCTTCTATGCTTCTTAATACATCTTTTGGAGCAACACATTCCTCTCAGCTCCAACTGAGAGTCTTCTCGCATGAATTATTTGTTTTCACCGGCACCTTGACTTGATAGGGTTCTAAAACTTCGTTAAGGTGCTTATTAGTAGAGAGGGAACTATCTACCACTCTATTAACCCCTTATATAACATCAGGATTGTAATCTAACTTTGTGATCTTTGCTCTCGCTTCACGAATTCATCACCCATACAGTAGGACTCTCGAGGTAGAGATGACTCACGGATTCATCACTATTCGTTAGTCCAAGAGTTTAATAAAGAATAAGTCCGGAACAAAATGTGTGAAAACAGGGAATTCACCAACATTGTAGACTCAGATTTTTGTTTCGAAAGCTCGAAGATCAAATTTTCTCGGCGAATAACTTTGGCACTCGGGCTATTTATCTTTACGGGAAATCGGGGCTATAGGATGAGGTTTCATTTCCTACTTATTCTGGCACTCGAAAGGTTACCAAGAACACAACTAGTTAAAAGCATGGTCAAAATAGTTCAACTTATGTTACGATCGAAGTTTGTCACCAGGTGACTAACGGTTGAGGATGATGAAAGATTTCACAAGCATAGTAGTATGAAAAACGATGATTAATTACTATCGAAGCTGATATTAAGAATAGTGCTTGGGTTAAGGGGTTCTATTACCATGAATAGATGTAGAGAAGTTATATTCATCAAGGACTTTAAGAAAAAGATCAGAGGTATTCTAGATTCCAGAATGTCCTATGAAGTGTGAGCTACTAGGGAAGAAGAAGTGACAAGTCCTCTATGCCATTGATCACAATAGGTGCTTCTCATAAATCTGTTACTCTGGTATCTTCTCGGCTGCAACCATTATGTTAGAGGGTCCCTTACTATGTTAAGGAAGTTTTGTCAAGTCCTATGCTAGGTAGGAAGAAATTTACAGACATCGCGAAAAATAGCGCGGCTAAAGTACACAGACAACTTAGGTGAAGTGTCATACTTTCGGCACCAACTGGATGGGTTTGAAACAACATTTGATGTTCTCCTGGGTTGGATAGTTGTATCATTATACTTTCGATAGGAGAGTAGAACAAAGAAAGAGAGAGAAAGAAAAGGGATAATTACTACAATATCGTCCTTGGTAGCTCTTCAAGAGTTAAATGGTTTCTCTCAGCATGAAAGTTTTAAATTTATAATTGTTGAATATATATTGGATATTGGTGTTTAATCTGATATGTACTAGTTCCTTGAGTGTTATACCTTGACATTAGTTTACATGACAGGGCCCACCAGAATTCAAGGGTACCTGTAAATTCACCATTACGTGTGCACCCGTAATCGTCAATTTACCTTACACTATCATTCTAGTTGTTCCCATCATAAGTTTCAATTTTTGTGTAATTAGGTCTTGAAGTTAAAATCTTTCATTCGGTCATCATCTGCAATTAAGCACACTTAGATTCTAATTACGCTAACATTCTTGCTAACCCAACCATTTTCAAAGTACAGTTCAACAAACCAGGTAACGAGCAATCAGGTACAAGCTATAATAGGGAGCAGATCAAACAAAAAGGCATCATGGTTGCTATCCTATCACTGTATTCCAGCAAGTATCATCATATGAATGAAGCATATAAACAAGTATCACTAAAGCAGTTGTCTCATGTAACGAAACAAGTCGTATCAAGTATTCAACTAATAGCAGTTGTTTCATATAACGACACAAGGTCGTATCAAGTATAAAAATAATAGCTGTTGTTTCATATAATGTCAAAAGTCAGTTGTGCAATCAGATAAGTATCTCCCCAGAATTTAAGTCTTAATATATATGCACATCTTTGATTCATAATATACATAGTCCCAGTGCTCAGGGGTCCTAGTAGTCAACTCCAGAAGATTCAAAATATTCTTAGTTTTACTCGGGTGCACCCATCATAGGTAGTACCCTAATGCAACAAGGTTTCTTATAGGGTAGGGAATTCTTAACAGTATCTATCCCATGAGGTACAAGGATTAAAGACGAGTGTCCTTAATGGAATGTATTCTATTGTAAGCTTTAGATCACTAATCCATGGAAACAACCTACCAGGCTGGTCTTATTTATGGTTGTAGCTTAGGTATCTCGAAGTAAACCCACTTTCCCATAACCTTGGCTTAACTAAACTCGGAAAAGTCTTCTTACAAAGGTGGTCCTATAAGGTTCATATGGTTGTAGTTTAGGTCTCGCGAAGCAGACCTACTTCTCTACAACCTTTGGCTCTGATACCAATCTGTCACACCCCAGGCGCAGAGAGGCGGGACGTAACGGTTGGTAAACAACAACCAAAATGCAGCGGAAACTAAATGGTTTAATACAATGCATCTCACAATATTTACATTAGGATATGGGTTTAGTTTCAGTTTACAAGGTGCCTCAATCTACAATCCATGGGTATCATGACCTATCTCTTTGTCAATATTTCTTGAGGCTTCAGTAACTAAGGCTTCTAGGCTCGACCTTTTTCCTTCAACACCTACCCTCACTTCTTGCTTCGGGTTTAGATATCTTCCATAGCTCAGCTAATTTACTTAGCTGTACCTGAAAGACATGCTCAAAAGATTTTGTGTCAACATAAAGTTGGTGAGTTCAAGTGCTTAAAGTTTAAAAACAAAAAGAATTTAACAAATCCTCATTTGAAAAAAATGAATGAATCATAGTTTCAACATCGTGGGAGAAAAATCATAATCAACCCTGCACTCAGTCCCGGTTGGCCTCTTCTAAAGTTGTGTTTAACCGGATATTCCCGAAGGAAGAACTAAGCCCCAAACCAGTGAACCCTACCTACCCGGATGGTTCACCATAGTTTCTTAACAAAACCTGTTACATGCCACAAACGACCCCTTAGGATCTCGGTGGGGTACCCTTCCTGGAACGGAAGCCACTGTGTGTGGGGGATTCCCCAAATAGATCTATCCATATAAAACAAGCGCTTCACAAAAGAATTAATGATCATGATATAAGTATCAGCAGTTAATCACAAATCCCACATAGAATCATCAAGTAAAGCACAATTATAGTTCAAAAATAACAGAGCATGCTTCACCCCTAAACAGTAGTAAAAAGGGGAATCACTAGAACTCACCTAGTATCCTTATACAAATTCTGAACTCGGTAAAGAAATGCGAAGGTCGCCAACAAAGCAATCCTAATCAGAATATATGAGATTCATGTTTAGAATTAGCACGATGTCATTACATGCGTGCGGTTGAGCTCTTTAGTTAACTTAAAGTTAACAATTAGTATCATTGATGTAGATTAGCTTCTTGTGAAATTATCAATTGTTATGCACTCACTCATGCATATTAGGTTAATTAATGCCTTTATCCGATAATTGATTCTTTGCATAAAGAGTGTAGCCATAAACGGTTGATATCAAGGATTCCAAATCTTTATAGATAGTTTTTAATGATGAAGTAAGTAATCTATAATGTTCCAAATGATGTTTATAATGCTTACACTTATATCATAATGTTAAATTGATTGATGCTAGAGTAATCCAAATATTTATAATAGTTGTCGATATATTTAATAAAAGGAGTGACACAAATAATATTTATTCCAATAATAATTAGATGATCGACTATGAATAGTAATAAGATGATGGATTATTATAGTATATTTTAGTCTTTTATCTTAAATAAAAACGTGTAGATGTGGGTTAACCCATGTATTTATTGCATATGTATATGCACAATCGTATTTGCATGTACTTTACATCTCGAAGCCTTGTATGGATTTAGTGTGACATGGGATCAAATTTGAGTTGTATCATCATTAACATGTTAAAATCCTTCTTATATTGTAATGATGCATATATTTCTATCTAGGCTGGTTTCTGATAAATATCGTTACTACTTAAGTCTCATGTTAGAACTATCCATTTAAATCAGATAATTATCTGAAGTGGCGTTCGCTTTCGTTTTATAACTTATGTATTTTATATAATTAGAGCTCAAGTAACACGCATATAAATTATAATTAAATTTCAAATGTGTTGCGTGTGCGATTATACCTTTCACTCGGTTCACATTCGCTAACCCACTCATATTGCTCTTGATCTAATCGCGTTCACGTTCCGTTGAGTGCTCGTTGACCAAGCTTGTCCAATGGTTGTCCAAAACCTCACCTTGACTTTCTAACACAACCCCGACCATAATCGACAACAACAATCACGATCCACACCACTACAACACCACTAAAATACTATTTCAACCACGATTTTCACAATCATCCTAACCGAACTTTAGTCCATCATCATAGCAGCCCAAATCAACAACCAAACTTGAAAACCCACAACCAAGAACCACAATCACAACCATCTCCACCATCACCGTGCACCGCCATTACAACCACCATCATCACCGTGCACCGCCATTACATCCACCATCGTCACCGCCTAAACCCGAGAACCATTACCACAATCACCATCACCATCGGCCCATCACCTGCTGTGGCAGCCCTCCTTCGGCAACCACTAAACGACACCACCACCGCGACCGGTAACATCCACCGCCAATATCACAGCCACAATAACAACCGCCAACCGCAACCGGCTACCGCCAGTAACCCGACAACCATAGCTCACAGCCAACTATCACAGCTGCCATCACCACAACTACCACCTTCGGGAACCACCGATCGACCACCGCTGCCCCCAACATCAGCCACAGCCGCTACAGCCACCTTCATTGCCAAAACCCTTCTGCCGTCATGTTCAAATGCCCATAACTTTCAAACCGTTAAGAGTTAGAGAACGCCGCTACCACCGTTGGAAAGATCTCGTCGAGAGGAAGAAGAGCATTGGTGGTACTCGCCGCCACTCGCCGCCAGTCGCCGGCGCCGGCGGCCTGAAAACTCGCCGGAACCCTACCCGCCGCTGCCTTCTTTCTTCAATATCTTCCACACCGTTGCGAATTAGAAGAAACCGCTACCACCATCGTGATCAGGAGGTCGAGATTAGGGGGGTAGGCCAAGACTTGGCCGGAAACCGCCACGCCGCCGCCGCGCCGTGCCGCCGCCTGCTCCGGCGAAGTCAATTGGGCTATTGGGTCCAATTCAATCCGGACCTTTATTGGGTCCTATAATACACTAAGTTTTCTAATTGGGCTAGATTTCAGAGGTGTTACAACATACAAAGCATTCAAGTTTTTATTTCTTTTCCGAAGCAAAATTTTCAAGATTCTCAGGAAATTCTTCCGAAGTCATTTTAGCTTCGGAAGCATTTTCATTAAAACTTCCGAAGACAATTTACCTTCGGAAGCTTTTCGAATTCCAAGAAAACTACTTTTTGAGCAAAAGTAAATTACTTTTTCAGAGGTGGGACCGACATTCGGATTTCAAAGTTTATCCTCTTTCATTAACTTTGGTTCAAATCCTTTTCATATAAATACCCAATGGTTCCCCTCTCCCTCACTATCTTCTTCTATTCTACTATTCCTCAAACCTAATTCCCAAACCGCCTTTGCTTTTCACCTTTCTTCATCCTTAAGCTTCTAAAATGGCCGACCATAACCGCAGAAACAACCCAGATTTCTCCATGCAACTTCACAGGCAACACAACCAGGTTGCTCTGTTAAGCTCTGAGAAAGATGATATTTTCTCAGAGATTTGCCAGTTCTTAGCTTTATCAAATTACTTCACCTCCCTAACCATTGATCCTACTCTCTATGAGGATCATCTGCTTGAATTTTGGAAGACCTGTCAAGATGTCATCATGGATGGGGAGAAGGCACTGTCTGCCACAGTGCAAGGGAGGACAATCTTCATCACTTCGGCCATCATCAACACTCACTTGCAGCTGGATGATGAAAAAGGTGAGTTGTCCTTCCCAAAGGAAGTTGTCAATCATTCCTTTGAGCAGATGGGCTATGAGGGAGATTTCTCTGTAAAGACCTTCGGGAAAGGAAACGTCTCATCCCAGTGGAAATTCCTACTCCATGTGGTTATTCACAGCTTGTCAAACAAGCATGGAGGGTGGGACCAGATTCCTGAGGATCTCTCCTTAATAGTGCATGGAATGGTTCAAGGGGTCAAGTTCGGGTACTCTCAATTTGTATATACAAATTTGCTTGCTAACTTGGACTCCTTAGAGTATTATATGTTTCCTAGATATGTTCAACACATTCTCAACTGTGAACTGGGCTCACAGTTGAGGGAAACAGATAATATTCTTAAATTGGGACAGATGAAGCCTGGCATCTTTATAATCATAAAGAAGCCAACTATAGGCTTCTCAGGGGTAGAAACAGCCCTTGTCCCCAAAATGTTAGAGCTCATTGCTCAAGGTGACAACCTAGCAACACAAGCCAGTGTTGAACCCACACCTTCTACCTCTCTACCACCAAAAAGGCCTCAAGTCACCCTCACCTACCAAAGAAAATCCAAACGAACCCCTGCTCAAGCTATTGAGTCTGTGCAGGTCCCCATATACTCACCTATACAGGAGGAAGTGGACACTAGAGCTCCCACTTCCCCTGAGGAGCAAACCACTCCCATCGCTTCAACAATCAAGGCTGAGGTTCCTCATGCTCACCCTAATGAGCTCACAAGCCCAACTGCCTTAAGCCTTAACTCTGAGTCTCAACACTCAAGTGAACAACCTTATGGGGAAAGTTACCATCCATATGGAAGAGGCTCTCACTTTTGCAAGTGATTACATTATTAACACCTCAACAATGGCAACTCAGCCAATTGACATCTCAACTAAGACTGTCAATGAGCAGAGGAAATCCAGCAGCCAAGAACCTGAAGCTGGTGGTGAGAGAGAGGACTTTGGTCCACTCATCTCATCCCCCAATGATTCTTCTAATGAAGAAGAGGGGAATCTGAGACTAAAGGAGCAAAAACTGTCAAAAACATGCTCCTACTTAGTCTCTAAGGTTAGTCACCTTGAATCTCAGGTGACTACCCTTCACAACAGGGTCAATGATCAGCAACTTGAGATATCTTATCTCAGGGAAAAACTAGCTGGGAGACCTTTAAGAAGAGTTCAACCAGGACCGCAAGAACCTGTGAATGTGGTTGACCTAACCACTATCTCACCTATGCAAGAGGGTGATGCTACCAAAAAGGGGGAGAAAGTCATTATAGACACAGAACCTGGGAGTTCTTCAGAGAGTATGGACATTGAGGACTCACCATCCTCACTTGCAATTATGCATACTCAGCAACTTCCTCAAGTTCACATTAATGTGGACTCTATAGACTCTATCATCAGGAGTCTCTTTGAGGAAGGTATACCAAGGGCTATGTCATCCCCACCTCAAGGAACTTCAAACTACATCATTGGGTGGAGATATGATGCTGATAGAAGAGCCCTTATTCTTCACAGAGTTCAAGGGCAACAAGAAGTATTTGATTTTCAAACCTTGAACTACTATGAAGGTCTTGATCTGGTCAACATGCCACTTGTCAATCCAAGCAAATCAAGACAAGCTGACAGGTTGGCACTCAGAATTCAAGACAGAATTACTGAAGAGTTCAACCTAAGAAGGAGACAAAGGCAGTCAGGTAATGTCATTTGTCAACTGGATGCTAAGGCAGACCCTGAGATTAGCTTCAAAGGGAAAACCATGGCTGAAGGCCCAGTGATAGAGCCTGAGAGCCCTATCACACCAACAACTGCTTCAGAAATTCATTCCCTCAGTAAAACACCTACTGGTGAAGGTGTCTCACAACCTCGCTCTGGCCAGAGCTTGGATGCTACACCAAGCAATGAAGGCCAAACCTCTATCCACCCTGAGTCATAAAGTTCTGTGGGTGACAAAGGGAAAAGGATTTTGACTCCTGAGGAGATTGAGGAGGAGGAGAGAGAGAGGAAGAGGAAGCTAAGGGGAGAAAGTTCCTCTGGGTCTTCAAGTTTTATGCAAGCTGCAATCAGGGTTGTCCCCAGACCAAACATTCAAGATGATGAGTTGGGGGCAGCCAGGATTACTTACTTGCAGACTAGGAACTATGACATAGTTGAGATTATATATCTCCCCTTAGAGCAACTAAATGAACTGGCTGACATGGAAGTGTCAAGAGAGATGAAAGAAAAAGAGGATGCAAGGTTACTTCTCCAATTCAAAGAGGAGAAGAGACAGAAAAGACTATACAAGCATGCTCCTACTCTCTCCCCAGTTCAAGAAAGCCCTGTGCAAAAGACTATGGCATCTATACAAGAACCTCAGGTAGACAAAGAAACAGACAGATAAAACATGATCAACTACCTTAGTGCCACAGGTCTCTACCAGGCATCTGCACTTCTTCCCTTGTCCTTTGAGTATGAAGAAGTCTGTTGACAGAAAAAGGATGATGAGCTTCTTGAAGCTGTATGGATTCTTGGAAGGAGACATGGCCCTATGTCTCTATCCATAATGGATGAGCATATCAGGGTAATCAAGCAGAAGATCAAGAGTGGAGAGCTGATTGACTTACACTCACCTTCAAGTCAAATCCCACCTGAAGTGTAGGTTAAGGTTGAACAACCTGAGACAACACAACCCGGACCTCCTGCTGAGCCTCAGCAAGCTTCATCTTCTGATCCACAGCAGGGTCAAACTCCCTTTCCTTCTGAACCTGTGAGGGAGGAACACCCAACAGAGAAAGACAAGGATGATCAACAAGGTGCTGCAGACCAGTCTTCTGAGTTAAAGTCTTCTAAGAGGAAGAAGAGGATGGCTTCTAAACCAAAGTCTAAGAAGAAGAAGCTTAAATCATCTACCTCTACACCTCAGGCTGAGTCAGATCAACCTGAGAAAGTGCATGAAGAGGCAGCCCAATCAACTCCAATTCAAGTGGCTCCCCTTGCAGCTGAGACACCCATCTTATCCTGGACCTTCTCTACCAATCTAGAAAGATGGCATGTGATCAGAGATCAAGGTGTTGAGAATGTCTATACTTGGCAAGACATAATCTCTTTGAAATGAGAAGATACTATGAGAGTGTGAATGATCCTGACCATCTAATGAAGAAGGGTATGGTCATCATTGTGCTGAAGACTACAAACATCTGAAGATCTTGTAAATGTTTTGGTAGCATCAGCCTAGGGGGAGTTTGTAAGGATTCCTATAAGTCTGATGCAACACAAAACATCCAAAGTCTCTCTGCAAGCATGCACTAAAGAACTGAAGTAGAAATGCTTCCGAAGTTTTACACCATGCACTAGATATATTCTAAGTGTAAAATCTTCCAAAGCCAAGACCAATATCTTTTGAAGCCAAAAGTGAAGTCTTCCGAAGCTTCAAAGACAAAGTCTTCCAAAGCCAAAGAGTGAAGACAGATTTCTTCCGAAGACTTTTAGAGATATGCCTTTATCTGATGTACTTTACCATAAAGCTAGACCACCTTTCCGCTGCAACTCTGTAAAGTCACCAACTTACATGAGTTGATGAAAGGTCCATGCTTTTGGTAACTATACATTGAGGTCTTGAGTCCATGCTTTCTACTTTATGTAATTTTATCCTTTTTGTCATATATTAGGATGTGAGCTATGGCATGTCATAGTCACAAGTCAAAAGGCAGATATGCCTTTTTATTTTACAATTGATTTTGTTTGTGTCTAGTCAATTGTATCCAGCTGGCTTTCAAAGTGTAGTCGGCTGTAGGTTGTAGTATAAGTATTCCATGTTCTTGTATCATTCTTTATGCTTTGTAACACTTGTAAGAGAACTTGAGAAAGTAATATATTGCATCCTTGAAACCCAATCTCTTGTGTTCTCTTGTTCTGTCTCTTACTCATTACCTGTGTTCTTAGTATCATTCTTGTGGTTAATCCAGTTTACTATTTGATTAAGTTTGGCTAATCTCCTCTTTGTGTTGTTGTGTTGTAAATGACCACCCTTCACTGGTCTTGTAGATCCTTTTAACTTAAAAACTTTGGTCACCTCATACGTGATCCTTTTAATTTAAAACTGATTGGTCACCTCAGAGGTGACCCCTTTTAGTTTGAAACTCATTGGTCACCTCAGACGTGACCTTTTTAGTGAGTGATTCACAGAATTCATCCAGATGTATAGTCTGACTTTTACATAACAAAAAAAACTAGACAAATAGAAAAACAACTTGAAATCAAAAACTAAACAAGACATATTTTTGGGGTTTTTGATAAGAGATGGATTGAAATCTTTTAGAAAATCGTCTAACAGATTATTTTTCTTGAGTAGCACAAGTTCAAGTTAATTTGATCATTTCTGGAACGATTCATTATGGAATCATACAGGTATTTCAGAATCATTTGGGACATTTAATAAACTATTTTGATGCTAGATTCTTGTTTTGTCCGAGAGTCAATAGCAATTTTAGGAAATCATACTAGAACTACAAGATGCACACAATGATTTTGACTTTCAAGAACTGCAGCTCATGATGATTTTTAGTATACTTGTCCTCTTAAATCCATACACTGATTTTTGACACACATTGGTGATGAATTAAGGTTTAATTATTTCAACAAGCATTTGTGGATCCCACGTTTATATGGTAATCAACGTTCCTCAGGAGATTTGTGAGCGGTCTACAGGTATTTTGACAAGAATAAACTATTCTAAGAGCTTTCAAAGAGATGCCAAGCCTCAGGTCAGTGCCATTGCACTGCAAAGAGGCGCAAACAATAATGAATTCTAGAATATTTAGGTTATGCTTATCCTCAGGTCAGTGCCATCGCACAGCAGAGAGGCACACAACCTATCTTCTTGTGAGAACATTTTTCTTTTCATTTTTGCACGTAACGCACCAACAACATTTGTTATTAGCTTGATAGCACTTACATTTTTTTTTGCTCCTTTTATGGTCATCTGCACACATTTGTGGCGTTTATTTTGCTCGTCACCCCTTATTGGAACTACGTTGATTGTGTTAACCAGGGATAAGATGGGAACCCACATCAAATTGAACAACTTAGTTTGAATTGAAATCACCAATGAGGTCTACTCATCTATTGTGTTGAATCTACCGACACATCATACAATGGACTAGCAACCTCTAGGTCTACTTTCTCTATGTTACCTTAGTAGCAGACTAGTTTTACTATCATTTTTATTTTAATTTGCTTAGACTTCTCAGATTTATACTTAGAGTTTTGCATCTTAATCATTTAGGTGCTTTTGAGATCCCAAATAATTTGTTCCCTGTGTACTATCATTTTCCATAAGTATTGAATCAGAATCACAGATTTGATTTCATTTCTATTGAGCTAAGTTGCCCTCCTCCCTCGTTTTTTAAGTAATTAAATTTTGCATGAATTTAATACTAAATTAAACTATCCTCCCCCTAAAATTCTAAAACCGAAAATCATTTTGTGTTTTTGGATTTTAATAGACAGAAAATAAAATAAAACAAAAGAAAATAAAACAACATGTCGGACTATGCACTTTCTTCCTCTAGAATCACATCACTTTTCTTTTTCACGACATTAACTTTTCTTTTTCACGACATTAACCTCTAAAAGATATAAAAATCTCGTTTTATCTATCCTCCCCTAAAAATTCTAAAGAATTCGAAAACCGAATTCATTTTGTTGGGATGAACTAATATACGGAAAAAAATAAACCAAAAGAAAATAAAAAATTGGGTGAATGAACATGTTCCTCCTAGGCTCCAAGTCACATTTTTTTTTCACACGATTTAACCTCTAAAAGATATAAAAATCTCGTTATCAAATGCTTTTGTGTAGAGGTCGGCACATTGAAAATATGTATTAATTTTAACAACATCGATTAATTGATTTTCAAAACAGTCACATATAAAGTGATATTTAATACCGAAGTGTTTCGTTTTAGGATGTTGGACTGGATTTTTGGTTACAGCAATAGCAGCAGAATTATCAACAAAAATAGGAGTGTTAGAGAATTGCAACCCATAGTCGTGCATTTGCTGTTGAATACAAATGATCTGCGAATATCAACTTGCAGCAGCAACGTATTCAGTTTCACAAGTTGACAGAGCAACCGATGTCTGCTTCTTACACTGCCATGTGACTAACCATCTACCAAAGAATTAACATCCTGCAGAAGTTGACTTGTAATTCATCTTGCAACCACCATAATCCGAGTCACTATACGCTGTAAGCTCAAAATCATCGTCATGAGGATACCACAACCCGAGTGTTGGAGTACCCTTCAGATAGCGAAAAATCCGTTCACACCAATGAGATGATTTACTTTTGGTTTCGCCTTATATCTTGAACAAATACACGTCGCGTACATGATATTAGGACGAGACGCTATGAGATACATAAGGGATCCGATCATTCCTCTCTACATTGTAGCATCTACCTGATCACCATTTTCGTCGGGTGCCACATCATGATTTGTGGCAAGTGGAGTTCCAGCAGTTGAAGCATTCTCCATGTTAAACCGACTGAGGATGTCCCCTACATATATAGTCTGATGCAGGAAGATTCCTTTTGGTGTCTGATCCACCTTTAGTCCTAGGAAGAACTTCATTTTCCTTGTTGCACTTATCTCGAACTCTACTTTCATTACAGATTCAAATTCTTTACATAATTCTTCATTCTTGGAACCAAAGATTATGTCATCTACATATATCTGTACCAGCAGTAAATCACCATCTTTTTCTTTGATGAATAACGTACAATCAATCACTCCTCTGCGAAAACCGTGTTTCACAAGATGAGTCGAGAGCTTCTAATACCAGGCTCTAGGGGCTTGATGGAGCCCGTAGAGAGCCTTGTCTAGCTTGTAACGGTTAAAGAAACGTGTAGAAAACGATCAGATACGAACTATGAACTTGGAATAGGCTTTTTGGACGCTTTGGACGGCTAGGTTATGAGTATGTGTCAAAAGTTACGTTTTTTCATGAATTAAGTGGTATTTATAGGTTTGCAGTCTTCATTCGTGCGACTGAACCATTAGCATGGTTCAGTCGTGCGACTGATTCATACGCATGACTGAAGGTTCAGTCGTGCGACTGATTCAATCTCATGTCTCACTCGTACGACTGATCCAGTCGTCTGGTTCAGTCGTGCGTCTGGTCAATTAGCATGATGTATTCATGCGTATGGTCCATAAGTATGGCCCATTAGCATGAATCATCATATAACAACTTCAAACCTATATAAAAAGTTTATATATATATTATATATATAATATATATATAGATATATATATACTATATAATATATATATATATATATATAATATATATAATATATGAATCAGATATAAGTAAAAAATTAAAGCACAAATCATATATTATTACATTGTTTCATTACACATATGTAAGCCATGACAGACTTTTACATTAAGCACATAAACTATGGACATATGTATCAACAGAAGTAACATTATCTGCTGATCCTCCTAGGATACACACATCCTTAGGTGGAAACACTTCAGCAACAACTACTAACACTGCATGTGGAAATGAACACTGTGCATCCATAGATGTGAAGTTGTCCCTGCAACAAATCCATGCTCTCAAGTGAATACAACAAACATTGGAAATGTTTCAAGTCCTCACTTATCATCCGGAGAAGTTGTTGTAACTCCTATGGAATAGCTAAATGATTACGGAGAAGTTCCTATAACTCCTACGGATGAGCAAACTGATTCTAAAGAAGTTCCTATAACTCCTACAGTAGAGCAAACTGATTCTGGAGAAGCCCCCACAACTCATGCAGAAGACACTCATGATGCTACTGATAATCAAGCTACTGTAGATCATTCAACACCATATGTTAAACATTTTGACTACTTCCTAAACTCTCAACCTGGTTTGGATCAGTCTGAGCCAATGGAAATGACTAATCCGGAATCATCTATTCCAGTTAATCAACTCCATCAATGAGAATCCATAAAACTCATCCAGTCAATAACATCATTGGATATCTTACAAAGAGAACTACAAGAAGCCAAAGTTGTACTGCCAACCTTTGTCTCTTTAGTTGTTTTCTTTCACAAGTGGTTCCTCCAAACATCACTGCTACTTTAAAAGACAATAGTTGGATTGAAGCTATGAAAGAAGAGCTTCAACAATTTAGAAAGCAAAAATTATGGTCTCTAGTTGATTTACCTTAAGGCCAACATCCTATTGGAACAAGGTGGCTATACAAAAACAAACTGGATGATAGAGGATTATTGTAAGAAATAAAGCAAGGTTGATTGCACAAGGATACACACAAGAAGAGGGAATAGACTATGATGAAGTTTTTGCACCAGTTGCAAGAATTGAAGCCATAAGAGTGTTCCTAGCTTATGCATAAGTTCACTATGTATTAAATGGATGTCAAGTGTGCATTCCTATATGGGAAAATTGATGAGGAAGTTTATGTGTCACAACCCCTGGCTTTGAAGATCCTCATTATCCACATAGGGTATACAAGCTAGATAAAGCCTTGTATGGTCTTCGCCAAGCACCAAGAAAGTGGTATGAAACACTATCATCTTTCTTGCTCAAGAATGGCTACAAAAGAGGAACCATTGATCAGACACTCTTTCTCAAACAAGAGCATCAAGATCTCTTAGTTGTTCAAATATATGTTGATGACATTATATTTGGATCAACTAATAAATGATTGTGTGTAGATTTCGAAGAGATGATGAAATCTGAATTTCAGATGAGTTTAATGGGTGAATTAACTTTCTTTCTTGGTCTTCAAGTTCATCAAAACCCAGAAGGGATATTCATCAATTAAGAAAAATACATAGATCAAATTTTGAAGAAATACAATCTTGCTGATGTATCCTCATGCAAAACACCAGCATCAACAATTGATAAGATTATACATGATACTTCAGGAAAATTTGTTGATCAAAAGTTATATAAATCAATGATACGATAACTTATGTATCTAACTGCTAGTAAACCTGACATTATGTTTGTTGTGAGTGTGCTAGGTACCAATCTGATCAAAAGGAATCTCATCTGAATGTTGTGAAAAGGATTTTCAGATATCTCAAAGGAAAACCAGGACTTGGTCTTTGGTATCCAAAGGATGGTGACTTTACACTCTACTCATACTTAGACAGTGTCTATGGTGGATGTAACAGTAACAGAAAATCCACAACTGGTGGATGTCAATTCATCGGACGAAGACTAGTATCATGGCAGTGCAAGAAACAAACCAATGTATCTGTATCCCCAGCTAAGGCTGAGTACATAGCTGCTTCAGCTAGTTGCTCACAAGTCCTTTGGTTGCAAAACCAATTGCTTGACTATGGTTACAACTTCTTTCAAACTTCAATTTACATATACAATTCTGTTGTTATGTTAATAACTGCTAATCCTATGCAACATAATAAAACAAAACATATTGAGATAAGATATCATTTTCTGAGAGATTGCTCAGAAAAGGGTTTGATTAAGTTAGTCAAAGTGGATACAACAAATCAGCTTGCTGATTTTTCACTAAAGCCTTTGATTCAGTCAGATTTAATTTTCTAATTGAGTCTATAGGTATGATTAACTTAGATTAATCAATTTGAACAAACAAAGTATTGTGTGTAATGCTGCTTCAGCATGACATATGCTTGGAAAATGATAGTACACTATATCTTTGCTTATCTTGAATTCTTAAATATTATTAAATTTGAGGAAGTTTCTTGATATGTGATTTAATTTTCTAATTGAGTCTATGGGTATGATTAACTTAGATTAATCAATTTGAACAAACAAAATACTGTGTGTAATGCTGCTTCAGCATGACATATGCTTGGAAAATGATAGTACACTATATCTTTGCTTATTCTTGAATTCTTAAATATCATTAAATTTGAGGAAGTTTCTTGATATGTGAGTAGGTTCATCTTGAGTGGAAACTAAACTTAGTCATGCCAAACATAATGCAAAGTGATTGTTTGTGGGAAAGTTCATTTTGAGGGTACAAAGTGAGTCTTATTATGATGTGATCAAATCACTCATCTAAGCATTATAATATCTATCTTTGCAAATCATACATCAATGCATTAATGAGATGCCCAATGCATCTCAAGATAAAACTTAAAACTTAAAGTACATAGTTATTAAGTGCGAAAAAGTGATGATTTGACTTGCAAAGGGAGGACAAAATCTTCGTGAATTGAATGTGAAGCCCATAACAGTTATTTCCTAATCAATATAAAAACATGATAAATAGCATGCCTAGTTGATACATTAGCTCTTGTATGGATTTAAGTGGACAATATACTTGCAATCAAAACTATGTTCTGGTATCAATTCAACAAAATAACTCATCAGGAGGAGGCTTAGTATTATAGTATGATCTCATCATATGTGTATATATGTTTGTGCATCATCATATAGTTAAATAACACACATGATATTCTTCTTAGAAATTTATGATAAATGCATACTGTCATCATTAATCACAAATTTAAGGGGAGTAGAATTCATGAAGATAAGTTTATCAATCAACAGCTTGTCTATTTCATTATCAATTTGAAGGAATTGGAATCTAAGCACCAACTTAGCTCTTGGATACATGAAGTTTTTTAAAATAATTTAAACTTTCTTGTGCTCAATTGTCATGAATACAAAGTCAACAAGGTCCAAAAGCAATAAATGGTTCTAAGCAATGGACTTGGACCATACAACAAAATAAGTTTCTTTGCATTGTGCCATCTTAAGCATCAGCAGAAGATACAGTGCCATCTTAAGCATCATCAGAAGCTACAGTGTGGAAAATTTAAATGTTTACTCGTAAATTGGTAAACTATGGATGAGCAAAGATCAACAAATATAATTTAATTTCATAGTTCGGTAACTTATGAAAATTTAAGTTATACTTCATCGGCAAAAGTTGTTAAGACATCCGCAAATGATTTATGGAATCCGTAGATCATCTGCGGAAGAACTTAGAACAGAAAAATTGTTGAGGGTCCCACTTCATTAAATAAATAAAATTAATGTGTCTGAGAAAGTATAAATGATGTTCTTTGACTTCAAAATTCATTTTTCGCTTTTTCAGTTCACTTTTTCAGACCTAGAAAAACACATACTCAACAAACTTTCCTCCCTTCTATAACATTCAAATATTACCGAATCAAAACATCAAACAAACATATATCTCTGCTCTCAGATCACTGTGTTCAAGGTAAAATATGTCGTAATGTTCAATAATGAACCGTTAGATTCTTGTTTAATCTCACAACTGGTCGTATTCTCATATCAATAATGTGATTCTAATGAAATCTTCTTCATATGAACAGATGGATAATAGATTTGCGAGAGAGCACAATGTGTGTGCTTTCTTAAACCCTGACGACCCTGTTTCAGAAGGGTGTCAAGACATTATCCGATACCTAAGAAGATCCAGGCTGTTCTATGCCTTATCAGCAGAGCCTGTGATTCATCAATCGCACATCACTGATTTCTGGAACTTTGCCCAACCAGAATAAGATGGTCAAGTTATTGTGGCTGATGTGAAGAATCAAATACTGAGAGTGGATGAACAAACAATAAGAAGGGTTCTTGAGTTGGGAGATGTAGAAGTTGGTCATCCTGATGTGTTCGAGAATGAATACATGGAGAAAGTCTTTCTTCTGACGGGGTATGATGGTGACTTCGAGAAGGGAGAAATAAAGAAAGGAAGACTCTGCAAGCCATACAGATTTCTCTACCACACTTATCTTAAGTGCATCTCAAACAGGAAATCTGGACTTGACAGATTTTCAAGGCATATCTTTTCAGGCATTATTGGTGTCTTTGAGGGAAGAACCTACAATTACTCAAAGTACATCTTCAATTGCTTATGTGATCACATCAAAGTACAGAAGACTGATAAGATGTATATGTTTCCAAGGTTTCTGCAACTAATCATCAATGCTTATCTGCCTGGGACTACTGTAGATGGTGATGTGTTTGTTTAAGCTCACCTAGGTAGATCCGTACTAAATAAAATATCTGGGAAGTATGAAGGAGGAGACATGCCCATGTTTGATCATGTGGTAGATGCCACGCAAATTTCCTCAAGAGCTTGTGTGGGAAGATCAACAGGAGGATTCACCAACCAACTTTGTACAAGCCACTCACTCACCAGATCTATCACCCATTCACCAACAACATCAGTCTTCACAACACCCTTCACCTCCCAGCAAAACACTCAGCCAATCTCTCCACTTACTCTACACTCACCAGCTAGCCAACACACAAAACCTATCTCTCTAGTTACATAAAAGCAAACCACTATGAGCCTTCAACCAGGGGAAACAGTCTTAGTCTCTCAAGCCAGTAGTGTTCAATTATCATTATCAAGGACTGAATCTCCTACCCATTCAAATGATACTAAACCAGTTTCTCCAGCCATTGTCAATCAGCAGCGACAACAACCATATCATGATGAGCATGATGAAGCAAAATAGGAATACTCTAGTTCAGCAAGTGTGGCTCATGCTAAAGATCATAAAGATGAAATTGTTGATCAACAAATGGAAAAGGAAGAAGAAGATAAGTATGAGGATGTGATTGCCTATGATGAAGATGACATCAGTGATGCGGACATTCTATTGAGAAAAAGCTATCTAGTAGCTGAATACAACAAGCTAGTTGTAAAGTCCAACAAGAGAAAGGAAAGAATTCAAGAACTGAAAGGGGCAATCAAAGAAAAGGATGAGCTGCTAATAAAGCAAGAATCAAGAATCAAAAGACTAAGAGAAGATGCTCAGTGCAATAATGAAGTGATTGATGCCTTACTTCAACAAGAGTCTGAGCTCAAAGAATCAGTAGAGGCTGAGAAGAATGAAAATGAGAAGCTAAGGCTGAAGGTTGATCAAATGAATGACTCTCTCTATGATCAATCAGCTCTGTTGAGAAGAAAAGAAGAAGAGATTGATCAGCTGAAGATTAAGATATGTGATCTTGAATCAAACCAACTAAAGAAACCTGCTGAATCTTCGAAGCAACTTATTCAATACTTAAGGAAAAGGAAGTATTTGGGTTCAACAAAGATACAAACAATCAATATTGAAGAGTCACCCAAAAGGTCAAGGCATACATCTCCAGAGCACACTCCTTCAATGAATGTTTCAACATCGAAGCAAGTTATTCACGATGAAGCTGAGAGTGATGCTGAGTGGAAAGAGTTTACTGAAGAAGAAACCAACAAAGATAAAGAAGAATCAACTGCTGATGTTCTTCTAACAACAAAAGACATTATGGAAGAGAGGCCCGAGTCATCTGTGTTTATGACCCTGATCAATCATGGGTTCCCATTTGACATGGTTGAAAGGATGAACTTGACTGAGATGAAAGATATGCTAAAAGAGTTTGAGTTTGCGAGATTCATAATTCCAATTTGTGATTATGAAGCATTCACCACTTTTCAAACCATTCAGGAAATCAAGAAAGATCTAAGTCCTTGTGATACAACAAAGCTGAGCAGATACAATATAGAATGTTGGGTACAGGGTCACAACTATAAGGCTCATGAGCTTAAAGGAAGAAGTGTTGCAGAGCCGAGAAGAATGATGGAACATGTAATGTCTGTTGAACTTGATACTAGAGTCAGATTCAGAACTGAAGCGCCAAAGCATGGTCATTACAACAAATCTCCAGCTGAAACAGTAACAGTTGAAAGCACAGCTCAACACAAAGAAAAAGACAAACTTGTCAAAGAACCAAGAGCATTCATTCCTGGAAAAGTTTGGCCATTGGGGACAACGGTCAGGGAAATCACAGAGAAGAAATCTACATTGATAGAATTGTTTGACCACATCATTAGTCCAACCTCTATGGAAGACAACAGAATCATGGCTTGGAAGTATGATCAAGAATGGGATTGTGCTATCATCAAAAGAACATCCGGAAGGGTTCAATACTTCCAAGATATAGCTTCAATACTGTGCCTACCTGAATGTGATCTCAAAGATTTGAAAGCTTGATTATCTCTAACTATCCTGTTCACCCAAGAAGAAGAGAATTCTCTGTGTTAGTGGGAAAGCTAAAAACAAAATTCAGAGATGATGTGCTTAAGGAAACAAAGAGAGAGGATGATGAGTGTAGAAGAAGGTTACAAAGAATGAAAAGATCAAAATCTAACTCCTCTACAACGGTGGATGATGAGTTCTTGAAGAGGGTTGGATGTCAAAGCAGTAAGTCAGCTAATGTTAAAAGCATAGATGGGAATCAATATACATATCCCATATCAAAATGGGGGATATGTTGATAAGACCAAAGAATTAGTGTTGCTGAGGATTGTAGAAGGAAAGAAAGCTGATAGAATCAGAAATTTTGACATAGTAGAGATCAAACTGCTCCACCCTAGCTATACATCATACCTTCACGACAAATTCTTCCCAAAGCTAACTGATGAAAGGGCTCCGAATGACTTGTGTCTATATGTGCACATGATTCAAGTTGTGGATAAGCTGCATGCCAAAGCATACAAGAGAAGAAGGTATAATGCTAGTGTTGGATTCTATATGCCCAAGACACGTAGAATATTGATGCGGTTAGTACGTTATGATCCAAGTCGGGTTATACCTAATTACAAGCTGTGCAAACACAAACAATTATTTAATTGATGATATGATCATGCAATTAAATAATCACACCAAATTTATAAAATAGGTTATCTAAATATTGCATTTGTAGTGGAACAAATTATAAGGATATTTTGTTGATAAATTTATTATTTGTATTGTTATTTAAATAGGTTTAAGTAACATTAAATAATAAAATGAAAGTGTCATTTAAATTAAAAGGGGTTTAATTTGAATAATGTGCATGACCTTTTAATGTATGTTTTATTTAAAAAAACTTTGGGTGGGAAACCCCCTTCTAGAAGGCTGAATTTCGGCCTCCAAATGGTCCAATGGGATCATTTTAAGTTGTCTTGAAAACACACATTAAAAAGGGTGTGCAAGTGACCTTTTACATACATCATTTTCACACAAAAAGAAAACTTCTTCTCTCCTAAAAACTCTCTCGGCCAGCAGCAGATTTTAGAGGGTTTTTGGATTGATCTTGGTGTTCTTCTCCCTAGCAAGAAGGTGTTTGCTATAGTGCTTGGGGTATACAAGCTTGAGAGGACCTCCTTTTGGTGCCTTGGTCGTTTTCTTGGTCCATATCATCCTCCATATCCGCCCTTTTGCTGCTGGAAGGTAGTTCATGGCAGCTTCTTTATGGTTGTCCATATTATATGTTTATGTGTTTCTATAGCTAGTCTTATTCACATATAAAGATCCTTTGTTCCTGGGTTTGTTTGTAACTTTATAATACCAAATAGAACTCGATTCTTCAGTTCATAAATTATCTTATAAAGTTCATTTCCGCTGTGTTTTCACAATGTTTAAATGGTTAAACTATGTTTATGTTCTAACAAACCCAACATTGGCATCATGAGCCGGTTATGTGGATAGCTAGCTTGTTTTGTCCTTGAAAAATTTGTTTTATGGGACTTTAAAACCCCTTTAGGGGCTTCTATATTCATGTATTATGAATCCCCAAACTTTCAAAGTTATATCACACATGCTTGTGATTAAACTTTGAAAGACATGTATGTTGTATTGTTTGTTTGTTTGGACAAGATAAAACCCAAAATTTCAGTTTGTGTGGGCTGAAATTTCGTGGGTTTTAGTGGGGATTCATTGTTGGTTTGGATGATATGATCATTGTTCATTATGGTGCATAACCTAGCCCATGACCTTGTGTTATTTGGATGATTGTAATGGTTTTATTTATTCATTCAATTGGGTTGTATAATCATTTATTTGTGCTTGGTTTAAAGTGTAATTTATTTATTATTTGGATGTAATAAATAGATTAGGTACTTTTGATTTTACTAGAAATCTTGTATTAGGATATAATATCTTGTAATATGAAGATGTACGCGTTAGAAGCACAAAGGGAAGACACAAGAAACATCGAGCATTTGGATGCGGTTTCAAGTGGGAGGTTCATGGAAGCCTTTTGTGTTGTGTTTTGTCCCTTAGGAATGTCCTATGGACCACACTTGTGATGGCAAACAAGTGTGGCCACTTTAGATGCTATGGTTATGCACTAATATTTGTTTGATTATGGTATTGTGGTTGATTGCTTATATATGATGTTTGCTTAACAATCCTTCAATGATCATAACAAATTATCTAAATGGGCCTTAATCATTAAAAGGTAATAAAAGGTTATTAATATTGTTTAATGATTTCAAAGATTAAAAGGGTTTTAATCTATGTACCATAGGGTATCTTGTATTTGAAAGCATGCAAATATGAATACATAGAGTTTTCTAAACTAGAATTATAAAATCTCTAATTTTTTTTTTGAAAATAAGATCAACACCGTCCTTTAACACAACACTTGAGTCACTCGGGACTCTTAGTGGGATAAAGGTCACCTAACCATTTTGAGGGAACTTGTGACTTGAGGTGAGAATGCCATATTCATGGGATAAAGGTCACCTAACTGCTTATTTTTGCAAACTCACATGTGTGTGTAAGTAGGGTGTCTTGATTTGAAAACCATGTCAAATGGATCATCTACGATATGGTTTCCAAATGGTGTTGATGGGATTAACATGCCGACTTTACATATGTTGTTTCAAGTCGATCCCATACCTCTAGAAGTTGCAAATGGTTGCAATCGTCAATCGTTGACCACCTTATTAATTTAAATCGTGGGATAAAGGTCACCTAACCACTATTTAAATGTAATGTTGGGTTCTAGATTTTAATATGAAAATGACCTTAAAAGGTATTAATTATTAAAATAACAATATCGAAAATACTAAAATTGATCTTTCTTAAAATTTTGTAGATGGCCACCAATAATAATGATAATCATTATAATTCATCCACGTCCGCCCAATCTTTAAAAGCGATTCTCCAAAAGGAACGTCTAAATCATAACAGTTTTATCGATTGGTATCGAAACTTGAAAATCGTTCTTAAGCAAGAAAAACGATCATATGTTTTAGACGACCCTATCCCCGATCAACCTAGTGAGGATGATAAGGAGGCCAATAACGATTGGATGAAGTACACTGAGGATACTGTCCAAGTGTCTTGCCTTATGTTGGCAAGCATGACTCCGGATCTCCAGAAGGAGTATGAGAATCACGGAGCTTATGACATGATAACCCAACTGAAGGAAACGTTCCAACAGCAAGCGAGGGTTGAGCGCTTCGAAACGGTTCGAGCACTCCATGCATGTCGTATGGACGACAACCAATCAGTTTCATCTTAGGTACTTAAGATGAAAAGTCACATTGACCACCTCGAAAGGCTAAATTGTCCCCTTTCAAAGGAATTGGCCACGGATTTGATCCTCAATGGCCTTACCAAAAGGTTCGAGACGTTCGTGTTGAACTACAACATGAATGCTTGGGACAAAAGCATTGGTGAGCTTCACTCTATGCTCAAAACGACCAAGGCGGCCATGGGTAAAAGGGTTTTACCCGTTCTCACCATTAATGAAGGTGAGAACAAGAAGAGGCCTCATCCCGCGCCCATGGCAAGAGTTTCCGAGGGTAAGGGACCCGTATGGGGAAAGGGGTGGCAAGGGTGCTACCCAAAGCACAGGAGAAGAAGCAAAAGGTTGCTTCCAATGACCCATGCTTCAAGTGTGGGGAGATTGGACATTAGGCAAGAAATTGTCCTGTCCATCTCCAAGAGTTGAAAGCAAAAAGGGATGCTGGGCAGACCTCAGGTACCATATACATGATCCATATTAATTTTAACTTAATATCCTCTAACACATGGGTATTAGATACCGGATGTGGAACTCACATTCGCAATTTGTTGCAGGGGTTCAAAAGAAGTAGCAACTTCAACAAAGGGGATGTTAGCCTCTACATGGGCAATGGGGCTAAAGTTCAAGTTGAAGCCCGTGGTGACTACATCTTGAAACTTCCAAATGGTTTGGAAGTAATTTTGTACAATGTTTTGTATGCTCCTAGTTTGACTAGGAACATTATTTCCGTAGCCCTATTAAAACATTTTGAATATGTATTATCATTTATTGGAAATGAAATCCATGTTACTTTGAATGACATGTTTTACTTTAAAGCTATTCCCATCAATGGTATCTATGAATTGGTTCGTGAAAATACATTGAATGATAGCTTATTGTACCAAACTAGTACCAAGAAACTCAAATCGGATTTGAGTGACAGTTACCTTTGGCATTGCCGTCTTGGTCATATAAACAAGAAAAGAATACAAACACTACAAAAGAATGGTCTTTTAAAAACAAATGAATGTGATTCATTTAATGTATGTGAGTCTTGTATACAATGTAAAATGACCAAGGCACCTTTTAGTGGCAAAGCCGAAAGGGCAAAGGATTTATTAGGTATCATACATTTGGATGTATGTGGTCCCTTTAAACCTATGACAAGGTACAATGAAAGATACTTCATTACCTTTACTGACGACTATAGTCGATATGGGTATGTGTACTTGTTAAGACACAAATATGAAGCTTTTGAAATGTTCAAGATCTTTCAAAATGAAGTACAAAATCAACTCAATAAGTCAATTAAAATTCTCCGCACCAATAGAGGAGGTGAATACCTGAATGATGCTTTTAGGGACCATCTTAGAAGTTGTGGGATTGTCTCACAATTATCTCCACCAGGAACACCACAACATAATGGCGTGTCCGAGCGGAGAAATCGAACTCTATTGGATATGGTTCGATCTATGATGGCTAGAAGCTCATTACCTCTATCATTTTGGGGTTTCGCTCTGCTCTCTGCGGCCCGTATTTTGAATATGGCCCCAACCAAGAAAGTGGAAAGGACACCTTATGAAATATGGCATGGAAGGGTTCCATCATTTTCATATTTGAGGGTGTGGGGGTGTGAGGCTTATGTGAAGACTCCCACCTCGAACAAGTTAGAAAGTCGTTCCACTAAGTGTATCTTTATTGGATATCCAAGAGATTCTATGGGATATTATTTCTATGATCCAATACAACAAAAGGAGTTTGTTGCCAAAAAGGGTGAGTTCTTGGAAACCAAGTTCCTTATGGAAGGAACTGGTAGTAGAACTGTGGATCTTGAAAAGGATCAAGAACCGCAACCCGATACACGTTTGGTTGACACTAGCAATCAACATGAGGATGTTGAAAGTGATCAAATAGTTGATCAATACACAGAAAACGTTCGCGGATCTGGTAGAACTAGTAATCCACCTAAAAGATATGGATTTTTCACTGATGGATGCTATGTGATAGATTCCGATGAACCAATCACATGCCATGATGCGTTGTCCAATTCGGATTGTGACAAATGGCTTGAGACCATGAACGTTGAGATGCAATCCATGTATGACAATCGAGTATGGGACTTGGTTATACCACCTCTTAACTCCAAAGTAGTTGGAAATAAGTGGGTTTTCAAGAAGAAAACCGATATGCATGGAAACTTAGATACTTATAAAGCTAGACTTGTAGCAAAGGGTTTCACTCAAACTCAAGGGGTTGACTATGATGAAACTTTCTCACCTGTTGCGATGCTAAAATCTATTAGGATATTGTTTGCCATAGCTGCTCATTATGATTATGAGATTTGGAAAATGTTTGTCAAAATCGCTTTCCTAAATGGATATCTTGAGGAAGATGTCTATATGGTTCAGCCTGAAGGTTTTTGTCGATCCAAAACATCCTAACAAAGTTTACAAGTTTAAGAAATCAATCTATGGATTGAAACAAGCATCGAGAAGTTGGAATCATCGTTTTGATGAAGAAGTAATTAAATTTGGATTCATCAAGAACGCTGATGAAGCTTGTGTATATAAGAAAGCTAGTGGGAGCATCATCACTTTCCTAGCATTGTATGTTGATGACATACTACTATTTGGAAATGACATTCTAACCTTGGACGGTGTAAAAACCTGGCTTGGAAGTTGTTTCTCCATCAAGGATCTTGGTGAGGCCGCCTATATTCTGGGAATAAAGATCTATAGGGATAGATCAAGGCGGTTGATTGGTTTAATTCAAAGTGCATACATTGATAAGATCTGAAAAGGTTCAAGATGGAGAACTCTAAGAAAGGTACGGTACCTATTCAAAGAGGAACGATATTGAGTACGACTCAATGTCCAAGCTCAAAGGATGAGCAAGATAAAATGAAGGCAATCCCATACGCATCTGCTATTGGATCCATCATGTATGCAATGATATGCACTCGGCCGGACGTTTCATGCGCCTTAAGCATGACAAGCCGATACCAGCAAAATCCTGGAATCAGTCATTGGATGGCTGTTAAGAACATACTTAAATACCTAAGGAGGACTAAAGATATGTTTCTAATCTATGGATCTGGTGATGAGGAACTCGTTGTAAAAGGTTACACGGATGCGAGTTTCAAAACTGATCGTGATGATTCACGATCACAATCGGGATACATTTTCATTCTGAATGGAGGAGCTGTGTCTTGGAAGAGCTCTAAACAGGATGTGATGGCTTTATCAACTACAGAATCAGAATACGTCGCCGCCTCATTGGCAGCTCAAGAAGCTGCATGGTTGAATAAAGTCATTGCCGATCTAGGGGTTGTCCCTTCCATTCAGGACCCCCTAAAGATCTTTTGTGATAACGAGGGTGCGATTGCCCAAATCAAGGAACCTCGTGCTCATCAAAAGACCAGGGACATTGAGCGGAGATTCAACTACATACGAGATGAAGTTGGGAAAGGAAAGATATGTATTCGCAAAGTTCACACAGATCAAAATATTGCGGATCCTCTTACGAAGCTCCTAGAAAAGGCAAAGCATGAAGGTCATACCTGTGCCATGGGACTTTGATATTCTAGTGATTGGATTTGATCTGTAATTTCGTATTTGGATATTTGGAACTCCCTTACTACTTGAATAAAATTATTTGGTCATAATATTTCAATGAATGTTCCAATTTAGCATGTTTAATCCATGGGTAAATTGTTTACTCTAAATGTCCATAGTCGTTCATACTTGTGGGAACAAGTATGAGGGTTACATTATTATGAATTTGGATTGGTGGATATTCATAAGGAATGAATATAGAGCAATTGGTTGCTGCCAAAGTTCATAGATATTTATGGGATACAAATATTGGACTGACCCGCATCTCAAATTTTACTACATGGAATCTTCTAGATTGATCATAAGTAAATTTGAGTAAAGGCGAATATCATTTGGTATCCTCAGACCTGAGATACAAATTGGGTTTTGATATTCACCAAGTGTTATACCTTGAGCTAGTTCTTCACTGCCCTGAAATAATGGACAGTACGTAAGGCTATGTTCAGGCGTGACACGAGGTGTTTGTGAGAAACGTATGTAGTCAAGATGGAATTTGTTCCTCTTATTCATTGAGAGCAAGATGTCTAAGGCCTGATTAAGTAAAATCAACAAGGAATGATCATTCTGTGTCCTTGGATTTAACATGACATTTAAAAGGATAAATGACTAATTCACCTAAATCATTTCAAGTAGGATACTTGAATGGGATGATGTTATTGAATGGCTATAAGTCATGCGTATTAAGGGTAGTAAACCATTGTTAGGCGGTATTTACTGCTTGCATCAATTTTCTATGAATCTTGTGCAAGTGGGAGATTGTTGGATTCTATATGCCCAAGACACGTAGAATATTGATACGGTTAGTACGTTATGATCCAAGTCGGGTTATACCCAATAACAAGCTTTGCAAACACAAACAATTATTTAATTGATGATATGATCATGCAATTAAATAATCACACCAAATTTAGAAAATAGGTTTTCTAAATATTGCATTTGTAGTGGAACAAATTATAAGGATATTTTGTTGATGAATTTTATTATTTGTATTGTTATTTAAATAGGTTTAAGTAACATTAAATAATAAAATGAAAGTGTCATTTAAATTAAAAGGGGTTTAATTTAAATAATGTACATGACCTTTTAATGTGTGTTTTTTTTAAACTTTGGGTGGGAAACCCCTTCTAGAAGGCTGAATTTCGGCCTCCAAATGGTCCAATGTGATCATTATTTTAAGTTATCTTGAAAACACACATTAGAAAGGGTGTGCAAGTGACCTCTGACATACATCATTTTCACACAAAAAGAAAACTTCAACTCTCCTAAAAACTCTCTCGGCCAGCAGCAGATTTTAGAGGGTTTTTGGATTGATCTTGGTGTTCTTCTCCCTAGCAAGAAGGTGTTTGCTATAGTGCTTGGGGTATACAAGCTTGAGAGGACCTCCTTTTGGTGCCTTGGTCGTTTTCTTGGTCCATATCATCCTCCATATCCGCCCTTTTGCTGTTGGAAGGTAGTTCATGGCAGCTTCTTTATGGTTGTCCATATTGTATGTTTATGTGTTTCTATAGCTAGTCTTATTCACATATAAAGATCCTTTGTTCATGGGTTTGTTTGTAACTTTATAATACCAAATAGAACTGGATTTTTCAGTTCATAAATTATCTTATAAAGTTCATTTCCGCTGTGTTTTCACAATGTTTAAATGGTTAAACTATGTTTATGTTCTAACAAACCCAACAGCTGGGATGCTGAAGGGAGCCAACATTGAAGATATATCAGAACTGAGAATCTCAGAAGAAGATGAGCTGGAAATTGTTAATAATCAATGTGTTGTGGAAACCCTCACCACAAAAGAACATGTATTGGGTTTTACTTTTGAGACACTCAAAAGGATATGCAGAATGGAGATCAAGTACAAATACGATGATCAAAAGGATGCAGTATCATATTTCAACAAGAAAATGGTTTCAAGATTAAAGGAGCTTTCAGTTTTGAAGAAATGATTACAAGTATCTAAGCCTAAGGGGGAGTATTGTTAGGTCTAAGATCAGTTGATCTAGTCCATTTTGTATAGGCTTAGTACTTGATTTTATATTTGTAATGAATGGTTGTAATTCATTATTGTGTATGCATTATATGTATAGGTTAACCCATATATTTGTGTGTTGATTTATGTATGTTTGCAGGAACAAAAATTATACTTAGTCAATTTAAGAAATTGACCAAGTGTAAGAAACATCTACGGATGAACATTTTGTTCTTCTGTAGATACGTTTCTTACATGTAAATTACATCCGAAGATCTTTTGCGGATGAACAAACAGATCTGAAGAACAAGTTTGCTTCGGAAGAACAAGATTCCTATGGAAGAACAATTGCTTCGGAAGAACAAGATTCCTACGGAAGAACAATTGCTTTGGAAGAACAAGATTCCTACGGAAGAACAATTGCTTCGGAAGAACAAGTTTGTTTCGGAAGAACAAGATTCCTACAGAAGAACAATCAACTACGAAGACTATTCCTGTGGAGTCCAAACACTTGTATAATACAAGTGTTACAAGTCAACAAGTCAACAAGGCAGTTATGCGAATCCGAAGAAATCCGATGATTCCTTATCAGAAACAATTCAAATCTCAAGATATCTGGTGTTTCCTAAACAGAAACATCATTGTCTATATAAATGAATCCTAGGTTTCGAATCAACAATGACGACGGCAATACGACAATTCCACAACAGAAAAACATCACATCAAATCACACAACCAAACCCTAGCAGCCGTCACATCATTAAACACAAAATTCAATATCTTTCATTCATTATTTGTAATCATTAACTGGTTTTAGTGAAATACGTTTGAATTTAAACTTTGTTCATTCATTAATTGGGTTTCTTTCACTGTGTTCTTGAATCTTTATTGATATTGATATTTATTACAAACAATTAAACCAAGCCAACGTTGATTCCGTAAACGTTGACTTGATTTCAACCAACGCTGATAATTCCTGATTGCGATCCTTGGATTCACAATATATATCTCTATATAAATATACATATATATATATATATATATATATATATATACATGTATATGTATATATATATATACATACATGTATATATATATACATGTATATATTATTATATACTATATATATATACATACATGTATATATATATACATGTATATATATATATATATAGGGTAGGGTTATCTTGAGAACCACCCTTTTTAGTGAGACTCTAGGAACCAACATCAACCACACACATTTTAGTCACATGCAAGTCACATGCCACTTCCATCTTTTTTTTAAAACATTCATAACTTTTTTTCATGACATTAATTTTTTCATAAAAATTTCACCATTATTCATTATTTTTTTATCTTTCAAACGCCTACCATATGATATATTTTTTAAAAAAATCGTTCACCCGTTATTTACACATGTGTAAATTAGTCATTACATATGTGTAAATTCTGTTTTACACATGTGTACTTCCAGAATTACATATGTGTAAAATGACGTTCGTAAAAAAAAAACGAGATTTTTTTTTATTTTTTATAATTTATTTTTTATTTTTTTTAATGGTAGAGGGAAACCTAGAGAACACTTCTGTGCTTTTACTTTTTTTATTTTTTTATTATTTTTATTTATATTTTTTTGATTATGTTGTTGTTAATTATATCAATTTTTGCCATTGAAAATAGTGGTTCACATTGGTTCCTAGAGTTCTCACCAAAAAAGGGAGTTCTCATTTGATCCCTCCCCTATATATATATATATCTATATATAGATATATATTATATATATATATATATATCTATATATATATATTATACTGTTTATATATATATATATATATATATATATATATATATATCTATATATTATATATAATATAAGCTATTATAGATATATATATATATATGTCTACATGTGTATATCCTATCTCTATATACTCTATATACATCTATGTATGTATCCAGATATCTCTCTATACCCCCATCTCTATGAGTATCTCTTCTCTATCTCTCTCTCATCCTCTCTCTATCTCTCTCTCTCATCTATGTATCTCTCCTCTCTATCTCTCTCATCCTCTCTCTCTCTATCTTCTCTTCTTCTCCTCTAAATCTCTCTATATCTCTCTATCTATCTCTCTCCATATCCTTATAATATCTATACATATATGTATTATATATATATGTATATATAATACATATATGTATATATATATGTATCTATATATATATATATCTATATAGATCATGTATTTGATATCTATATCTATATACATTCTTGTCTCCCATTATCTCTGTCTCTCTCTCCTCTCCGTATCTCTCTCTCTCTCTCTCTCTCTATCTCTCTCTCTATCTCTCTCTCTCTCTCTCTCTCTCTATCTCTATCTTCTCTCTCTCTCTCTCTATCCATCTCCTCTCTCCTCTCTTCCCTCTTCTCTTCTCTTCTCTCTCTCTCCTCTCTCTCTCTCTCTCTCTCCTCTCTCTCTCTCCTCTCTCTCTCTCTCTTACTCTCTCTCTCTCTCTCTCCCTCTCTCTCTCTGTCTACTCTCTCTCTCCCTCTCTCTCCTCTCTGTTCTCTCCTCTCTCTCTTCTCTCCCTCTATCTCTCCCTCTATGTACCTCTCTCTCTCCTCCATCTCTGTCTATCTCTGTATCTCATATCCCTCTATCTATCTGTCCCTCTCTGTACCTCTATGTCTCCTCTGTCATCTATCCATCCATACCTCTATATCCTCTATCTATACCTCTCTGTATCCTCTCTCCCTCTCTCTCTCTTCCATCTATTATCTCTCTGTCTATATATATCCCTATCTCTATATGTCCTCTATACATCTATTTTCTCTCTCTCTACCTCTCTCTACATCTCTCTCTCTCTCTCTCCTATATATCTCTCTATCTCTCCCTCTTATCTCTATTACATCTTTATATTAACCTAAAAACCTAATCTACTAAAAATAATAATCATCAACTCAAACTTTATAATGATATACCGATAAGTGAGAAATTTCCACATCTTTCTTAAATGCAAAAATTTCGGGGGAGAATATATATTAAAAGTTCTTTTTGTTTTCCTTTGCAGAATAAAATGAGAAGCCTGGACAATGTAAAGGAGGTTAACAGTATTGTGTGGGATATATTTGATAGGTTCAGCTAGAAATCGAAGTAAACAGTTGTCTTGTAGCTGAACTAATTGAACAAGAAACTTGATGACTCAAATAATCCCCTTGACATCATTGGCCTTCACAAAGTTTCAAGTACTTGTTCAAAAAGGATTGAGAACGTGATACCTCTATTTTGAGTTATTCTTATCTAAAACTTCTTTTTGTCAAATCATTTCAATATATCTCAGAAGGCAATATGCTTTTTCATCTTTGCATATAAGATGCTCTCTGTTGTATTCTATCTTGTGCTTATCTCCTTTGCTATATGTGAACATTGACTTGGAGTGATAATCTCCTTTGTTGTACGATGGTACTTACCTGGAGCTCTCATCGCACAATATGATAATCTTCTCTGTTATACGTAAGTATAGACCTGAAGTTATCATCTGGAAAACTCAATTGATCAACTCCTCTGTTATACGTAAGTATAAACCTAGAGCTCTCATCATTTGTTGTCTATAAGGGCTTTACGTCTTTTGAAATATGATCTTTGTTGCTTCTAAGAGGAAGAATCATGCAAAGTGTGTCATTTATTCAATACATCATGAGGACAAGATAAGTTTCTTTGCCAAATGTCTGTGGAGATTGGGTCATTCAATGTTTTCTTTAAACTTAAACCAAAACCTGATAACAATAGCAGTGATGCATCTGTTGAAACGAAGAAGGCATGGACTTAAAAGGACGAGCATATCAGCAATCCCACCAAACTTTAATTCTCCAGAAGACCTTTTCAGCTTCTCGTCCATATCCTTTATATTATTCAGATTTTATTACTCAATTATTAATCGTGGTTTATGGTGAGGTTTTGTGGGGCTAATTTCTTTTTATTTTGTTTACCTTATTTTAATTCTTTTATGTTTTCATTTTATTTTATTTTATTTTCCCTTTATTTTATGTTTTTAAGAGAAAAATAATCAAAATAAAATTTTTTAAAGTGTATTGGTTTACAGCGAAATTATACTTTCGCTGATAGTTTCGTGAGGCGAAATTGTAGCTTCGCCGGATCTCTAGCATTGTGCAAGGTCAATTTCGACAAGAGTTTCGCCTGGCGAAAGTGTAGCTTCGTCGGGCGAAACTACAGTTTCGCTGTCAGTGAAACTATTGGCTATATAACTCAATTCGCGACGAAACTATAATTTCGCTTGCCGAAACTAAAATTCTTCCTGTGAAACTACAGTTTTAGCCAGCGAAATTAATTTTGTTTTTGATTAATTTTAATCCTTTTCTTGTTTTTCTTTAATATTATTATTTAATATACTATTATAATGCGTTTCATTTGGTTTTCAGATTTAATGGCGAATCAGAAGTTTGACGAGAGGAACAACATTACTGCTATCTTAGACGACACACATCCTAAAGCGGCTGGATTTAGAGACTGTATTCGTTGGCTGCAGAGATCTGCTATTGCCTAAGCGATCTCTCGTTCTTCTACCATATATGACTTACATATAAGAGATTTCTGGCGGACGGCGGAGTATGATACGAGAGGCAACTCTCAGAGGATTATAGCCAGAGTGATGGAGAATGAGGTGATCATTACTACTGAGGTTGTATCGAAAGTACTAAGGTTAGATGAAGATACAAGAGATGAGGTTACTATGTCAGATCAGGAGGTGTTTGAAGCGTTTAGATCGATGGGATATGAGGGACCGCCTTTTGGGATGAGGAAGGAGATTAAGAAGTCCTTCCTTTCTAAGGAATAGAGATATA
Organism: Flaveria ramosissima; assembly: GCA_025215565.1. Taxonomy (NCBI): domain Eukaryota; kingdom Viridiplantae; phylum Streptophyta; class Magnoliopsida; order Asterales; family Asteraceae; genus Flaveria; species Flaveria ramosissima. Next base: position 37,566,172 of record CM046039.1, on the reverse strand, counting down.
TAGCTCATGTCTTCATTATGTGTTTAGATCACCGTAAAGGTGGATCAAACGGGCTTAACTTAGATTGGGCAAAAGCCATGGTGTTATGCTGCAAGGGATGGAAGGCAAATATAGCGAGACTGATATTTTCCTATATGGCAGAGAATGTGATGGCATTAAACAAGGATAAATGGCTGCTCTACCCTTGATTTTTATAGATGATTTGTTATGATCTTATTCCAAACTTACCAAGACACAAGGAGGTCAAGAGGCTGGTACAAATGAACACCCATATCTTTGCAGACTGTTGCACCATTCGTCGCGATTTTAGTAGAAAAATTACTCATCTCTGGGAAAACATGTATCTACCAGAAAGATGGAGTTATATCAAGGTAGATGAGTCTGAGAGCAAAAGGGCTGAAGAGACCAGGGCACAACAGACAGATGCTGCTAAGAAGAGGAAAAAATATGTGAAGGAGTAGGATTATGACTTTGAGGAGGAAGTGCATGAAATGGCTGAGGAGGTAAGGGTTGAGAAAGAAAAGAGATCAAAGAAGAAAGCTGATGTGGGAGAGACTGAGAGAAGGACTAAACAGAGACACCAATCATTTACTGAGACCTCAAGGAGAGAGGAGAGAGCCGGATTAGATAAGGATGTGATTAGAAACCTCAAAACCTCTTTGGCCAATGAGCTAAGCATGATTAAGACAAAACTTACCAATCAAGAGATGAGGGAAAGACAGAAAGATGAAGTGATTGATGGTATGACCAGAATGCTGATAGATCAGAACAAACTAATTAAGAGACTGTTTGAGGAGGTGAATGACCTAAAGGCTGCTGTCGGCCTACCCAATCAGCTAACTCAACCTGAGTTAGATGCTTTGACTAATACTTACAAGTACCCATTTTTAAATGTGGGTACATCTTCCAGGGTAGGAGAGGGCACATCTGCTGCATCAACTAAAGAAGTGGGAGCTTCAGGTGTGAGGAAGGAGACTGAAAATGTAGAGAATGTTGAGGAGATATTTGAAGCTGGATTCATTAACATGCAGTTTGATTTTGAAAAAGATTTGGTTAGTGAAGAAGTGATAATTGATAAATCTGTTGAAAAGGATGCTGAGAAAGGGAAGGGGCTAATTGATGAAGAAGAAGATGATGAGCAACTGGTTGATTATGACTCAGAACCAGAATACTATGAGGTTGATGAGAAGCCCCTAACCTATGTTGCCAAGAAGGGAGACAAGGATGGAGATGTGTTTGAAATGGCCAAAGATGAATGGTTTGTCAAGGAGAAAAAGCCTGAAGAGCTGACTCCCCTGTTCCAAAACATGGAAGTGTTGAGCAAGAAGGAAGCAGACAAGAAAATTATCAGTTGGTGTTATAACCCCGGCTCAAAATGTTTATGATCAAGAGGAGAGGGGGAGGTATAACTTATATGCACAAGAGGAACGCTTTCAAGACCATACCTAAATGGGATTTGAGGAGGCTGGCAGTGCTGCCATTACTAAAAGCTCATCTAAGTGAAAGAGCCTCATTGCTTGAGAAGGAGATAAAGAATGGACTAAATGACAATTTTGAGTCATTTGGATTTATGAACGCTGAGAGGAAAAGATCCAAGAAGGATAAAGACCGGGAAACGGGGAAAGGAAAGATTATGCTAAGGGTGATAGCCCCTAAGACAGTGAATAGGATTAGACTAACAGATCCCCTCCCCCAGCAACTACAAAACTTTGAGAAGTGGTTCTACGATAACAATACAGGGGAGGCGGTGATCAGGACAAAGAATGGAGTTGAATTTAGAGTCTTTGATCCCATGGAATTTTTTAGTTTCTGTGATGAAGACTAGCTAGTTCTTTGCCAGAATTATATTAAAGCGGGTGCAGGTGATGAGACGAGAATGGAAGCCAGTCTGTTTATGACTGTGGCCAATAAAGTAAGAGGAGTACGAGCAAAAGTGAAAGAGATAGCTGAGAAAGTAAGAGCTGAAGATGATTTAAACATGGATGTTCGGTATTTGGCTAGACAGTTTGAGCAAGCGAGTGCTCATCCCGAAGGAGCTAATGAAGCTGGAGGTGACCAGAGTGAATCATTTGCTGGAGCTCCTAAAAAGATTGCTGCAGGAGCTGTAGAGGACACATTAGAGGCAGCGGGGGAGACTGGAGCTGACCAGGGAGAATATATGGCTGAAGCCCTCTGGAAAAAGCTGCAGGAACAAATATAGATACATCAAAAGCAGCAAAAGAGACTGGAGCAGAAAAGTCAAATCAAGGCAATTGAAGGCCGTGAGATCCAACCTAGGGGAAGCATTGAAGATCAAGTATAGGTTGGACTCACCTTAGTTTAGTTTAGATTATGTTTGTATTACTTTGTAATAGGGTTAATGTTAGTTACTTTTGAATGTAGTTCATTTTGTCTAGTTTTGTAGTCCAGCGAAACTATGAGCAAAACTACAGTTTCGCTCATAGTCAACTGTTGTAGTTCACCCGGCGAAACTGTTGTTTCTGCCGGGTGAAACTATAGTTTCGGCAGTACAGTTTCACTGCCAGCGAAACTGTCTGCGAAACTAAGACTGCTATATATAGATTTGATCATTTTCATTTTTGAGTAATCCACCCTAATCGTTTATCATTGTTGCTAGTGACCTTTGTAAGCAGTATTATCACAGAAATACATTTGTGCTTTGTTATTATTTGTGTTGTTCATCATTGTTCTTATTTTGATACACTTGTGATTATTCTAAATTTTTGTAATCTTAGTTGTATATTGTTTGTATTTGATATTGAACGATTCAACAACTCATTTGTACTACAAATCGATCAAATGGACCAACAAACCTCCATTGTAAGTCAACTAACCCCTTCACAATCTGTTTGCCTTCATAACCTCCCTCATATCCAATGTTGGCAAAGAATGTAGTGTTATCATCATCTTCAAGTTCCAAGGGAGTGTTAGCATCATCACCAAACTACAGACACTGTCTCACAGTCTGTTTAGTAATGGCAAGAGTATAATCATCAGTGATTCTCCAAGACAGAGTCCTTACACCATGTATCTCTGTCACCTCAGCAGTGCTCCAAAATGACCTTATGAATCTCTCATAAATCATTGGTCTGACTATAATTTCCTGAGAAACTCCGGTAGTGGATATGAATCTGATCATGTCATTGAGACCTTCTGGCTCGGGTACATTAGGGTCAAGATAACCACCGACATTATGAGGCTTACTCCATGTGAGATTTACCATGTACCCTACATTAGAGGCATATGAATTAGAAAATTTGATAATAATCATCAGATTGTAAAGCATACATCAAGTGAAAATTTTCAGTTTGACTTTTGATGGTCAAAATTGAATGTTCATAGGTACTATTCCATAGGAATTATGCCTAAACTTGATGTTATCGTGGAAAAACACTATTGTTTTGTTTTTTATGTTTATAGAGATTATCTTTTCTGTTTTTAAACTCTTTTAACTATTAAAATCAAGTTTTGATTTAAACATTTTCAGATTTTGTTCTGCTTTGTTCATGCGATGAACAAGGTTTATGAAAATCACTTGTTTGTTGTTATCTTCATAGTTAATAGGTTCATTGTAGTCGAAAATGTTCATCATTACTTAATCTTAGTTTGATTGTGAGATTTCTTTCTTGACCTAGTGTCACACCCCGGGCCCAGGTAGGGTGGGACGTCACAGACTAGCAACAACATATGGCAGCGGAAAAAAACCATTACAAGAGCTCAAAGGAGAGAATATCACATGGCATCGATGTTTTAAAAAGATACCGGGGCTAGAAACAAATCAAGCCCCCAAATGAGTTTTACAATCAACCATAAAAATAAATTGTACTTGTTCAACACAAAAATAAAATTGTTCAAATGATTCATTAAGGAAAATATGACAATGCCATGGTCACGAGGATAGGTCTAGGTCTTCACAACAGCTAGGATCTCTTCATAAATGACCTGAAACATGCTCAAAAAGAAATTTGTGTCAACTAAAAAGTTGGTGAATTCAAGTGCTTAAAGTTTAAAAACAAAAAGGACTTCACAAATCCTTATTTGATAAAAAGGAATAAGTCATAGTTTCAACATCGTGGGAGAATCATAATCAACCCTGCACTCAGTCCCGGTTGGCCTCTTCTAAATTTGTGTTTAACCGGATATTCCCGAAGGAAGAACTGAGCCACAAACCAGTGAACCATACCTGCCCGGATGGTTCACCATAGTTTCTTAACAAAACCTGTTACATGCCACAAACGACCCCTTAGGATCTCAGTAGGGTACCCTTCCTGGAACGGAAGCCACTTTGTGTGGGGGATTCCCCAAATAGATCTATCCATATAAAACAAGCGGTTCACGCAAGAATTAATGATCATGATATAAGTATCAGCAGGTAACCAGAAATCCCACATACAATCATCAAGTAAAGCGCAAATATAGTTCATAAATAACAGAGCATGTTTCACCCCAAAACAGTAGTAAAACGGGGAAGTCACTAGAACTCACCTTAGGTTTCAAGTCAAAATATCTCTTGGTGTGCCTGGGAGTGTCTCAAGTCTAGCACCCTAACATGTTCATTAAGTGATAAGCTACTGCTCTAAACTCATTTAAGGTGCAACAAGAGTGTCAAGAATTTAGCTATTGGGTAAGGCTTTGATTTCGCGGAGGTTTGCATAAAAAGTTTCCTTTTATGGCAGGCCATGGTTTCTTCATGTAATTTGGGATTTATACATCATTAGGTTAAGGACATAAGGAAGTTTTGTTGTTCAAGTGATTATTAGTTTCATAGGAGTCGGTTATAAAGTTTGGGAAATTTTTACAGTTTAGTCCCTCAAGTTTCAAAATTGACAGTTTCTACCCTCAAGTTTGGTTTCTTGTCCTTTATGACACTTAAGACCAAAAATCAGGTTCTTAGAGTAAAATTTTACTTATTACAGAGTAAGTGTTCCAAAATTTCAGTTTACGGGTCCGGTTTTAAAACTATGCGTTTAACGCTCCCGGTTGCGGTAAAAGCCGGAGAGTTTTAACAGTTAATTTAGGGTTTTCATAAATTTGAGTCTTGGACCAGTAGGTATCATCTAAAAGATATTTTTCCTCTAATAGTTGAAAGTCTCGTTTTTACGTTTGACCCGTTAAAACGCGGTTTTGACCGTATTTGACCATTGAAAGCTTGTTTGACCAATTTTTCAAATCCTTTAGGTCTTTTATTACTTAACTTACTGAATTTACATTATTTTTATAAATCTTAGCTTTAAACTCCTTTTTCATGGATTTTTCTCAAAAACAATGCCCGGTTGGTACCCGTTTTTAGTTGAAACGCCATTTAATTGTTCTTTTGACCATTTAAATTACCCATTGACTCCAGAACACTTTATTTATCATTTTTAAGCCTGGAATACTTTTCAAGATGGTTAAAACCATGTTTTTACTATTTTTAAGGTCGTTTTACCATGTTTCGGGTCCCGAAATTAACCAAAATGGGTTTAATCTTAACATTTCCTTAATTTCCATAGATTAACCACTTGTCACACACTTAATATTCATCAAAACATTCTGAAACTATGTCCAAACTCACGGCTAGGTTACCCATCACAACAATGAACCATCAACTTAGTGATTTAGCCATAACCAACCATAACACATGTGTAAATCATTGCAAACTTGTAGTTAAACCTTACCAAAACCCCATTTAACTTTAAAACCAGATTATTAGGGTGTTACAAATTCGTTCATTAGCAGGTTGTAAGCCTTGGTTAAGAGGGTTTTCAAACAAGTGCTTAGCTTGCAATATATCGTGTAAAAAGAAGGTTTTTTTTAGGTGTAACTTGTGCTAAAACCATATATCCACGGTGTATCTTCTTTTATAACTTTTAAAACTAGTTATTAGGAGTTCATTAAGCCTTTAACAAGCAGCTTATAAGTTTTGCTTTCAAGGGTTACAAGATCCACAAGTTAGACGGTGCAAAAAGTCCCAAAAATAGGGTTTTCATGGTGGAAATCGGTTTCCACCTTAGGAATGACAAGTATAACGAGTGAGATACCTCTTGTGAAGTTGAAAGCTCCTCAAGAACAAGGTAGTGGTGTCGGGTTTCTGCTACAACAAAGAGAGGAGGTGTTTTTAAAAGAGAAATGAAAGAACACATGAAAAGACCATTTTCGGGTGACATGAATCTTACACTTGGTGTTGTTCACGTTTTGGAGAGTGTAGATGGTCTTTGATAGCTCGAATATCCTTGGACAAGGCTGGAGAATCTTCTAACAAAGCTGGAAGAGTCGAACAATGGGTAGAGGTGTGTCCAAATTCGCGGATATGGCCACCTTCTTGCGGGTTATAGGTTGGCCGATGCTTGTGATGTTGTTGTTTGCGATTTTTGGAGTTGAAGTAGAGAGAATTTTGAGAGAGTTTGCAAGGGAGAGGGAGTGAATTCTGCTGAGAATTCGAATAAGAGAGAAGAGGGAGAGAGTTGAGGGTGAAAGGTGTAAGGAGTGCATGTGAGGAGAGTGGTGGATGTGGAGGTGGTGTAGAAGAGAGGGGAGTGGGGAAGAGGGGGCGGCCGAAGCTTGGCATCTAGTGTTGATGGTTTTTATTTAATTTTTTTTAATGGTAAATGATTTATTAGGTAGTGTAGTTTTGTAGTATTGGGTAGAATATATTATTTAGTGGATGATGTTAATTGTATTATCTTGTGCATGTCCATGCATGCATGAGCCGAAAATATATATAAGTGTGAATGTATGCTCACATTTTAATTGTTTCACTTGAGATTAAATTTCGTAAGGGTGACTAGTTAACATTCCCGGAACACTAAATTTTTAAAAAGGTGAAACCTAAACTAACTAAAAGTCAATAAAATCATATGAAATCATAAATTGAATCAAGTAGCAAGAAATGTTTCTAAATTCATGATAGGGTTGGATTGTTTCAATTATTAGTACTCATAAGATGGATAATGATGCAAGTAAATTAGGGTTTGAATAACAACCTAGAGCCCGGTTGTCACATTCTGCCACCGTTTAGGAAATTTCGTCCCGAAATTTTAGCTTCGATTAGAGTCTGAACGGGTGGGTTTGAAGAGGTGTGGATAATTCTTCCTCATCTCATCTTCACGCTCCCAAGTAAATTCAGGTCCTCGCTTGGAGTTCCATCTAACCTTGACCTTGGGTATGCGGCTCCGCCGGAGTTGCTTGACCAAGCGGTCCGTGATCTCCACGGGTTCTTCCACAAAATTCATCTTGTCATTTATTCTTGCTTCTTTTAATGGTAGCTCTAGGGTTTTGTCTACCATACTCTTCTTCAAGTTCGACACATGAAAGGTGTCGTGTATGTGGCTCAACCCTGGGGGTAGTTTCAACTTGTAAGCCACTGGGCCAATTCTTGCCAGTATTTCGAATGGTCCAATGTATCTCGGACTGAACTTTCCTCTCTTTCCACACCTCACGGTTCCCTTCCATGGTGCTACTTTTAGCATTACCCTATTGTCCACTTGGAACTCTAAAGGTTTCCGTCTCCTATCAGCGTACTTCTTCTGCCGGTCTCTGGCTGCTTTTAGTCGCTCCTTTATTTTAAAGATCTTGTCAGTGGTCTCCAACACGATGTCGGGTCCCATTACTTGGCTATCACCAATCTCATTCCAACTCAATGGTGATCGGCATTTCCTGCCATATAGAGCGTCATACGGAGCGGCTTTAATACTCGCGTGGTAACTATTGTTATAGGCGAATTCCACCAAAGGGAGATGGTTGTCCCAGTTTCCGCCAAAGTCCATCACGCAAGCTCTTAACATATCTTCCATCGTTTGAATAGTCCTTTCGCTCTGACCGTCGGTTTGAGGATGGTATGCGGTGCTTAGATCCAAACGGGTTCCTAAATCTTGCTGGAATGATTTCCAGACACGAGAAGTAAAACGGCTATCACGGTCGGAGATGATCGACAAAGGCACTCCATGCCTCGTTACTATCTCGTCATCATATAGTTGGGCCAATTTCGTCATGTCGTGGTCTTCTCTAATTGGCAAAAAGTGAGCTGACTTTGTTAGCCTATCTACTATCACCCAAATAGCATCGTGGCCTTAAACGTTCTGGGTAACTTAGTAACAAAATCCATAGTGACGTTATCCCACTTCCATTTTGGGATTTCGGGTTGTTGTAACGTTCCTGATGGTTTTTGACTTTCGGCTTTTACCATGGCACAGGTTAGACATTTCCCGACATAAATAGCGATTGATTTCTTGATTCCAGGCCACCGGAAAAGTGCCTTTAGATCCTGGTACATCTTATCACTTCCAGGGTGAATCGAATACCTAGACTTGTGTGCTTCGTCGAGGATTACTTCTCGAATTCCTCCGTGCTTCGGCACCCAAGTCCTCCCTTCGTACCTGAATGTACCATCGTCCCCCGTCTCAAATCGCTTTTCCATCTGGTTAACCCTTCTTCTTTTAACTTTCTTCCTTGAATGCTTCATTTTGAGCTTCTTTCAGTTTTGCGATAAGGTTGGTATACACACTCATCCTTAAGGCTCGTACATGAAGAGGCTTTTCTCTCTCCTTTCTGCTCAACGCATCTGCCACAACGTTGGCCTTACCAGGATGGTAGCGGATTTCGCACTCGTAATGGTTTAACAGCTCGACCCATCTTCTCTGACGCATGTTGAGAGTCTTTTGGTCAAGAATGTGTTGCAAACTTCTATGGTCAGTGTAGATGATACACTTCGTGCCATAGAGGTAGTGCCTCCACATTTTGAGAGCAAACACCACGGCACCCAATTCCAGATCGTGCGTCGTGTAGTTCCTCTCATGATCATTCAGCAGTCTAGATGCATAAGCAATCACCTTGTTGCGTTGCATTAACACATCCTAATCCTTGACGCGAAGCGTCACAATAGACCACGAAGTCTTCTACTCCTTCTGGAAGAGCAAGGATAGGTGCACTGCATAGCTTCTCCTTAAGCGTTTCAAACGCCTCGTTCTGCTCTTGCTCCCACACAAAGTTTGTGTTCTTCTTGGTTAGTGCGGTCAAAGGTTGCACTATGCGCGAGAAGTCTTTTATAAATCGTCGGTAGTAACCAGCCAGTCCTAAGAATTGCCTTATCTCCGTGGGAGTTTCAGGTATCTTCCAATTCTTGATGGCCTCAATCTTGGAAGGGTCGACTTGAATCCCATTCTCATTCACCACATGCCCTAAGAATTGGATCTTACGCATCCAGAATTCTCATTTAGAGAGCTTGGCATATAGTTGCTCATTCTTGAGTAATTCAAGAAGTAGCCTTAGATGCTTCTCGTGCTCGTCTTTACTACGGGAGTAGATCAGTATGTCATCGATAAACACGATCACAAACTTGTCGAGGTAAGGGCGGCAAATGCGGTTCATGAGGTCCATGAATGCTGCTGGAGCATTAGTCAGTCCAAAGGGCATGACCAAATACTCATAGTGTCCATACCTAGTTCGGAAGGCCGTTTGGGTAGGTCCTCTTCTCTTATCTTCAGTTGGTGGTATCCTGACCTCAAATCTATTTTGGAGAAATAACTTGCTCCTTGCAGTTGATCAAATAGGTCATCTATTCTCTGAAGAGGGTAACGGTTCTTTATGGTCAGTTTGTTCAATTCTCTGTAATCGATGCACATTCGCAGGGTCCCGTCCTTCTTTTTCACAAACAGTACCGGGGCACCCCATGGAGAGACACTCGGATGTATAAATCCCTTGTCCAGTAGTTCTTGAATTTGTGCCATTAGCTCCTTCATCTCAGGTGGGGCGAGTCGGTACGGTGCCTTGGCTACTGGTGCAGCACCAGGCAGCAAATCTATCTGAAATTCGACTTGTCGGTTCGGGGGAAGTCCTATTAGGTCTTCCGGAAACACTTCTGGGTATTTAGAAACCACGGGAATATCTTCAATCCTCTTCTCCTTTTGGGATTTCATCACATAAACTATGAAAGCCGGGCATCCCTTCATTAAGCTCTTGGTAGCCTTTAAGTGGGATACTATGGGGTATAGGGTGTTACTCCTTTCGCCTTCTACTACTAACACTTCTTTGTCGCTCAACGGTATCTTGAGTAGACGCTCATCACATACGATTTCGACTCTATGCTTAGCTAGCCAGTCCATACCAATAACCACATCAAATCCTCTACTTAATGGGCATCAGGTTTATCCTAAACGTATTTCCTTTAGATTCAGCGGGCAATCCTGATGACTTCGTTAGTTTCTAAAATGTTACCGTCAGCTAATTCTACGGTAAACGTATCGGTCAAGGCACACGCGTCTAAGTCAATCAAAGGCCTAAAAGTACTAGAGACAAAACTAGCAGTCGCTCCAGTATCGAACAGAACAGTAGCAGGATGATTGTTTACAAGGAACGTACCGTTAACCACGTCAGGTTCCCTACGAGCTCCAGCTGGGTCCATAACAAAAGCTCTTCCCTTAGGCTTGTTGTGCTTGGCATCCTTGTCTCTACCCAGCTTAGGACACTTGTTCCTCATGTGCCCTGGATCTCCGCATTCATAGCATTGTTTTCCTGGTGCGTAAGTGCAGTCTTTGATTAGATGGCCTGTTCTCTTGCACCTAAAACAGGGCATCGGGTTACATTCCCCTTGATGATGTAACTTGCACTTGTTGCAAAATGGGCTTGTCCTCGAACACAGTCTATGAGTCTTGCTTCCCTGATCATCGCGCCTCGCACCTTCAGAACTCTTTCTACCTAACCTGCTACTACTTCCAACCGCTCTCTTCACTTCAAACCATTTTCTTTTCTCACCAACAAACTTCCTCTTCTCATCAGCCCTTTCTTGTTCAGTCCATCCAGCCCTAATTAAGTCATCAGTCAAACTGCTGGTAAGGTCAACAGCAGCTTGTAGGGTTGAAGGCTGGAGGAACGGACCATTCCCCTAACTCTTGGGTGTAGCCCCCAGATGAATCGTGCTACACCTTTAGCTTCAGGCGTCACTAGATGGGGAACAAGTCGGGATAGGGCTAAGAAACGATTGATATATTCCGTGTAGTTGGGACCTTTCATTTCCAAACTTAGGAATTCTGTCTCCAGCTTCTCGAGTTGATTGATGGGGCAATACTTGCTGGTCATTAGCTCTCTGAATTCGGTCCAACTCATTCGATTAGCCACATTTCTTCCACGGGTTTGAGTAATTGACTTCCACCATTCAAGAGCTGATCCCTTGAGGGATTGGGATGCGAACCTCACCATATGATCCATCTTGCACTCGCTAATGTCCAAGACAGCTTCCATTTCGTCAATCCATCTGTAAGTCTCTATAGCACCCTCGGTGCCATAGAAGTCCTTAGGCTTACATGCCATGAAGGTCTTATAGGAGCATCCATCTTTAACGCCTCGGCTTCCTCGTCGTGGCCCTCGTCGTTCGCTGGCCGATCATTACCATTAGCATTGTCCCGATCAGCATTTATCTGGGCGATAATGGTCGGGATGGCGTTAGCCAGTTGCTGAGCTACGAGGTTAGCAATTCTTTCATCGCTTTCTTGATTAGCATTTTCCCTGTGGGGAGTTCCTGGTGGAGTAGGTTGGTTTCCAGTCTGTCTGGCTTCCTCACGGCGGCCCCTAGTGGCTCCTCGCCGTCCAAATCTGTTCCTCTGCGAGTCAGCATTCTGATAGTATCACAAATAGGTTCGTTTAGCATCTAAAAATTTGTTTCAAATAGCTTATGCATCATTACCCTACTACACCATGCCTCAGGAAGAGGGGTCATGGCGCGCACATATGTATTTACAACACACTAAGAAAATCTTACAAAGTCCAAATCAAAACATGACATAACAGTTAGACAACCAATTAGAAAAAGGCACGGACCAATTTCAAGGCACAACACAACATTGAAATTCAATACAAATAGTCCAATAAATCTAGCATCCAAACAAACAGTTCAAAAATAGAGATAGTAGTATCATCCAGCAAAGTTGAATCAGAGTCAAGCTCTTACAAATTGGAAGGTGCCATCACCCCATGTTAATAATAATAATAGTATCGAATAATAATTCAAATAGTTTCCTTCTACTGTCTAGAGACAGATAATCCTGCTGCGTACCCCTACTCTCACATCCACTTTTTCTTCAGCCATCCAAACCATCCTGAACTTTTCTTTGCTCCTGCTCCAAACGCTGCACTCCTTGCGTAGCCATCATAGCAGAATGGAATGAGCAGACGGGGAGGTTCGAGTGGCGTGCTGAACAGTCAACTCATGACGACGAACGGTCCTCAAGATTTCATCCAGTGTCGCATCAGAGGGTCCTACGTCACTTGCCCGGCGACTCGACTAGGAGTACCTATCACCAGCCAGTACGCTAGGGCCGTCATACATACAATGCCTCGGCGGCATCAGGTGCTCATCACGTGGGTCAAACAGCGGAGGTACCAAAGTCGGAATCCTAACAGGCGGGGGAGGAGGAGGAGGCAACCTAAATGATACGAAGGATCCTGGCCTAACACTTTTGCGAGGTCGGGTGACAGTACGCGCACCCCTATTCCCAATAGGTGGGATGGGTGTGTAAGGGTAGGAGCAGCTACTTGAGGAGAGTGGGAACGCGTTCGGCTTCGGCAAGGTGATGTGGAGGAAGAGTCCTCAGAAGCTTCAGTGTCATCTGACGTGACGGATATCCACCCTGGATGTCCGCATATCCGGAGGTACGCTTCATACTCAGTCTGTGGCTTGGCTCTTCTTAAGGTTTCGGTAGGAGTGGCCTTAGTGTCGGGGTGAGCAGGCGCCTTACCTTTATCAGCCATAATCGTTGTGTCCTGTAAGAAATACATCATGAGTAATTTGGTTTCTCGTAGCTCATGATTATAATAATAGTACTAGTAATAGTAGTGATGGCAATAGTATCTGTTATTCCAACATATAATCGTCATTGTTGCCCAAATCAATAGTCTCTTCAAATAGAATCGGATAACATAGCTCATCATATAAATCATTGTAAATCCCCTTTTTGAAATATGTTTCAAAATCATCAATATAAATCAGAAAAAGTCCAACCATAACCTAAAGATCCGTGATGGAAATTACGCGTCTGGTAAATTCATGATTACGTTGATTAAGTGTAATCATCAATTTACCCAACCCGATCATCCCAACACTTCTCACAAGGAATGTCCTAGGGTATCAGGGTTTTAGCCTAGGGTCTACTATGGTATTCCCGACTTCTCTAACACCTTTGGCTCTGATACCAATCTGTCACACCCCGGGCCCAGGTAGGGTGGGACGTCACAGACTAGCAACAACATATGGCAGCGGAAAGAAACCATTACAAGAGCTCAAAGGAGAGAATATCACATGGCATTGATGTTTTAAAAAGATACCAGGGCTAGAAACAAATCAAGCCCCCAAATGAGTTTTACAATCAACCATAAAAATAAATTGTACTTGTTCAACACAAACATGAAAGTGTTCAAATGATACATTAAGGAAAATATGCCAATGCCATGGTCGCGGGGATAGGTCTAGGTCTTCACAACAGCTAGGATCTCTTCATAAATTACCTGAAACATGCTCAAAAAGAAATTTGTGTCAACTAAAAAGTTGGTGAATTCAAGTGCTTAAATTTAGAAACCAAAAGGACTTAACAAATCCTTATTTGATAAAAAGGAATAATCATAGTTTCAACATCATGGGAGAATCATAATCAACCCTGCACCAGTCCGGTTGGCGTCTTCTAAAGTTGTGTTTAAACGGATATTCCCGAAGGAAGAACTGAGCCCAAACCAGTGAACCATACCTGCCCGGATGGTTCACCATAGTTCTTAACAAAACCTGTTACATGCCACAAACGACCCCTTAGGATCTCAGTGGGGTACCCTTCCTGGAACGGAAGCCACTGTGTGTGGGGGATTCCCCAAATAGATCTATCCATATAAAACAAGCGGTTCACGAAAGAATTAGTGATCATGATATAAGTATTAGGAGGTAACCATAAATCCCACATACAATCAGAAAGTAAACACAAATATAGTTCATAAATAACAAAGCATGTTTCACCCAAAACAGTAGTAAAAAGGGGAAGTCACTAGAACTCACCTTAGGTTTCAAGTCAAAATATCTCTTGGTGTGCCGGGAGGGAGTGTCTCAACTCTAGCACCCTAACATGTACATATTAAGTGATAAGCTACAGCTCTAAACTATTTAGATGCAACAAGAGTGTCAAGAATTAGCTATGGGTAAGGCTTTGATTTCGTGAAGGTTTGCATAAAAAGTTTCCTTTTATGGCAGGTCATGGTTTCTTCATGTAATTTGGGAGTTTATATCATTAGGTTAAGGAATAAGGAAATTTTGTTGTTCAAGTGATTATTAGCTTCATAGGAGTCGGTTATAAAGTTTGGTAAAATTTTACAGTTTAGTCCCTTAAGTTTCAAAATGAAAGTTTCTACCCTCAAGTTTGGTTTCTTGTCCTTTATACACTTAAGACCAAAAATCAGGTTCTTGAGTAAAATTTTACTTTTACAGAGTAATTGTTCCAAAATTTCAGTTACGAGTCCGATTTAAAACTATGCGTTTAACGCTCACGGTTGCGGTAAAAGCCAGAGAGTTTAACAGTATTTAGGGTTTCATAAATTTGAGTCTTGGACCAGTAGGATCATATAAAAGATATTTTTAAATTTTATGTCCTTAAATTGTGAAATTTTGCCTCTAATAGTTGAAAGTCTCGTTTTTACGTTTTGACCCGTTAAAACGCGGTTTTGACCGTATTTGACCATTAAAGCTTGTTTGACCAATTTTTCAAATCCTTTAGGTCTTATTACTTAACTTACTGAAATTACATGATTTTATAAATCTTAGCTTTAAACTCCTTTTTCATGGATTTTTCTCAAAACGATGCCGGTGGTACCCGTTTTTAGTTTGAAACGCCACTTAATTGTTCTTTTGAATTAAATTATCAATGACTCCAGAAACCTTGCTAATCATTTTTAAGTCCTGGAATACTTTTCAAGATGGTTAAAACCATGTTTTGACTATTTTTAAGGTCGTTTTACCATGTTTCGGGTCCCGAAATTAACCAAAATGGGTCTAATCTTAACATGTCCTTAATTTCCAGAGATTAACCACTTGTCACACACTTAATATTCATGAAAACATTCTGAAATTATGTCCAAACTCACGGCTAGGTTACCCATCACAACAATGAACCATCAACTTAGTATTTAGCCATAACCAACCATAACACATGTGTCAATCACTGCAAACTTGAAGTTAAACCTTACCAAAACCCCATTTAACTTTAAAACCAGATTATTAGGGTGTTACAAAGTCGTTCATGAGCAGGTTGTAAGCCTTGGTTAAGAGGGTTTTCAAACAAGTGCTTAGCTTGCAATATATCTTGTAAAAAGAAGGTTTTTTATAAGGTGTAACTTGTGCTAAAACCATATATCCACGGTGTATCTTCTTTTATAACTTTGAAAACAGGTTATTAGGAGTTCATTAAGCCTTTAACAAGCAGGTTATAAGTTTTGCTTTCAAGGGTTACAAGATCCACAAGTTAGATGGTGCAAAAAGTCCTAAAAATAGGGTTTTCATGGTGGAAATCGGTTTCCACCTTAGGAATGACAAGTATAACGAGTGAGATACCTCTGGTGAAGTTGAAAGCTCCTCAAGAACAAGGTAGTGGTGTCGGGTTTCTGCTACAACAAAGAGAGGAGGTGTTTTTAAAAGAGAAATAAAAGAACACATGAAAAGACCATTTTCGGGTGACATGAAGCTTACACTTGGTGTTGTTCACGTTTTGGAGAGTGGAGATGGTCTTGGATAGCTCGAATCTCCTTGGACAAGGCTGGAGAATCTTCTAACAAAGCTGGAAGAGTCGAACAATGGGTAGAGGTGTGTCCAAACTCGCGGATATGGCCACCTTCTTGCGGGTTTTAGGTTGGACGATGCTTGTGATGTTGTTGTTTGCGATTTTTGGAGCTAAAGTAGAGAGAATTTTGAGAGAGTTTGCAAGGGAGAGGGAGTGAATTCTGCTGAGAATTCGAATAAGAGAGAAGAGGGAGAGAGTTGAGGGTGAAAGGTGTAAGGAGTGCATGTGAGGAGAGTGGTGGATGTGGAGGTGGTGTAGAAGAGAGGGGAGTGGGGAAGAGGGGGCGGCCGAAGCTTGGAATCTAGTGTGGATGGTTTTTATTTAATTTTTTTTAATGGTAAATGATTTATTAGGTAGTGTAGTTTTGTAGTATTGGGTAGAATATATTATTTAGTGGATGATGTTAATTGTATTATCTTGTGCATGTCCATGGAGCCGAAAAAATATATAAGTTTGAATGTATGCACACATTTTAATTGTTTCACTTAAGATTAAATATCGTAAGGGTGACTAGTTAACATTGCCGGAACACTAAATTTTTAAAAAGGTGAAACCTAAACTAACTAAAAGTCAATAAAATCATATGAAATCATAAATTGAATCAAGTAGCAAGAAATGTTTCTAAATTCATGATAGGGTTGGATTGTTTCAATTATTAGTACTCATAAGATGGATAATGATGCAAGTAAATTAGGGTTTGAATAACAACCCTAGAGCCCGGTTGTCACACCTAGGGTTCTAAGTTCATCCTGAGTTCGAAGGTACGACATTTGTAGGTCATAAGCTTCAAAGATTATCACCTTTTTGATAATACTATTGTAGAGAATCAAAACTGAGGACTAATTGAGGTGAGTGAAAGTAGAACACTGGTTTTTGGTGATGGTGATCATGATTGATGAAGAACAGTGAAAATTCGTTCGTCGCACTATGGAGTCTCTCAAATTTGAAAAGTATTAAATGACCTTTTGAAGTGGGTCTAAATAGTTAATTTAGTGTCTTTTACAAATGTTACAAGTTTTAGGATAAATGCGGTCAATTTTTAACTTCACTGTAGCAAATGCAGAGGAGTTTTGTTCATCTACGTTTGTGTACTATTACAAATGCGGAAGAGTAAAAACTTAACAACATTTGTTCACTGTAGCAAATGCTGTTGAACAAAGTTAGTCAGCATTTGTTTACTGTAGCAAATGCGGTTAAACAAAGTTAGTCAGCATTTGTTCACTGTAACAAATGCGGTTGAAGAAAGTTAGTCAACATTTGTTCACTGTAACAAATGCGCTAGAGCAAATTCCTTTGTCCACATTAACTTCAACAAATGCGGCAGAACAATAAAGTTGTCCGTATTTCTTGACTTTCATAAATCATCATGATATAAGAGATTAAGCATAATGTTTATTCATTTTGATACACAAGAAATATTTGTGTTGATGCCAACTACATTTAAGAAGTGCATATGACAAAAATAATTGCGACAGAACATAATTTTACCACATACACAAATGCGGTTGAATACTTTTGTCCGCATACATTCTCAACACTTTTTGTGTACTTCCTTGAAACAATTGCGGTAGAATTAATTTGTCCGCATTAGTTTCACTTTGTGTTAAATGTCATATAACAGTTACCTACATTGGTTATATGTCTGGGTTACCTTCACCCGTGTTAAGCAATGCACTTACCCGCATTAATTTTGAACTTAATCAAAAATTAATGTTTCTACAGAGTAAAATTATTTCTATTTTTCTGCTGATTCCTTGATTGTTATGAAGCACTCTCTTTGCTTGACAGGTTTCTTATGAAGATTTTGACTATTGTTGGGGTTGTCTATTCTTGCTTAGATTGACTTGTATATCAAATGTGATACAAGTTTCCCATTGTTTGACTGATCTTGGAATTTTATGCTTCCAAGAATCTACATAAGCTAATATACTATAGTATAACTTCTACACCAACACAGTCAGTTTCTTTTTGAATTTGGTATTATAAGTTTAAGAAAGTAAATATCTATACAAATTGATCAAAATTTTAAAATTTTGTTTTATAAGTTAATAAAAGTAAATATTTATACAAACTGATCAAAATTTTACATTACTACCCTTAAAGTTTGATTTAAGACTTTTGAACATGAATTTTTTTTGATGTTTTTGTTTTCTGATTCAAACATGAAGAGGAAGTATACTTTTTCTTGGGATCATATCAATCTTACATTACATAAATACAATCTTTTATTAGTAAAATAGACATGTTTATGATCTTATTGATTGAAGGTATGTTTGTCCTCTTGAACTCGTACATGGTTAATAATATAATGCATGTGATATTTATCATGTTTTGATTAATTTGATTATCCAACATGTACCTCACACTCAAAAGCATGGTATGATCAAGCATCCTCATTTAATGCATGGTAGAACTTTTTCACAACTTACTTGACCAGGTCACTTAAAGTATGAGATCTCATTTTCACTTATCCTCATTAGGATTCTTTTACTTTGATCCTTTTCATGATTTGATCCACATTGGGTGGAAGGTGATCCACGATGGGATTCTTTTTATTCATTCACAAGGAATGTATACTATTGTTGATTCATCCAATTTGGATGTGTTCCTCATTGGGAATCTTTTGATTATTACATCAACACTATGTGATTGTTTCTCCAGGTCTTTGCTTAGAAAAACAGAGAAGAAACCGATGTAGGTGAAAAAGATTCATAGGATATCATTACCTAGTGTGTTTATGTTACTACACACACATACACTTGGATAAGCCAAACGTACCATACTCCGAGATGAGTGTGTAAGGCCCCGTTCCCGGGACACCTACAGTTGGGCATTCATCGCACTCAAAACATATATTTACATTTTTCCTTTCATAAGTAGTTGCAGCGGAAACATTAAAACTAATTTTCATTTCATCAAAATTCTCTTGCACATTAGTACAATCGTTCCTTTTTACATTATCATATTACATTTATTACAACAGCACTAAACATAGAGATGCCATCCAAAATACGCTGAGTAGCTGCCCCGTGCCATCCTCAGCAACATACCTGCCAACTGGAAACACATCAAAGTCAGCGTTGCTGAGTGAGTTCTAGTTTTATAATAAAACATACTTTACTTTCATAAAACCGTTCTTTACTTTATTTAATAAAAACATTCGTTACATACATGCGTTCACACATCATACGTACGTACAGATAATAACATTATTATCTTCGTCATTTCGTTCATTACATTCATCATTCATCATACATCATTATCTTTCTCTTCATTCTAGATCCTGCCAGACTTTACCCTCTTCATGGCACACAACCACGATTACTGAGGTTGAATGACAAGGATTCCATTTCATACATTATTAGGATCATTCGTTAACGTTCATTTCATACATTCATTCTTTCATTCATTAATTGCTCATTACTCTTCATTACTCGAATCTTGTCTCATGCAATATCCCCGACTCATGCTCGAAAGCTGATGTTGTGCCGGGACCCGCTCACAAGTCCCCGACTCATGTCCGAAGACTGACACAACACCGGGATACGCGACAAAGATCCCATATGAGTCAATCACAGGGATTGAACTCCATCCGAGTCTGTTGCAACACAAAGTTGCTCACCTCATCATCTCATCTCATGCACTATCCCCGACTCATGTCCGAAGACTGATACTGTGCCGGGGCCTGATAAACAAACCCCCGACTCATGTCCGAAGACTGACACAGTACCAGGATACGCGGCACGGATCTCATCATCCGTCCCTTTCATCATATGCAATACTCCCGACTCATGTCCCGAAGACTGATACTGTACCGGGGCCTGCTCACAAACCCCCGACTCATGTCCGAAGACTGGCACAGTACCGGAGTACGCAACAAGAACCTCTTCCGAGTCTTTTGCGACACAGAGTCGCTCACCTCATACACATGCTTGCAAGCCTTTCGTTCGTTCATTCATTAAGTCATTCATTCATTCATTCATTAATGCATGCATTCATTCATTACGTTCTCTTTTTCATTATCTTTCACTTTACGTTACATAATACTTTCTTTACATTCATTAACGTTCAACGCAAAGCCAAAGAAAGATAAACATACCAAGCCAGGAACATAAACATAAACATAAACATACAACATCATCATACATACGCTTCAATCATAAATCACATCACGCACATCATACATACTACGCATCACACGCACCGCCGTGCCTAACATAACACATAACATCATGCATATTACCATCATCTCCATCAACATACACATCATAAGCTCATCATCCTACGTTACCTTATACCGTCCATGCCCTTCACATCGTCGAGTAATTCCATCTCGGTTATCATTTCTGAACACTTAGGCGAATGGGCATCTATGCGAATGGACCCTATGCGAATGGACTATGGGCGAATGGACCTCTATGCGAATGGACTCCCAGTCGCATAGCTTTCATGCGTATGGCCTTCAGTCGCATGACTTCAGGCGTATAGGCTTCAGTCGCATACTCTCCATGCGAATGAACCTCAGTCGCATGGCCTCCAGGCGCATGGACTTCAGTCGCATAACCTCCGTGCGAATGAACCTCAGTCGTACCATCCCTCAATCGCATGGCTCTCAAGCACATGAACTCCAATCGCATGACCATCATGCGTATGGACCTCAGTCGCATAGCAAACGTGCGTATGGACCTCAGTCGCACTTCAATCGGCCGAATGGCCTCCAGTCGCCCTCCAGTCGGTCGCCTAGCCCTAGCTGGTGCAGAGTGCAGTTAGGTCGACTGCAGCCGCGGGTTTTCGACCTCCAACCCTTTCCAAACCTCTTTTAAGCTCAAATCAACCCTTCTAATGGTTAGGGAAACATACCATGACCACATACAAGCATAACCAAGCAAGAAATCGAGCCTCTAACGCATCATACACATACATACATACATCAAAACGGGTTTTCACACAAAAACTCGAAAATAGGTTTTTGGACGTGTTCCAGCCCCAAAATCAGTTGAAAACGTGTAAAAGAGGGGTCCTAGAACTCACCTTAACAATCCCGTCAAATAGAGCTTCGATTTGACTCGCTCCACGTCGATTTTGGCTACCCGAATCAACCCGGGCCAACACTTCTTCTCTTTTCTCTTCTTTCTCTCTTCTCCTCTCTAGGCTGAAAATGGGGAGAATGGGAGTGCCTCCTCCCTTTTATACTCCCTTGCATCGAAGTTTCTCTCGTTGGCGGGTTTGGTCCCTCGACTTTGGACTTTATTTCTTTTTCTTCTCTCGTCGGCTACAAAAAAAATTTCCGGGTGTTACAAGTCCACCCCCCTTAATTGGGTTTCGTCCCCGAAACCTGTTGTTCCTTGAACCATTGCTTGGAAATTATGTCTCATCTCTTTTCCAGTCTCTCTCCTGGAGTTCAATAGCTCTACGTCGTTTATCACATTCGACTTCTGGTTTATCTCTGACTACTTCCCTCAAAACTGTGATCCTTCCGGGCTTCTCAGTCGTAGCCTCAGTCGCCTCAATATTTCCCAAACGTCGTTTGGTGCTCGGCCTTCACTTGTAGACAAGTAAGGCATCTACTCACTTACTCCATCATGTCACGCTTTGTTCCTGGCCACCAATAATCCTTACTCGCGATTCGATATATCTGTCGGCTGAAATATTGGTATATCCACGCACCTTACATCGGCCAAATAGACGTTACGTCTACGCCTCATCGATTGCTATCTCCTTCATCTTATGATGTACGCCTATCCACTCAAGTCTGCCCTGAACGGTCTAGCAAGAACCAATTCTATCCCGCAATCCTCTAGGACATCTAAGTAACCTAGTGGATTCATTAACAGCAATCTCTACATTGAAGGACTCATCAATGTTCCTTCTCTTAACATGCCACATTCTGCATTAAGCAGTAGGAACGAAACTACTACTAGCATGGCATTCAAATCATAAATGCACAAATTTTAAATTACCAGAAACGTACCTGACATCGAGTCGAAGTCCGCTCTAGCCTCCTCTCGGTCATGGCAAAAGCTCTAACTTTCACCCTCTGTTCCATTTCCTCGCACCGGAGCCTCCTGCCCTCGGCTTCTTACAAACCCTGCTCATGTGTCCAGTCTCGCCGCAGTCGTAGCACTTAACCGTGCGGCAATCCCTCGCCCTGTGGCCTTCCTTCCCACACTGGAAACAGACGTTCAATCCCCACTTGCATTCCCCTTCATGGTCTCTACCACACTTTCTGCATACTTCTCCTTTTCTTTCTATTCGCTTCCGATCATCGTCCCTCGACGTCGTGCCTTCATACAAAAATCCATCATCACTGTCTCGCCTTCTTTTCCCCTTCTTAACATAGGCTCGCTCCTCCCCTTCGTCTGTCATCACCATCGCCCGCTCGTCGTACAATCTTCCCGCCAGGTCGACTGCTGACCTAAACATGCTCGGTCGAGCAGCGATCATGTGCCTGCGGATGTCCGTCGGCAAGCCCTGAATATACCCCTTGATCTTTCGCGAAAGGGGTGTCACTTGATCCGGCACCAGCCGCGCCATTTCATTAAACTTGGTAGTGTATTGCTGATGCGTCATTGTTCCCGCTTCCAGCATCAGGAACTCTCTTTCAACTTTATCCATCTCTCGGTGAGGACAGAACTCCTCAATCACCAGCCTCTTCAACTCTGACCATCTCATCCTTCCGATAGCCCTGCTTCCCTCAACTTGGACTATGTTGTCCCACCAGCACAAAGCTGAGTCCACGAAAGAGTGGGTAGCAAACTTTACTTTCTGATCCTCTCGGCAGTCGCTGATATTTAAAACAGCTTCCATCTCCCTCACCCACCGGTGAGCAGCAGCAGCAGTGCCATTACCATCAAAAGTAGGGGGCTTGCATCGCTGAAACGCCCCATAGTTACAGCCTCGTGCCGCCTCCGGCGCAGGCTCTTCCTCTTCTTCTTCCTCTTCGTCATCGGAGAGAACCTTTCAGTATCGGGTCGTCTCCTTTCACACCGAAGGTCTACCCCTTTCCTTTCTCTCCTCTTCTCTAACAGTCTTTATCACTTCGGTCACTACAGACGGTAGGATTGTCTGCAAGACCTGATGCACTTCTTCCACGACCGCCTCCCTCATCGAGGCCCTCTGATTAGCATTCTCATCACCGCCCTCATGAACTACCCTTTCGGCCCTTGCCCTTCCTCTTGTGACCCGTGGTTCAGCACCACGTCCACCGTCACCTCCACCACGAGAAGCTTTCGAAGATCTTCCACCAGCCATCCTCTAAACACACTAAAAGATTCAAACACTAACACGGTCATTCAAGGAACAGCTCAGTTTATGTCAAGTATAGTAAGTCCCTAATTACAGTGGCCAGTTGTGATTAGCCACTTACTTTACTCTTCATACTCCGAGCATTACCTATCCTGACTACATCAGTATCTAAACCTACCAGCAACACATAAACTACATAACATGCGCATGTAACACCGGTTAACTTTACAAAAACATACCTGATGGCACGCAGCTACTCAGATTGGCATCCCATTCCCTTTCCGTCCCATTCTCAGTTTAAGATTAGGTTTTTGAAAATATTTACCCAATTCACTTAAACTTTGGCTCTGATACCAACTTGTAAGGCCCCGTTCCCGGGACACCTACAGTTGGGCATTCATCGCACTCAAAACATATATTTACATTTTTCCTTTCATAAGTAGTTGCAGCGGAAACATTAAAACTAATTTTCATTTCATCAAAATTCTCTTGCACATTAGTACAATCATTCCTTTTTACATTATCATATTACATTTATTACGACAGCACTAAACATAGATATGCCATCCAAAATACGCTGAGTAGCTGCCCCGTGCCATCCTCAGCAACATACCTGCCAACTGGAAACACATCAAAGTCAGCGTTGCTGAGTGAGTTCTAGTTTTATAATAAAACATACTTTACTTTCATAAAACCGTTCTTTACTTTCTTTAATAAAAACATTCGTTACATACATGCGTTCACACATCATACGTACGTACAGATAATAACATTATTATCTTCGTCATTTCGTTCATTACATTCATCATTCATCATACATCATTATCTTTCTCTTCATTCTAGATCCTGCCAGACTTTACCCTCTTCATGGCACACAGCCACGATTACTGAGGTTGAATGACAAGGATTCCATTTCATACATTATTAGGATCATTCGTTAACGTTCATTTCATACATTCATTCTTTCATTCATTAATTGCTCATTACTCTTCATTACTCGAATCTTGTCTCATGCAATATCCCCGACTCATGCTCGAAAGCTGATGTTGTGCCGGGACCCGCTCACAAGTCCCCGACTCATGTCCGAAGACTGACACAACACCGGGATACGCGACAAAGATCCCATATGAGTCAATCACAGGGATTGAACTGTTGGATTCTGTATGCCCAAGACACATAGAACATTGATGTGGTTAGTACGTTGTGATCCAAGTCGGGTCATACCCAATAACAAGCTTAGCAAACACCAATTAATATTTAATTGATGATATGATCATGCAATTAAATAATTACACCAATTTAGAAAATGGGTTTTCTAAATAAATTATATGTGAGAATGAACAAATTATGAGGATATTTTGTTCATGGATATTATTTGTTATGTTGTTTAAATTAATCAAGCAACATCAAATAATAAAAGTGTGTGTGTGCATATTTTAATAATTTAAAGTTAATTATGTAATTTATAAGTTTAGTCAAATTAAAGGAGTCTTAAAAAGGGGAAAACCCTAATAAGGGTTTGAGGATTTTCGGCCGCAAGGGCCTCTTCCCTCTCCTCCTTTTTTTTTTTTTTCTTGTTTTGAAACAAGAAACTCTTGATGAACATACACACATCTGATCTCCTCCTCTTTCTCACATGAAATCGCACAAGAACTCGTATTTCTCTTATGGAAGAGAAGTCATACGGCTGGAACAAAGCCTTTGACATCTTCTTGATGTTTCACGGCTGAAAAGGTTTTCAGCAGGGTTTTTGATGCGATTTTTGGTGTCAAATCCTAGCAAATATGGTGTTTCTTGAAGGCTTGTGGGTATGTACACTTGAGGACACCTATCCTTGGTGTTTTGGCCATCCAAGGACAGCCACTTCTTCAACAAAACGTGATTTCCAGCAGCTCTAATGTCGGTTCTTCAAATCGCCCATAAAGGTAGTTTGTTGATGTTGTTTGGTTGTTTTAGCTTGTTGATAACTAGTTTATTCACATACATATGATCCTATGTCTTTGGGTTTGTTGAAATTAAGTTATGAACATCAATTTTCAGATTACAAATGGTATTTGTTAAATGTTTATCCGCTGCGTTTTTTCCTGTTTAAATGGTTAAACAACATTGTTTTGGCCTTCAAACCCGACATTGGCATCAAGAGCCGGTTATGTGGATGATTAGTTTCATGTGTTCTTGTATAATTGGTTATATAAGGGTTAACAACCAATTAAAGGGCTGTTTTGTATTGATTTGATGATACCCCCAATCTTTCAAGGTTATATCAAACATGCTAGTGATTAAACCTTGAAAGGAAAGATATCAATTTGGTTGATTGTGTTTTGTTTGGACAAAAGACCCTAGATTTTTGGTTTATGTTGGCTGAAAATTTAGGGTCAATGGGGTTCATTTTGGTTCTTAGTATGATGTATATGGATACATAATTTTAGTGCATAACATAGCCTTGACCATGGTTGTTTTGGGTTTGGTTGATTATGGAATTGTCGTGTTGATTGTATTCTTTCTTTATGGGTTGTAGTAATTTCTTTTGTGTTTCCATTTGGTTTGTAATTTATTTATTCATTTGGCAATGTAATAAATAGATTAGGAGCATTTTTTTTTCCTTTACTAGAAAATATGTATTAGGATGTATATATATTTTGTAAAAGAAGATGCTCGGGAAGGAAGCACAAAAGGAAGACACAAAGGATGGACTTGAAGCATTGGATGCAAGTTCAAGTGGGGGTCTTTGGAGATCTCATCGTTTGTGTTGTGTTGAACCCTTAGGAAAAGACCTTATGACAACACTTGTGATGGCAAACAAGTGTAGTCAACTTAGTGGCTATGGTTATGCACATATGTTTGTATGATTATGCTTGTTTGTTTTATGTTGATTGTTTGATATATGAATATGCTTAACAATCTAAATAAATTATGATAACAAGCTGAATTTTATGGTTCTAAATCATTAAGTAATTAATAAAAGGTTATTAGAGGATTAATGATTTCAAAAATAAAAGAGGTTTTATTAAAAGAGAACCATAGGGTACCATGTATTTGAATGCGTGCAATTACAAGGTACATAGGTTTTTCAGTCTAAAATTAATGGAAACTTAAACCCTTTGGTAACAAGTCTAACACCATCCTTTTACACGACACTCGAATCACTTGGGAACTACTTGTGGGATAAAGGTCACCTAACCACTTGTAGGGAACTTGTGTCCTTGAGGTGAGTCTAACATACTTGTGGGATAAAGGTCACCTAACCGCTTATATGAAAAACTCACACGTGTGTGTAAGTAGGACGACTTGAATTGGAAACCATGTGCTTAGGATCACCGAAGCATGGCGTACAATGGTGTTGATGGGATTAAACATGCCGACTAAACATATGATGTTTAACCGATCCCATAAGACTAGAAGTTGCAATAGGTTGCGATTGTCAACTGTTGACTACCTTGTTAATTTAAATAATGGGATAAAGGTCACCTAACCATCATTTAAATGTAACGTTGGATTCTAGATTTTAATTGTTAATTGTCTATGAGACATTTAAGGGTATTAACGATTAAAATAAATTTATGAGAAATACTAATATGAACTTTGTCAATTTTGTTATGATGACCTCTAACTATAATGCTACCACCCCGATCGTCCTTTCCCTATCACTGAGATCTATTCTCGAGAGGGATAGTCCTAACCATAATTATCTTATGGACTCATTTTGAAACTTGAGATCGTTCTCAAGAATGAGTAAAGTCTATGTCCTTGACGATCCCATACCTCACCAACCCACGCTGTTGATGTTATGGCCTTTTGACGATTGAGTTAAGCACACTTAGGATTCTGTGCACATCCGATCTCATGTTGGGAATATGATTCCCAGACTCCAAAAGGGTTTGGAGCCTCATGGGGCACATGACATGTTAATCTAAAAGGGAAATGTTCCTTCCACAAACTTTAATAAGATTGCTTTGAAACGGTTCAAGCACTTTATACATGTCACATGAAAAGACCCAATCGATATCATCTTATATATTCTTAAGATAAAAGGCCATATTGATAGCCTCAGATGCTTGCTGTCCGTCTCAAAGTAGTTGGCCAAGGATTTGATCCTTGATTGCCTAACTAAAGGTTTGAGACATTCAAAAAACTGTAAAGATATGAACGGATGGGACAAGAGCATCGGTGAACCTCATGCAATGCTCAAAGCAACCGAGGCGGGGATAAGTAGAGAGGTTCTACCTATTCTCTCAATCAATAAAGGAGGCTATAAGAAGTGGCCCATCCCGATCCTAAAGCAATTATTGCTAAAGGAAAGGAATACGTCAAAGCAAAGGTTATAGCGAAACCTCAAACCTAAGCTTATGAAGCCTAAGGTAACGGAGAACGATCCATGCTTTGAGTATGGAGAGATAGGACTATAAAAAGGGTATTGTCCCTTCTATCTCAAGGAGTTGAAACACAAGAAGGGTTTTGGGCAAACCTCAAATACAATTCCATGATTCATACGCTGTTTTAAAAGCCATTTCTTCAATCACATGGGTATTGGATACCGGATGTGAGACTCATACTTGCAATTGTTGCAAAAGGGTTCAAAAGAAATGTCCGCTTCAAGAAGGGAAACTCTATTTTGAGACCTTCAAATGGTTTGGAAGTTGTTCTCAAAACATTTTGTATGCACCTAGTTTGACTAGGAACATGATTAATGTTTCCTTTTAAAACAATATGATCATGATTCAAAATTTGTAAATAATGGTATTGAGTTTTGAATGATGTATATCATTTTAAGGATATGCCTTTTAATGACATCCATGAATTGGTTCATGGTAGATCATCCTATTATAACTCATTGATACACATTTAGCATAAAGAAACTTAAAATGGGTTTAAGTTATTACTATCTTTGACATTGTCGCCTTGGTCATATTAACCAGAATTAGATTCAAACACTTCAAAAGAATGGTCTTTTGGAAACAAATGAAAATGTTTCATTTGATAAGTATGAACCAAAGACTAATTAGGAATGATGCATTTGGATGCATATGATCCTTTTAAGACAATGTCTAAGACTGGTGAAAGATACTTCATTAATGTTACCGACGATTGCAGTCGCTATTATTGTGTGCACTTGATGACACATAAGTATGAAGCTTTTGAAATGTTCAAAATCTTCAATAATGAAGTAGAAAATCAACTCCTCATAATTATCTATGCTCTTCATTCTGATAAAGGAGAAACTGAACCCTATTTGGATATGGTTCAATTTATTATGGCTATGAGCTTACCACCTTTATCATTTTGGGTTTTCGCATCGCTCTCTAAGGCTCATATTATGAATATGACCCGGACAAAGAAAGTGTGTATTCATTTAGAATCCAAAGATACTGTATAAGATACCGTTTCTTTGACTCAACGAATCAGAATATTTATTGCTCCAAAGTCTATGGTTCTTGAAACCAAGTCCTTTATGGAAGGAATGACGTATAGAACTGTGGAACTTGATAAGGATCAAAATCCACAAGGCGATACACATTTGATTGACACTAGCAATCAGCAGGAGGTTGTTGATAAAGGTCAAGAGGTTGATCAACACACACAAAACGTTCACAAATCTGGTAGAGTTAGTATTCCATCTGAAAGATAAGGATATTTCATGAATGGATGCTATGTGGTTATACCCTGTAGGCTAACCATACACCAAGATGTTATGTCCAATTTGGATTGGGACAAATGGCTAGAGGCCATGAACGTAAGGATGCAATTCATGTATAACAACCAAGTTTGGCAATTGGTTGAACCTCCACTTAACTCCAAACGGTTGGATACAAGTGGGTTCTCAGGATGAAACAAATATACATGGACACTTGAATACTTATAAGTCAAGACTTATAGCATAAGGTTTTCATCAAACTCAATTGGTTGATTATGATGAAAGTCTTACGCCCGTGGCAATGCTAAGGTCGATTAGGATGTTAAGTGCCATAACTGCATATTTTGAATATGAGTTTTGGCTAATGGATGTCAAAACCGCTTTCCTTAATGGACATCTCGTAGAGACTGTCCACATAGTTCACAGCATGAAGGTTTTGTCGATCCGCGACATCCCAATAAAGTATACAAGTTAAAGTGATAGATCTATGGATTGAAACAAGCATCAAAAGGGTGTGTATATATGAAAGCTAGTGGGAGCAGAATTATACTCTCAGTGTTGTATGCTGATGACACACTGCTATTTGAAAAATATATTCCAACCTTGGAAGGTGTTAAAACCTTGCTTGGAAGATGTTTTTCATAAAAGGATCTCTTTGAAATCACCCATATTTTGGAATAAGGATCTATAAGGATAGATCGAGGTGATTGATAGGGTCAAACCAAAGTGCATATATAAAATCTTGAAAAGGTTCAAGATGGAAATCTCTTAGAAAGGTATGATACCCTTTCAAAGAGAGACCATGTTGACTACGTCTCAATGTCCAAGCTCATAGGATGAGCACAATAAGATGAAGGATATCCCATACGCATCTGCTATAGGATCCGTCATTTGTCTCATGATATGCACTAAACCGGACGTGTCATGCTTATCAGGTATGACAAAGTAGATAACAATAGAAATAACCAACGGGTGGCTGTTAAAAGTATATTGAAATACCTTAGTAGGACAAAGGATATATTTCTAATATACGGATCTGTTTAAAAGGAAGTCCATGTAAAGGGTTACACTGATGCGGGCTCTCAAAACTGATCCATATGGTTCTCGACCATCAATCAGGTGTACTTCCATTATGAATGGAGGTGTGGTAACCTTGAAGTGTTCAAAGCAGGACACGGTAGCATTATTCACTCTAAAATCCGAATACATAGCCGCTTCATTAGCAGCTTTGGAAGCTGCATGGATAAGCTTGTCCATTGCTTATCTAGGGGTGGTCTCTACCATTCAAGACTCCCTAGAGATCTTTGGTAAATACGTGGGTGGGATTGCTCAAATCAAGGAACCCCGTACTCATCAAAGACTAAGCACCTTGAGCGGAGATTCAACATCATAAGGGATGAAGTTGAAAAGGGTAAAGATATGTATTCGTAAAGTTCATCAAGATCAAAACGTTACGAATCCACTCACGAAGCTCCTTGCGAAGGCAAAGTATGAGGGTCATACTTGTGCCTTAGGACTTCGATATTCTAGCGATTGGAATTGATCTATTTAGTATTAATGTATGGAACAATTGTAATTTTGACCTTTTGAGTCGTGTTCCCTTTTAGCATGTTTACATCCATGAATATGTTTATTATTCTAAATGTCCGTAGTCGGTCATATTTGTGGGAACAATATGAATATGAGACTATTATGAACATGGATTGGTAGATATTCATAAGGTATGAATATAGAGCAATTGGTTGCTACCAAGGTTCATAGATATTTGTGGGATGCAAATATTGGACTGACCCGCATCTCAATTTTACTACATGGGATCTTCTAGATTGATCATAAGTAAATTTGAGTAAAGGCGAATGTCATTTGGTATCCTCTGACCTGAGATACATATTGGTTTTGATATTCACCAAGTGTTATACCTTGAGCTAGTTCTTCACTGCTCTGAAATAATGGTCAGTACATAAGGCTATGTTTAGGTACAACATAAGGTGATTGTGAGAAACGTATGTAGTCAAGATGGAATTTGTTCCTCTTATTCGTTGAGAGCATGATGTCTAAGGCCTGATTAAGTTAAATCAACAAGGAATGATCATTCTATGTCCTTGGATTTAACATGACATCTGTAACAAAAGGATAGATGATTGATTCACCTAAATCATTTCAAGTTGGATACTTGAAGGGGATGATGTTATTGAATGGCTTTAAGTCACGCGTATTAAGGGTAGTAAACCGTTGTTAGGCGGTATTTACTGCTTGCATCAATCTTCTATGTATCTTGTGCAAGTGGGAGATTGTTGGATTCTGTATGCCCAAGACACATAGAACATTGATGTGGTTAGTACGTTGTGATCCAAGTCGGGTCATACCCAATAACAAGCTTAGCAAACACCAATTAATATTTAATTGATGATATGATCATGCAATTAAATAATTACACCAATTTAGAAAATGGGTTTTCTAAATAAATTATATGTGAGAATGAACAAATTATGAGGATATTTTGTTCATG
The DNA here is from genome assembly GCA_025215565.1 of Flaveria ramosissima. Lineage (NCBI taxonomy): Eukaryota > Viridiplantae > Streptophyta > Magnoliopsida > Asterales > Asteraceae > Flaveria > Flaveria ramosissima. Next base: position 37,535,007 of record CM046039.1, on the reverse strand, counting down.
GATATTATTTGTTATGTTGTTTAAATTAATCAAGCAACATCAAATAATAAAAGTGTGTGTGTGCATATTTTATATAATTAAAGGTTAATTATGTAATTTATAAGTTTAGTCAAATTAAAGGAGTCTTAAAAAGGGGAAACCCTAATAAGGGTTTGAGGATTTTCGGCCGCAAGGGCCTCTTCCCTCTCCTCCTTTTTTTTTCTTGTTTTGAAACAAGAAACTCTTGATGAACATACACACATCTGATCTCCTCCTCTTTCTCACATGAAATCGCACAAGAACTCGTATTTCTCTTATGGAAGAGAAGTCATACGGCTGGAACAAAGCCTTTGACATCTTCTTGATGTTTCACGGCTGAAAAGGTTTTCAGCAGGGTTTTTGATGCGATTTTTGGTGTCAAATCCTAGCAAATATGGTGTGTTCTTGAAGGCTTTGGGTATGTACACTTGAGGACACCTATCCTTGGTGTTTTGGCCATCCAAGGACAGCCACTTCTTCAACAAACGTGATTTCCAGCAGCTCTAATGTCGGTTCTTCAAATCGCCCATAAAGGTAGTTTGTTGATGTTGTTTTGGTTGTTTTAGCTTGTTGATAACTAGTTTATTCACATACATATGATCCTATGTCTTTGGGTTTGTTGAAATTAAGTTATGAACATCAATTTTCAGATTACAAATGGTATTTGTTAAATGTTTATCCGCTGCGTTTTTCCTGTTTAAATGGTTAAACAACATTGTTTTGGCCTTCAAACCCAACATGAACTCCATCCGAGTCTGTTGCAACACAAAGTTGCTCACCTCATCATCTCATCTCATGCACTATCCCCGACTCATGTCCAAGACTGATACTGTGCCGGGGCCTGATAAACAAACCCCCGACTCATGTCCGAAGACTGACACAGTACCGGGATACGCGGCACGGATCTCATCATCCGTCCCTTTCATCATATGCAATACTCCCGACTCATGTCCGAAGACTGATACTGTACCGGGGCCTGCTCACAAACCCCCGACTCATGTCCGAAGACTGGCACAGTACCGGAGTACGCACAAGAACCTCTTCCGAGTCTTTTGCGACACAGAGTCGCTCACCTCATACACATGCTTGCAAGCCTTTCGTTCGTTCATTCATTAAGTCATTCATTCATTCATTCATTAATGCATGCATTCATTCATTACGTTCCTCTTTTCATTATCTTTCACTTTACGTTACATAATACTTTCTTTACATTCATTAACGTTCAACGCAAAGCCAAAGAAAGATAAACATACCAAGCCAGGAACATAAACATAAACATAACATACAACATCATCATACATACGCTTCAATCATAAATCACATCACGCACATCATACATACTACTACGCATCACACGCACCGCCGTGCCTAACATAACACATAACATCATGCATATTACCATCATCTCCATCAACATCCACATCATAAGCTCATCACCTACGTTACCTTATACCGTCCATGCCCTTCACATCGTCGAGTAATTCCATCTCGGTTATCATTTCTGAACACTTAGGCGAATGGGCATCTATGCGAATGGACCCTATGCGAATGGACTATGGGCGAATGGACCTCTATGCGAATGGACTCCCAGTCGCATAGCTTTCATGCGTATGGCCTTCAGTCGCATGACTTCAGGCGTATAGGCTTCAGTCGCATACTCTCCATGCGAATGAACCTCAGTCGCATGGCCTCCAGGCGCATGGACTTCAGTCGCATAACCTCCGTGCGAATGAACCTCAGTCGCACCATCCCTCAATCGCATGCTCTCAAGCACATGAACCAATCGCATGACCATCATGCGTATGGACCTCAGTCGCATAGCAAACGTGCGTATGGACCTCAGTCGCACTTCAATCGGCCGAATGGCCTCCAGTCGCCTTCCAGTCGGTCGCCTAGCCCTAGCTGGTGCAGAGTGCAGTTAGGTCGACTGCAGCCGCGGGTTTTCGACCTCCAACCCTTTCCAAACCTCTTTTAAGCTCAAATCAACCCTTCTAATGGTTAGGGAAACATACCATGACCACATACAAGCATAACCAAGCAAGAAATCGAGCCTCTAACGCATCATACAATACATACATACATCAAAACGGGTTTTTCAACCCAAAAACTCAAAATAAGTTTTTGGACGTGTTCCAGCCCCAAAATCAGTTGAAAACGTGTAAAAGAGGTCCTAGAACTCACCTTACCATCCCGTCAATAGAGCTTTGATTTGACTCGCTCCACGTCGATTTTGGCTACCCGAACCAACCCGGGCCAACACTTCTTCTCTTTTCTCTTCTTTCTCTCTTCTCCTCTCTAGGCTGAAAATAGGGAGAATTGGAGTGCCTCCTCCCTTTTATACTCCCTTGCATCGAAGTTTCTCTCGTTGGCGGGTTTGGTCCCTCGACTTTGGACTTTATTTCTTTTTCTTCTCTCGTCGGCTACAAAGGAAATTTCCGGGTGTTACAGAGTGCTTCACAACTGAATAAGATTTTAATTCATCACAACATGGATCTTCTTTTCCAAGTTAAGCCTACCCACATATGAGGTAAGTCATGTCAGTCTTTTGACATTTTTTGAAATAAGCACTGTGAATGATATAACGACTGCAATTATATCATTTCCCTTAAAGTTTATATCATATTCTTCATCAAAATGACTTCTTTTTGTAATTTTCTGAATTTCTTTAATTGTTTTTGAGGTTTTTGATTTTATTCAAGGTTAATCATGCCAATTAATTGAACTAGGAATTCAAACCTATTAGCTTCAAATGCCTTGGTAAACAAATCAGCCAATTGATTATCAGTGGAAACTTGAATCAATTTGATCAACCCTTTTCAGCACAATCTCTCAAAAAGTGATATCTAATTTCAATATATGTTGTTTTTGAGTGCTGAACTGGATTTATAAAAATGGATGTTGTGTTGTCAATGTGAATTGGAGTGTGCAAGAAGTTAAAACCATAGTCAAGCATCTCGTTTTGAATCCAGCGAACTTGAGTGCAACATGCTGATGGTGCTATATACTCAGCTTTTGCTGTTGAAACAGATACGTTTGTCTGCTTCTTGCACTGCCAGGAGACCATTCTAGGCCAAGAAATTGACAACCGCCAGAAGTGGACTTCCTATTGAAGTTGCATCCCCCATAATCACTGTCAGTGTAAGCATAAAGATTGAAATTATACTTCCTTTGGATACCATAATCCAAGAGCAGGTTTGCCTTTAAGATATCTGAATATCCTCTTGACAACATTCACATGAGATTCCTTGGGATCTGCTTGATATCTGGCTTACACACAAACACCAAACATAATGTCAGGCCTACTGGCTGTTAGATATATAAGTGAACCGATCATGGATTGATAGTGAGTCTGATCCACTGATTTCGCCTTTAGGATCTGGACCAATCTTCACCTTAGTATCAACAGGTGTTCTGATGGACTGACAATCAGCAAGGTGGAATTTCTTCAACATTGTTTCCACATATTTTGATTGATTGATGAAGATTCCATCTGTTGTTTGTTGGACTTTCACTCCTAGAAAGAATGTGAGTTCTCCCATTACACTTATTTGAAATTTTGAATGCATAAGGTCTTCATAGTCTTTACAGAGTTGCTTGTCTGTTGAGCCAAAGATGATATCATCCACATAGATCTGGACCAGCAACATGTCTTTTCCTCTTTTCTTTCTGAAGAGAGTCTGATCAATCTTTCCTCTTTCATATCCATGTTCAAGAAGAAAGGATGATAGAGTCTCGTACCACTTTTTTGGGGCTTGATGAAGACCATACAAGGCTTTGTCAAGCTTGTATACCCTTCGTCAAGCTTTCTCAAGGTTGACTCACATAGACGTTTTTAGTAATCTTTACATATAGAAAAGCACACTTCACATCCATTTGATAAACAGTAAACTTCATGGATGCTGAGTATGAAAGAAAGATTCTTATTGCTTCTAATCTGGCAAGAGGAGCAAACACTTCATCATAATCAATTCCTTCTTCTTGTGTATACCCCTGAGCCACTAATCTTGCTTTGTTTCTGATGACATTCCCTCTATCATCAGTTTTGTTTCTATATAGCCACCTGGTATCAATAGGGTATTGTCCTTCGAGAAGATCTACAAGTTGCCATACTTCTTGCTTCTTGAATTGCAACAACTCTTCCTGCATTGCCTCAATCCAACTATTGTCTTGAAGAGCCTCTTTGATGTTTTTTGCTAATGTTTGACATAGAAAGCAATAGAAAAATCAGATGTTTGCAATGCTTGACTTGCTTCTTGTCACCCGTTTATTAAGTTTACCAATGATGCTTTCTACTGGATGATTGTTGTGTATTCTAGTGGTTGGAATTGAGTCACCAGCAATGGTTACATCAAGATTGGAGACATTCAGATAATATTGGTGAGAGGCACCCTTATTTTGTACTGTGTGTGAGTTGTGGAAATAATCAGAGACTGTTCCAATGACTGCTTCAGCATCAGCAGCACTTTAATTACTTCCATCATTTGAAGTTCTTTCAGTTTCAAATGGAGGTGTAGCTTGATTTTGATTTCTGACTTCAGTTGAGGGTTCTTCTGAAGGAGATGGGAGTATGCTAGGACCAGCCTCAGTTGAAACACTTTGATTTAGTGATTGTTGTCTAACAGGATTAGCTTGTAGTTGGACATCTTCATTAAGTTGCTCAGTAGAAGTTAGAGGAACCATTGGAAAGTCATTCCTTCTTTCTACTACTAAAGAACATTTAGCTGATTGTAGATTTCCTGAATCAGACAAGTGAAATTGATCAAAAGATGTTGTAAATGAATCAATATCAAACAACCAATCAGGACCATTTGTTGATTTGGGAAATGAATGCTCCTTGAATTGAACATTTGTTGATTCATCAATTATATTTAATCTATGATTAAACACTCTATAAGCCTTTGAGACAGAAGAATATCCTACAAAGAATCATTCATCAGACTTTGATGAAAACTTTCCCAAATGGTCTTGGGTATTTAATATTAAGACAGGACTACCAAATGACTTGAAAAATCCAATAAATGGTTTTCTATGAAAGAGAAGTTCATAAGGAGTTTCTTGCTTTCTTTTACAATCAAAGTTCTATTTTGTACAAAGCACGATGTGTTAACTGCCTCTGCCAAAAAGGTAATTAACATTTTAGCATCGGCTAGCATTGTTCTTGCTGCTTTAATCAGTGTTCTATTTCTCCTTCCAGCTACCCCATTTTGTGGAGGAGTTCTAGCTGCACTGAATTGATGAGCAATATTCCTTTGGTTGCATAAAATGAACTCATATCTTCATTTTTAAATTCTGTCCTATTATCACTTCTAATTGCTCTGACTTTATGATCAACTTGATTTTCAATTTTAGTGAAAAAATCTTTTATTAGTTGGGACACTTCGTTTTTATGATGTAAGAAGAAGACCCATGTAAATCAGGAAAAGTCATCTATGATCACAAACAATACTGTTTCTTTCCAATGCTCATAACATGAGTTGGTCCAACAAGATCCATATGAAGTAACTTCAATGGAGAATCATTTGTGTTCACCAGTTGTTGATACATGTATGTCCCTAGATCATGGTTTGTAATGTAATGAACTTGTCTGTCTGTTTTTGATGTAATTGTAATTTGATTAATGAAATGATATGAATTGATTGTTACTTGTGATGTTTAATATTTCATTAATGAGTTGTGATTGAATTGATTGGGTTTATGAATGTTTGAATGAGTGCACATTAAGTTATATTAAATAGAACATTCAAACTTAACTTAATGAAGTTCTCATGCGGATGGCCCATGCGAATGGACCACACGCATGAATAACTTCATACGATTGACTCAATCGCACGACTGAACCAGGAGACTGGATCAGTCGTATGATTGACACATAAGATTGACTCAATCGCACGACTGAAAACTCAGTCGTGCGGATGAATCAACCGCATGGTTCAATCGCACGACTGAACCATACTTATGGCCCAGTCGCACGATTGACCAATACTAACCTATAAATAGACCCAATTCGTGGGAAAACGGAGCATTCATCCCATTACGACTCCAGACGTACCCTAGCCGTCCAGAAGCCTCCCAATCGTTCTCCAAGTTCATAGAACACATCAGATCGGTTCCTAATTGATTTCTGACGTTGAAATCAATTCTTGATTGATTCATCGTGTGTTCTCACTGATTGGATCGCCAATCAAATAGGATTCCGCACTATTTGAGTTGGTTTAACACGCAATCACTCGGTATTTCGTTCAAATACCAGGTCCTAACAAGTGGTATCAGAGCTTTGGCTCTTGATTTCGTGTTGATTCAATCAAGATTGCATAAAAGTTTGTGTTTTTGCACGAAAAACGCAATCTTTTGCATCAAAGGTGATCTTGGACGTTCCCTGCTCATTGAAGTTCAGTTTCTACGAACTTAGACGATTTGGACTTGCAAAATTTCGAATTTTTACGGCTGAAACCCGTCAAACCTAGAAATTTTCGCAAAACAGCAGCTTCAGTCGCACGAGTGACCCATTCGCACGACTAGACTCATTCGCATCGTTCATTCGCACGACTGGACCTAGTCGCACCTTCATTCGGACGACTGAACCCTTTCATTCGCATAGCTCACACGAACCAGATTCATTCGCACGACTGAACCAATCGCCCTGTTCAGTCGCACGGTTGAACCAATCGCAGAGTTCATTCGCACGAGAGGACCATTCGCATTCTTCAGTCGCACCAGTTAAAGTTGATTTGATTAGACTCTAAGTTTAGTAACCATGGAAGATCAGATGTCAGCCTTTACTGCGGGGAAGGACTCAAGAATACAGAACCTGCTGCTGCTTGAGAGTGAGGTGGGTATTCACAATAAACCACCAAAGCTTTTGACTTTAGATGAGTTTCCTCACTGGAAGCAACGTTTTTGAGATCTACCTCAATGGAGTAGATCCTAATCTGTGGGAAGCTATCGAAGTTGGATATAGTACACCGGTGGGAGCAGATGGAGTGAAACTAACGTTGAGTGGGATGACTGACGCTCAGAAAGTAAAGTATAATGCTGAGAAAAGAGTTTATGCGATGATAACTCAGTCGATCCCCAAAGATATATTCCACCAGTACTCAGAGAACAAGCAGTCCAAGAAACTGTGGGATGAGCTAGAGAAAAGGTATGATGGGAATGCATCGTTAAAGGCAATCAAAGCAAAGGAGTTAAAGAAGGAATTCGATAACTTCTCATCAATTGGTAACGAGGGTTTAGATGAAGTCATAGACAGATTCTACCATTTGATGAGCGAGTTGCATACACATGGAGTGGAAACAACTATGGAAGAAAAAGTAAGCAACTTCGCAGATGGATTTCCTGACAAGTGGGCATCATTCGTGTCTAATCTTAGACAGAATGGTATACTTATAAAGCTGGATATAAATGACTTTATTCTGAGACTGCGTGAAGAAGCACTAAGGATGAAGTATAGAGCACAGAAGTCATCATATACACAAAACCCAGCTTTATACAATGCCACGCCTCAAGCTAAGACTTCTGGAGCACCTCTCCAGACAGCATTTGTGTCTAGCTCGTCAGGTCCTTCACATGCTTCTACTTCTGGATCAGACACGTCTGGGTCATCATGTACCCATTATATTGGATCAGAAGCAAGTGCTACAAAATTGAAGACCGAGAATCTCGGTAATGTGACCGTAGAAGTAGCAAGAGAGCATATGGATCTTCTAGCCGCTGTAGTTCATTCATATGATGGAATTGTAGCTGGGAAGATTGGAAACTGTCATTTGGCTGATGAAGACTACGAGCAGGTAGATGAAATGGAGCTGGAAAGGATGGATATATGTGGGCCTTAGCTAGCGCTGTCCGAAGAGCGAAGAAGTTTGTTAAGAACTGGACAGAACTTGATAGCTACTAAGGATACCACATTTGGTTTTGACAAGAGCAAGGTGACTTGCTTCAACTGTGGAGAGAAAGGGCACTTCAAGAGGGAATGTGTCAAACCAAAGAAGACGGGTAAGGGAACCCGTTCTCATCCTTTACTCACCAAGACAAGCAAGCCTCTAGTTCTACTTCATCAAACAAGGACCCAAAGCCTTGACTGCTCATGATGATGAAGGACAGGACTGGAGTTTTAGATTTGTCAACCCAATCCAACATTGCCAGTGTTGAAGATCTTGATGATGATTCTGCGAGTGAAGGTGATATAGCTTGATATAGCAATGTCACACAGTGAAGAAACAACTGCAGCTGAAGTCAGTTACACACCAAAGGAGGAAACTTCCAAGTCAGATTCAGAAAAGTCAATCACCAGAACCAGAGACGTCTGATGCTGCGTTGATGGCTAACTCCTCTGAAACAACACAGGGTGTTCGGTATAGCGCTGAGACTAACACGTGGATTATAGACAGCGGAGCATCCAGGCACATGACAGGAAATAGAGCCCTTTTATCAAATGTCAAACAAATAAAAGGAGGGCATGTTTTCCTTTGCAGGAAACGGGAGGATACATCACAGCACAGGGAGAAGTGGGAAATCAGAAGGTGAAGTTTGATAAGGTGAACTATGTTCAACAACTTCAAAATACTTGCTTTCTGTTTCCCAAATCTGCGATAAAGGGTTTAAAGTCATCTTCGACAACAACAAGTGTTACGTGCTGAAGAAAGACTATATGATTCCAGAGGATCAAGTTCTGATGACTGCTTCAAGATATAAGGATCTATATGTCTTGGATCTGTCAACAGCTGCTCCAACGGATCAAGAGGTGCAGTGCTTTCTATCAAAAGCTACTGAGAAGGACTCAATCTCCTGGCATAGGAGAATGGGACACATTAGTCAAAGGAAGATGAATCACTTGATTCAGAAGGACTTAGTAGAGGAGTAAATGTCAAGAACTTCCAACTTCCTGACTTTTGTGTAGCTTGCAAGAAAGGCAAACAGACAAAGAAGTCTCATAAGGAAAAGAAAGTTCATTCAATAGAACTTCCTTTGAACTTCTTCACATGGATTTGTTTGGTCCAGTCAGTACAAGGAGCATTGCAGGCGATCTGTACTGTTTTGTGGTCACTGATGACTACTCAAGGTTCACTTGGGTAATGTTTCTGAAATCCAAATCAGAAACATTTGAGTCATTCAAGGAATTAGTCACCACTCTGGAATCTCTCTACAAGCTAAAGGTTAGACAAGTACGCTCAGACAACGGGACCGAATTCAAGAATCAATGGATGGAGGCTTACTGCAAGGAAAAGGGGATTGTTCATCAATTCACTTCAGCTACACGCCTCATATGAATGGAGTTGCTGAGAGGAAAATAGAAGCTTGATAGAGACTGCACGACTATGCTAGCAGACTCGAAACTGCCTATCCAATTCTGGAATGAGGCAGTAGCAAATGCATGTTTACACTGAATCGAGTCCTAATAGTCAAGCGCCACGGAAAGACATGTTATGAGCTACTCCAAAGACGCAAACCGAATTTGGAGTATCTTGAACCTTTTGGCGCGCCATGTACACTTCTGAAGAAGACGCAAGAAGGAAAATTCAGCGAGAAGGCAGATGAAGGAATCTTTCTAGGATACAACATACCGAATAAGCGAGTTTACAATAACTCAACGGGTCTTGTAGAAGTGTGGTGTAATGTCGACGTTCAGAGATATACCACGCCTCCTACAGGCAAAGGCCCTGCCTACTTCTTCGATTATGATGGATTCTTCAAATCCTTCAACATACCTCTCTCTCCCTCGGACGATGAGCTAGCAACTCGGATGATGTATGATATTCTGAATACACCATCTAGCACACAGGGAGATCATCTACTCAGTCAGGAGTAGTCAACGACAGTGACTCCTCCTCTGAAGATGAAGCTGAAGAAGATGACCAGAACAGTCAGGAGGAACAGGTTCCAGTACCAGCAAGTCCACAAGCATCTACGAGTGGTGCACCTTCGACTTCAGAACCTCAAACTCCAACTACCTCAGATGCAGAACCAAATGTTCATAATCTTGGCTCTGAGGTAGCTGTTCCTACTACTCCAGGATCACGACTAAATGTTTATCATCCCCTTGACAATGTCATTGGAGATGTCAGATCAGGAGTACAAACCCGAAATCAGTTGTACTCAGCTGATTACGCCTCGGTTATGGAGAAAGGTTACATTCATGATGGTGCCTATCGATGTTTTGTCTCGCAGGTTGAGCCAAATATGTCAGTGAAGCACTCAATGATGAGGCGTGGGTGAGTGCCATGCAAGAAGAACTTCTACAGTTTAAGAATTTAGGTGTATGGACACTGTTGATAAACCTAAAGGTGCTAAAGTCATTGCACTAAATGGGTACTAAATGCAAGAAGGATGACCAAGGGTCATTATCAGGAACAAAGCTCGACTGGTGGTCAAGGTTTTCGCCAGTCCGAGGGAATTGACTACAATGAGGTGTTTGCACCCGTGGCAAGGATGGAAGCTATCCGATCTTCCTGCCTATGCATCGTACATGAAGATCAAAGTCTACCAATTAGATGTAAGAGTGCATTCCTTCATGGGGAATCAGAGAAACAGTCTACGTGAGTCAACCAGAGGTTTTGAAGATCCCTATCATCGGGATAGAGTCTACACGCTTGACAAAGCTTTATATGGGCTTCATCAAGCTCCTCGAGCTTGGGGGCTGCACTCAGCTCCTCCTCGAGCTTGGTATGAGAAACTCTCAACTCATCTTGTGAAACACGGCTTTCGCAGGGGAGTAATGACTGTACACTGTTTATTAAGGAAAAGGATGGCGACCTACTGCTTGTACAGATATAACGTTGATGACATAATCTTCGGGTCAAAGAACGAAGAGTTATGTAAAGAGTTTGAAGCAGTAATGAAGAAAGAATTTGAGATGAGTGCCATGGGGGAGATGAAGTTCTTTCTCGGGTTACAGGTGGATCAAACACCTAATGGGATCTTTCTACATCAGACCAAGTATGTAGGAGACATTCTCAGTCGCTTTGACATGGAGAATGCTTCTGCTGCTGGGACTCCACTTGCTACTAATCATGATATAGCACCGGATGATAATGGAGATCTAGTAGATGCCACCATGTACCGAGGAATGATCGGATCTCTCATGTATCTCACTGCCTCAAGACCTGATATTATGTATGCTACATGTCTATGCTCAAGATATCAGGCTAAACCAAAGGTCAACCATCTGATTGGGGTCAAGAGGATCTTTCGTTATCTGAAGGGTACACCTACACTTGGACTGTGGTATCCTCATGATGATGACTTTGAGCTTACCGCGTATAGTGACTCGGATTACGGGGGCTGCAAGATGAACTACAAGTCTACATCAGCAGGGTGTGTGTCAATTTGGGGAAGATTAGTTACCTGGCAGTGTAAGAAGCAGACATCGGTTGCCTTGTCAACCTGTGAAGCCGAATATGTTGCTGCTGCAAGTGCTGTTTCAAATCATCTGGATTCAACAGCAAATGCGGGATTACGGTTTAAAATTCTCATCTACTCCTATTTTTGTTGATAACTCTGCTGCAATTGCAGTAACTAAAAATCCGGGTCCAACATCCTAAGACCAAAACATCGGTATTAAATACCATTTCATAAGGGATTGTTTTGAAAAAAACTTAATTGATGTGGTTAAAATTAATACTGATTTTCAACGCGCTGACCTCTATACTAAAGCTTTTGATAAACCACGTTTCAATAATATTAGAGGTCAACGGTGTTAAAAAGAAAAGTGAGGTAATTCCTGATGATGAAAATGTGTAGTCCGATGTCGTGTACTTAAATTATTTTTATTTTATTTATTTTGATTTGTTGTCTATTTGATTTTAATTTATTTAAACTCATGTTCTCTTGCTGTTTATTAAAATCCTAAAATAATTAAACCAGAAATGATTTTAGTATTTTAGGGGGAGAATATGTCAGCAAGTTAACATTAAAAAAAAAAAAAAAAAAAAAAAAAAAAAAAATGAGGGAGAAGGAGTAGAGAGTGAAATAAGGTAGATTGTATTTGTGACACCGATTCAATACCTTTGGAAAATGATAGTACACAGGAACAAATCAAGAGGGACTTTAAAATTTAAGTTTTTAGTAATATGCAAAAGTTCAAAGTAATAAATCTGTGTAGTCTAAGCAATACCAAAAGGAAAGATGATAGAAAACTGGCAACTCCTAAGGTGACACAAAGAAAGTAGACTTAGAGGCTGCTAGACCATATGATATGTTGGTAGATTCAACACAATAGACAACTAGACCTGATTGGTGATTTCAAGATAAAACTAAAGTGTCCAACTGACTGTGGGCGTCCATCTTATCATGGTTAACACAATCAACAATATTCCAATAAGGGGTAATGAGCAATTAAACGCAACAAATGTGTGCGGATGACCATAACTAGAGCAAAGCAAAGAAAAAATGAAAGACAAATGCAATAAAGCTAATGACTTATGTGTTGGTGCATTTGTGCAAAATAAAATAAACTGCTCTAACAAGGAGATGGTTATGTGCCTCTCTGCTGTGCGATGGCACTGACCTGAGGATAGCATAACCTAGATATTCTAGAATTCATTGTTGTTTGCCGCCTCTCTGCTGTGCGATGGCACTGACCTGAGGACAGGCTTCTCTTTGAAAGCTCTAAGAATAGTCTCTTCTTGTAACATAACCGTAGACCGCTCAAAAGCTCCTGAGGGATGTTGATTACCATATAAGTGTGGGAACCACAAGTGTTAGTTGAAATAATTACACCTAAATAAGTCACCAGTCTGTGTCGAAAGTCTGTGTATGGATTTAAGTGGACAAACATACTGACAATCATTGTGGCTACTTTCCAAAGGTCCAAATCAATGTGAAAACCTAAGAGTTTCAGTATGATTTCCTTATGTTGCTAACGACTCTGGATGAACACCGAGAACTTGAGCATCAAAAGGTTTTATAACAAGTCTCAAATGATGAATTGCCTGTATGATTCCAAAAAATTGAATTGGTCCAGATGTGATCAACTAAGTTGAAGCTATCTACTCCCGATCCAAATCCGTAGATATCAATCTCTGGATTTATCTCTCACAAAAAGCCAAAAATATGTCCGATTATGTAATTAGTTAACTTCTTAAATTAGTTCGTTTGTTTTAAGTTTTAACTTGAGTCAGTGTCGGACTACATCAGGGAAAATCAAAGGGATAAACTCACTAAAAGGGTCATGTCTGAGATGACCATATGTTCTTGAAAAGTTATATCAGTCACGTCTGAGGTGACAAAGTATTTTTAAAGAGGGTCACGTCTGAGGTGACCAAGTGGTTAAAAGGATCACGTCTGAGGTGATCAAAGGGTTTTCAAGATAAAAGGATCATGTCTGAGATGATCAAAAGTTCATAACGTTAATTTAATTAATATAAAAGAGTCTAAAGGAAAATTGGGAAAATAGCAGAAAAATCAACTAAGTATGACCCATTCGCACGAATGGACCATACGTATGGTCTAACCATACGAATGAAGTCCATTCGCACGAATGGAACATACGATTAGTCCAATCGGATGCTTAAATGCGAACGAGTGAGTCAGTCGCACGACTGAAACTTCAGTCGGACGACGGAGAAGGGCGACTGACCCAATCGCACGACTGAGTCCCACTGCACGACTGAAAGTGTGCGAATGAACTCAGTCGCACGATTGGATCTAGGTGGTATAAATAGAGGGGAGTCGGTCGCAGAGATCCTCATTCGCAAAATCGCCCTAAATCGCATATAGTACCGTTACTCTGCCCAAATTTTCTCTATTTGATTTTACTTGCTGATTCTGTGATTCTAACGTTCGCTCATCATAGTACAGGTAATTTGAAGTGCTATTCCATAGAAATCAGCAAGAATGAAGCCCTAATTTGGTTAAAACGACTATGACAGGCGAACCGCAAAGTCAAACCCTAATAACCATTAAAACTAAGTAATATGTTAAAATTGGTTAAAATAGGTTATTAGGGAAGAATAGGCGACACTAAAGAACCGGTTAATTGAATGATAAAACGTATTCTGCGTAGATTTGATCTTGGGACGACTGAACAAATGTGAAAGACGACTGGTCGTCCTGATGAACTTCAGTCGCACGACTGAAGGGTGCGAATCACTTAATCGCACGACTGAACCATGCGAGAATGAGACTCAGTCGCACGACTGGTGTAACCGCACACAAGAGTTCATGCGCATGAGTCCAGTCGCACACTCAGTCGTGCGTATGAGGTCAATCGCACGTTGAACCTCAATCGCCATGATTCAGTCGCACGACTGTTTTCAGTCGTACAACCTCAGTCGCATGACAGATACTTTTAATTCAAAGTTTAAGTGTTGATTTATACTCTTAGCCAACGAAACTAACGTTTATGTTATTACGTGTTACAGATGGCGAGTAGATGGAATATGAGCACTAAGCACAACATATGTGCTCCACCTGGGAGACTTCCAGGAATGCCGCCGACTTCACAGGCATTATCACTTTTCTACAGCGATCCAGGATCGCTCACGCTATATCCACTCCCTGCACACCGTACAGATCAGTGCAGCAGGCCTTTTGGGATGGCGCATCAGTCGACCGATCCACCGAGCCACACTGCATCAGGAGCTCGATCTTCGGTGAGGCTATCACCGTTCTGAGGAGGATCTGAGGATAGTACTTCAGTCGGGGCGATGCTGAGTGTCCCACACGTTACACCCCCTCACTGTCCGTGGATGCTTCATGAGAGCCAAGTACTCTGGGGACATTAATGCGGGGTACTCAACAAGAGAACCTCTGTCCCCAGTTAAGTACTTGGCACACTGCGTGTGAAGTGTATAGCATCACGGAAGGGGTGTTTGATGAGCTCTCGGACCAGATCCAGAACGCTTACGCAGCGTTGGTGCTGAAACCATCCGTTCAGCTTCTCGAGGATGATATTCAGTTATCTGGTGGAGAACCTCGAGGGGAAGGGGAAGGAAGGCTTCTGTATGTACCCTAGATCTTACAGATGATCATTGATCAGAAGCTTCCTTCCCTGCCGAAGGAGAAGGAGGACGCTGTTATCCTCGAGGTCATGGACGACACGACTCTCGGCAGGATGAAGGTCTACAGGGGGAAGCAGGTGAAGCCCCCTGTCAGGCAGGTTTGGGCTCTGCCCGGGTGATTATGTGGCGCCAGCGAAGAGGAAGTGGCGCCACGAAGACAGTGACTCAGACGGGAGCATATAGCATCACAGAGACAGATCTGATGATGATGATAGTGGCGATGCCGGGGATGACTTGCCTGCCCCATCTAGAGGCACAGATACAGAGATTATTCCCCCGGGGTCAGCCACTGCCGGAGAGGTCGCAGAGATGGCCGGCTTCCATCAGGAGTTTGTTGATGGTGACATGGAGGAGGAAGAGTCAGACGAGGAGCCCCTCACCAGGATGTGGGAAGCAAAGTCGTTCCCACAGACCACGGGCTAAAGGTGGTTGGTGAGCACCCAAGGGACTCCTCGGAGAGAGATACTGACCCCAACTACGTTCCGGGGTCAGGTAGCAGAGTTGCAGGGGGAGCATCCACTTCCTTCGGGACCAGGAGGAAGAGGATGGCTCAACCACATGGGTTGAAGAAAAAGAAGCGTCGGTTGACCTTCGTGACTACCACTTCTACCACCACAGCCACCACCACCACCACTACTGAGATTCCATCCATCACCACAGCCACCACAGCCACTACTCCTACTACACATCCACCACTTTACCCACCACCATATATCTATCCCATCCATCACCAGACCATCACCCCACTTCACCACCATCAGCTCACCGACACACTTCACCACAGCCACTGCCACCACCACCACACATCAGGGGACCGTCAGCCCAGCCCTCACAGGTACATGGATTCACTCTACCTCACATTGGGGTAGAGGAGCAGCTCTCAGCGCTAAACCGTATGGTTATGCGTCTGCTGTGCTGACGAGGAGAAGGCGGCCCAGATCCGCAGACTGACCGACTTGGTGCTGCCCAATCTCAGAATGGCAGAGCAAGCTCGGGTCATAGACCAGCAGAGAGTTGAGGTGGCCCAACTCCAAGATACTCAGGCTCAGTCCGCCAAACGTATTGAGGAGTTGGAGTCGACCAACAAGACGATCATGCTGAGGCTGAAGGGTCGAAGGATGAGCCCTGAAGCTAAAGGAGGTGACGGAGACGACGGAGTATGATGATGATGAAGATGAGGATGATGATGAGGAAGATGATGATGATGAGGAGACGGAAGAAGAAAGGACAGAAGGACACGATGATGATGACGAGGCAGAAGGAGGGGATGCGGCTGCATCGGCCTCTGCCTCAGGTCAGGAGCGCAGATCCAAACGTCGACAAGACCAGTCATCCACTACTTCTGCTCCTCCGAGCGACACACCACAGATTCAGGATCAAAGTACTGATTAGATGTTTTATTTGTTTATTTACTTTGTACTTGAATCATGTAATGAAAAACAAATGTATTAAATGTTTATATATATTAAGTTAAGTTAATGTATGTCTGTTTGATTAATTACTAATGATTTATGTGTTGAATGTTTATATCAAACAGATCCAAACTTTCAGAGGGATGAGTTTGACTTTACTCCCCTTCAAATGGTCAAGACTCAGTTAACTATGATTCTTGACCTACAAGGGATAGTAAGACGGTCTGTGAGTTATACCCCTGAAGAAGGGGAGATAATTCATGACCTGTCTGATGAGCAAATAGCTGAAATGTTCAAACTCAATCCCGATGAAATCGTGAAGGATGCTCCAACAGTGGACTCAACCAGTGATGAGGAACTGAACGACATTGATGAGGTTGAGATTGAAGACATCACTGCAGAAGAGTATCCTCAGTACGCTGACGCCGAGGGAAATGTGGTCCCCAATTTGGGTGAATCCCTAGTCAGTGATACTTTGAGGTACTCAACAAGATGGAGCAAGAAGCAGAAAAGACTGCAGAAACAGCCCAAGCCTCCAATGCAGATGTAGATATTCGCAAGGCTGAATGGGCTGCCTGTTTTGAGGAAGTTAGAGCCCAGCGGGCTGCACCAAAGAGAGATGCCTACAAAAGCTCTACAAAGTCAAGAAACACCATAAGGTGTCGGGCAGGATTATCTCTTGGGCATATTTTGAAGACCTTAACGCGTATGCGGTTAAGAGGGAGCAGGGCATAGAGTACTTCAGGTTCCCACATGATCTGAAGACTCTACCTGGTTTTGAGCTCAACCAGCTGGCTAAACTAAAGCTGCTGTATGCTGACCGAGGAAGATGTCAGGCTGGTTTGAGGCTGCCCTGAGGAAAGAGTACCACACCAGGTGGGTCAACTTCAAACCTCAACAACCTACGAGGTATATCAGACGTTCTGAAGTTGATCCCATAACTGGTAAGCCAAAGATTGTGCTGAAGTGGAGTCCTCCGCGCACTATGTCAAGAATCCCTCTGAGGGAAATGCCACAGGACTTCACTCCCCACTTCAAATGGTGGTACTACGATTGGAGAACAGCTGAAGCGGTCATAGTCCTAAACAGAGAGGGCCAAATGGATACTATCAGGGTATTCGACCCAATGTGGCTAACCAACTTATCTGCTAATGATGTCTACACATTATATAAGTGGCCACTGTTCTATGACACGCAAGATATTGTACAAGCCCTCCAATTCCAAAACGTCATAAGACTCTGCTTTGCTTTTGAGATACACGCAGGAGTCACTAAAGAGGAGAAGTACAAGAGATATAAGGAGGTATGCAGAAGACAAGAGAATAGATAGATCTAGGTCCAAGGGGGAGTTTGTTGATACATGTATGTCCCTAGATCATGATTTGTAATGTAATGAACTTGTCTGTCTCTGTTTTGATGTAATTGTAATTTGATTAATGAAATGATATGAATTGATTGTTACTTGTGATGTTTAATATTTCATTAATGAGTTGTGATTGAATTGATTGGGTTTATGAATGTTTGAATGAGTGCACATTAAGTTATATTAAATAGAACATTCAAACTTAACTTAATGAAGTTCTCATGCGGATGGCCCATGCGAATGGACCACACGCATGAATAACTTCATACGATTGACTCAATCGCACGACTGAACCAGGAGACTGGATCAGTCGTATGATTGACACATAAGATTGACTCAATCGCACGACTGAACACTCAGTCGTGCGGATGAATCAACCGCATGGTTCAATCGCACGACTGAACCATACTTATGGCCCAGTCGCACGATTGACCAATACTAACCTATAAATAGACCCAATTCGTGGGAAAACGTAAGCATTCATCCCATTACGACTCCAGACGTACCCTAGCCGTCCAGAAGCCTCCCAAATCGTTCTCCAAGTTCATAGAACACATCAGATCGGTTCCTAATCGATTTCTGACGTTGAAATCAATTCTTGATTGATTCATCGTGTGTTCTCACTGATTGGATCGCCAATCAAATAGGATTCCGCACTATTTGAGTTGGTTTAACACGCAATCACTCGGTATTTCGTTCAAATACCAGGTCCTAACACCAGTTTTGGCTTGTGGGAAGACTTATGTTGTTTCCATTTGAGACACGCTAAAAAGTGATCAATAAAATGAAATTCCGTTGGGGTAAACCAATCACATGATTTCCCTTGACCAATATGTTCATGTTTGAAATTTGTGTGTCCCAAACGTTTGTGCCAAGGTTGTGACTCATCAAAAGATGCTTTTGACAGAAGACATGTTTCTTCTTTTGGTATAGCAGAATGAGGTTTAAGACATAGGTGTTTTTCTTCTCGGGGTCTTCAAGACAACCCATTCTTTAGGAATTTCAAATCCTGGTTTCAAAATGTAGCAATGAGTGTCAGTGAAGTGAGTTGAATATTTCTTGTAACTGATTTGAGACACGCTAAGCAGATTGAAATTCAGTTGTTCATAGTAGTTCACTCTGTCAAAGCTCAACATCCCATTTGTGGCAGATCCTTCACCAATTATTCTGCCACCTTATGAATCTCCACCAAATGCCACAGTAGTTATTTGAATATACTTGAAATCATGAAGGAGGGAATGATCTCCAGTCATGTGTCGGGAGCACCCATTGTCCGCATACCATAAGTTGTTGGACCTATATGGATGACCCTGCAAGCATAAAAGAACTAATTAGGATGTGGAACCCAAGCCGTGATGGTCTTGGGTTTCCCGTTCCTATCCATAACAGTAACTTCTTGGTATTTTCCTCTAAATTGGGGCTTAAAGGATGAAGCTTTGCTGGATTTTTGTTGATATCTTGTTGGTTTCATCTCATCAATGTCAACTGAGGAGTCAGAAGAATATTCAAACCTTTGGTCCCTGTTTCTTTTGAGAAATTGGACACGCTTTTGATTGTTAAACTTCAAGTTTGATTTATGAAAATCATGAGTTTGTTTAATGTTGTGATTTATGTTTCTTTGAACTTTCTTCAACTCTTTTATATTACACAGATCATCATCAGAACTTGAAGTCCCGGATTGTTTATTATAAAAATGTTTTCTAGTCTTGGGTTTCACGGATGATATTGGTGAGATGGGATTGCTTTGAGGAATCCTCAAGCCTTTTTGTTTGAAGAAACACTCAGATGTGTTGTGATTGGTCATATCACAGACAAAACAATATTTGTTAAAATAACAATTTTTTGTGGAATGATTGTTCATGTCACAGATTGAGCAGTATTGATTGAAATAGCAGTCATCTGTTTTGTGATTAGACATTTCACAAATGTCACAATACATATGTGTGTTTCTTGAAGCTGATTTTGCTGTTAATGACTCGGTAGATTTACCAGTTCTCAACTGAGTCACAATCTTTGATTTTTGGGAAGAAGCAATATCAGCCTTTTTAGTAGTTTGTTTCACAACACTACTATTGTTGATTCTTTTAGGCTGATTTTGTTTCCTCAACCTCTTTTTGACTTCCTTTTCAAACTAATTTACATGATATTTATTGCAAATGTCAAAACCTATCCCTTGTTTTGATTTTGATGATTGAGGATCAGATTTGACTTTTGTTTTTGAAATCAGAAAAGTTTTGCTTTTGTTTTTCTATGAGATGCTATTTGATTTGTGAAAATTCTTTGGTAATTTGATCTCACATTGTGATCTGCTTTCATTAGATGTTTTCCCAGAAAAGTTGATTTTATTCTTTCCTTGGAAATTGCAGGAATGAATTTTACAAATGGCACAATGGCTTTGATTGGGCTTTTTGTTTGATGACATTCACTGTCTTGTCTGAGCACTCCTTGATTTTAATTGGATGACCTAATTTAATTTTATCCTCATTTGTGTCAATATAAACATCTAGTTTATTTTGAGGATATGTGACTTGTTTTACTACTGATTTTTGTTCAATAGTGTTAGGCTCATTTTGCTCATAGATTGTGACAGACTAAGACATGACAGTGTAATTGTCATTGTAAGGTGGGGGACAAGAATTATACCCAATCCCAGTCATATCCTTGGGATCTTTTTGCGAATCTAGCATCTCTTGCAACTTGCCTGGAGACATTTGAAACTTTTCAAGTTTCACTTCAGTAAGTTATCGCTCAGCTTTTGATTGAGCTAACTTTTCAGTTACCTGCTCATTCTCAGCTGCAAGAGTATACTTTTCCCCATGCAATTTTTTAGTGTCAGAGATGAGAGATTTTATTTTAATTTCAAAACCTTTAATTTCCCTTTTAAGCATCTCTGACTTTACCTTTTTTTCTTTGATTTTAGCAACCAATTTATGATTGTGCTCACGATAACCTTGCAGTTCAACAATGCATTTATCACTATAAAGGTTGGATTTTACCTAAGATGGCATAGGAGTTAGGCCATCATTGATGTGAGCCATGAGTGCATGATTCTGAAATTGAGGCTTCACTTCCTCTGCAATCGCAAACTTCATCTTGTCTGATGACAAGGGCATTTGAAGGGGGTTGGCTGCTTCCATGAGCTTGATAAGTCAGCTATGGCTGACTCTGGTATGGTTGTTGGTGTTGTTATTGGTGTATGATACTGTTGTTGATGATTGTTGGATTGGAAGCTTGTGCTTGGTTGTGAGGATGATTGACCCTGAGAATTCCTTTGGAAACTATTGTTGTTTCTTCGAGGAGCATTGCATTCTCTAGAGAAGTGGTCAGTCATACCATAGTTGAAGCAATTGACCTTGGATTTGTCATATCCAAGTTTGGTGTTTCCCTTTCCTGAAAAACTTTTTGGCCCTCATTGCTACATAGCCATTTGCCACTGCAAATCCATTTCTTCTACATCATCTGGATATATTTCTTCCAAGTCTTCTTTGATCAGATGAGCAAAGTGAGTCTTCCTCCCAAGTTAGCTTCAAAGCTAGCAACAAAGGCATTGTAAGTTGCTTTTTGCTCTTCTGATCTTGGGCCTTCAGGAGTACTTGAGGGAGTGGTAGTAAACCCAATAGATTGTGATAAGGTTGATGGCTTGTTGGTTGATTGAGAAGCAATGAATCCGGTTGATTTCACTTGAACTCTAGATGATAGAAAATCATCTTCTTCTGTGATGAATGCATATTCCACAGAATGAGTTTCTGAATGAAATTTATAGGCTTCAATGACTTGAGGTCCACTAAGATCTCTACTCATTTCATCAAGTTCTAGAGCTTCAATCTTTGCAATCATGATATCTAGAGTTGTACATTCTGGATCAAGTGTGTTTTTCAGCATGGTCACATTCTATTTCCAACTTTCAGGGAGACTGTGCAGCATCTTCTTGTTCAGCTCCTTCACTTTGTATGTGACCCCCAAAATCTTAAGATGATTAACAAGCTGCACAAACCTATGCAGTTGTTTTAAGATTGACTACCCCTTGGAGTGATGGAAGGTTTCATATTGGTTGACCAATTTATCCTTGTATATTTCTGCTACTTCACTACTGCCTTCACACATGATAAGCACAACATCCTAACAGAATGCAGTTCATCCCGAAGGCAAACTGCCCTTTTCGGCCTCCAAGCTCTCCCAAACTCGTTTTAAGCCCAAATCAACCATCCTAAACCTTAGAAACACGTACCACAACATCATTCAAGCGCACACAAGCCCGAAATCAAACCCCAGACGCATCAAACACATACACATACGCATACAAACGTGTTAAACATCCAACTTTTCAAAAACGGGTTTTAGATGTGTTGCAGCCCTAAAATCGTTCAAAATTGTGTGTAAAAGAGGGGTCTAGAACTCACACAAACAACCCCGTCAAGTAGAGCTTCGATTCAACCCGCTACACTTCAACTGGACTCTGAAGAACAAAAAGCAGCCTTTGTAGCTTCCAGTTCAAGCTTTCAAGCTTACCTGGGAAGCACTTTAATGCCTGCCAACATCTGTCAACAAGATTTGGAAGAACTACATCCAGATTTGGTAGAAGAGATGGATCTTCAATGGCAAATGGCAATGATTGCTTATAGAGCCAAGCGGTACCTGAGAAGAAACAAAAATTTGGCTGCAGCAAGTAAAGCATCAAAGTTTGGTGTTGATAAGTCAAAAGTAAGATGTTTCAAATGCAATCTCTATGGGCACTTCATAAGAGAATGTAATCAACTATCAACTTCTGACATTAGCATCAATCTCATCAAACAATGACATCTCAAAGATCTTTTAGACAACCACAACTAACCAACTCATCCCCACCAGCCACAAATGCATCAGCAATACCAAGTAACTCTAAAGAAAGTGGGCTGATCATTCTTCAAGATGGAACCTATGACCGGAGCATGTATGAGAAGGAAGTCTCGGAAGCGAATCAAGCTTTAATGGCCCAAATTTAGAACAAAGTTCCACCAATGGCTAGAGAGGTAAGAGATAGATTGTGTTCATCAGTATGTGTTGAGGAAGTTGAAAGATATAGAGTCCATGCTCAACAACTGGTTAAAGTGAAAGAAACAATGATTTTAAATGAATCTAATGTAAGAGAAAATAAATTATATCAAATCAAAATTAACTCTCTACAGAAAGATTTAGATAAACTTGTTTTAGAAAATTATAGTTTAAAAGCCCAAGTTGAGCATCTGACCACTTCCTTTAAGTGAAACTTCAAAAGTTTCAACTTTCATCTCAACAATATGAGAAATTATTAAATTCTCATATTGAATCAAAGAACAGGTATGGGGTGGGATATAATGCTATTGCACCCCTTCTGAATGATAACTATACAACTTTACCTGAAACAATGATAAACAGCTTATCAAACCATTTTGTGCCATGCACCAAGTTTGAATCAAAATGTAATGAAAACATAATAACAATGAATCTGAGGTGAGTGAAACTGAGTCTTCTGAATCAGATAAAGTCAAACAAAATGACTCAAAATTTGACTTTGATGAATGTGATGACTTGGATTATTCTGATGAACAAGATGATGTAAGAATGTGTCATTTGAACCAATCACTCCCAAAGTCCTTGAAGAAACCAAGCTACCATATCCTCCTAAGCAAAGAAACATGTTGAAGACTATTTGCAAGAGAATAGATCAGTTAAATGAAGGTCTTCAACAACTTTATCAGCAACAAAAACCTTCAACTGAAGTGATTGAGAAGTGTACTGAGTCAGTAGAAAAAGGAAAGAAGAAACTATCAGTAGAACAACTTCGGAAGAAGAAGCATTCTTCAGTAGAAGATCTACGGAAAACCAAATCTACTAAGTTAGTAGAAGTTATGCGGAAGGCAAAAGCAACAACCAATAAGAAATCAATCCAGCAAGTGGTGAATCCTAAGCAGCAGAAATCAGCAAATGAAGCAGCAGAAATCAACAAATGCTAAAGAAGAATCCTTTGACATTATGCCAAGAAAGGGAAAGAATTCATCAACTGCAAAGTTTGAAAAATAATTGAAGGCACAAAGAGATCAAAAGAAGAAAGTGGTTGACTCTGAAAAATAATCAGAGGAAATGTATTGCAAATGGAGTGATGTGAAAAATCACAACACTGAAGATTGTTACTTTAGCAGTTATTGCTTTATTTGCAATATGAACAATCACATGACTTCTGACTGCTACTTCAACAAACATTATGCAATTTGTAAAAAAAATAACCATTCCACACAGGAATGTTATTTCAAGAAGAAAAGCCAGACAAAGAGCACAAAGAAGCAACAATATGAGAAGGATGAATCAGACTCTCAATTCAGTAAAAGTCAAGAAGATTCAAAAGCAAAGAAGAAGCAGCAAAAACATCAGTTGCTAAAAGGGAAGAAGCAAACATCTACTGATTATAAACCTCTGAAGAAAGAGAAACCACATAAGCAACTCAAAACACCTCACAAGAAGGTGGATTTGATAGATAAGAATGAAAATACTGATGAAAAATTCTTTGATCATTTTGAAAAGGGTACACATATCCCACAGTCAAAATCAAAGGATGGTGAAACTTTTAATCAACAAGGTTCATCATCAAAATCAAAGCAGAAGATAACAAAACAAAATGTGAATGAAGAAGGGATTGAGGAACAAGAACAAAACTCCATAAGCTCAATTTCAACAGATTCATCCTCACCACAACCAACATATAATGAATCAATTGAGTCTAAAATTAATACTGAAACATCAAGACTCATTAATGAGGGAGTTACAATTTGAGACACTACTGGAAGACCCAAGATCATTAAGACTTGGGTTCGTAATTCTAATTGATTTCTTTTTGTGTGAAGGACAATCATGGAGAGATGACAACAAGTGGTATGTTGACAGTGGTTGTTCTAGACATATGACAGAAAACAGTTCTCTTCTCCATGACTTTAAACATAAAAATGCTTCTTATGTGGCATTTGGTGGGGATAAGAACGGAGGTAAAATTGTTGGTGAAGGAATTGTAACTAATGGTGTGCTCAAATTTATAAAAGTATACTATTGTGAAAATCTACAATATAATTTACTAAGTGTGTCTCAAATTTGTGATTAAAATTATACCACATTATTTGATAACACTAATTGTTACATTCTTAAGCTAGGTTTTTTGGTTCCAGAAGATTGGATCCTACTTAAAGCATCAAGAAAAGGAAACACATATGCTTTGGATATGAACAATACAACACTCACAAGCTGTGAAACATGCCTGCTATCTAAGTCATCAGAAGATGAATCTCAGTTGTGGCATAGAAGTCTTGTTCACTCCAACATGAAGAACATGAATAAATTGGTGAAAAATGACCTAGTCATTGGATTGCCAAAGAAAGAACTTTATTGTTCAAACCATTGTCCTTCATGTTATAAAGAAAAACAACATAGAGTGTCACATAAATCCAAAATTATCAATACAAACACTAAACCACTCAAATTACTTGACATGGATCTTTTTGGTCCAACCAATATGATGAGCACTAGAAAAAGTCAATATTGTTCGGTGGTTATGGATGATTTCACTAGATTCACATGAGTCTTTTTCTTAAAACAAAAGAGTGAAACATCAGAAACATTAATAGAGTTTGTCACCAAGATTGAAAATCAACTTGATTTAAAAATTAAAATTTTCAAGAGTGACAATGGGACTGAATTTGTTAATGTTGTCTTAGACTCTTTTTGAAGGATTAAAGGCATTGCATGGTAATTCAATGCACCAAGAACTCCACAACAAAATGAAGTTGCTGAGTGAAGAAACATAACTCTTATTGAAGCAGCAAGGACAATGCTAGCTGATTCACAATTGCCTATCACCTTTTGGGCTGAGGTAGTTAACACAACATGCAATGTTCAAAACAGGACATTAATTGTCAAAGAACATAATAAAACACCTTATGAGCTTTTATTTAAAAGAAAACCTTACATAGGATATCTTAGAGCTTTTGGGTGTCATGTTTCTATTTTAAACACAAAAGAACAATTGGGAAAGTTTTCGGAAAAAGCCTATGATGGTTTCTTTGTTGGATACTCTTCAATATCTAAATCATATAGGATTTACATTCCATAACAAAACATTATGGAAGAAACTCCTAATGTGTCATTTGATGAATCCTTATTTCCTAATTCTATGAAAGGATCATCATGGTTCTTTGATATAGATGCACTCACAGACTCATTTAACTCAGGTTATTTGAATAATGCAGGTTCTGCGGATACAGGCTATCCATTTGTTCCACCAAACCTGAATGAAGTGTCATTATCTGCTGATCCTCCAAGAATACAAACTTCAAGTATTATGGAACAAGGAACTCCAAATAATGCCAATAATGCAGTACAAGACCAGCGTAATGGATCTACATCCTTAGATGAAAACACTTCATCAGTAGCTGCTAACTCTGCATCCGCAGATGAGTGTTCAACATCTGGAGATATGGATATTGCATCAGCAGATGTTCCATCCACATCAGTAGATATTCAGAACATTGGAGATGATCCATTGCATTACAAAGAGTTAATGTCAGCAACTCAACAAATATCATATGTAGATGTTCCTGTAACTCCTGTGGAAGCACAAAATATATCCGTAGAAGTTCTTGCGGTAGGCATTCACAATGCAGCTGATGTACAAACTCATGAGGAAAAGCATTCAGCTTCCAATGATCAACATGATGATCAATTTGATTACTTCATAAATTCATCGTCTCAGCTTGATCCATCTGCATCACTAAATATGACTAACCAGGAATCATCTATTCTAGTTGAGTCTATTCCAACAACAAGAATTTATAAGATTCATCCAATAGACAACATCATTGGTGATCTTAATTAAAGAACCACAAGAAGCCAAGAGGGAGCTGCAAACATCTGTCTCTTCACTTGTTTTCTTTCACAAGTGGTTTCTCCAAACATCACAGCTGCACTACAAGATAATAGCTGGATTGAAGCAATGCAAGAAGTGCTTCAACAATTCAAAAAGCAGAAAGTCTGGAATATAGTTGATCTACCTAAAGGTCAACATCCAATTGGCACAATATGGCTTTTCAAAAATAAACTAGATGACAGAGGTATAATTGTGAGAAACAAAGCAAGGCTAATTGCACAAGGCTATACTCAAGAAGAAGGAATAGACTATGATGAAGTTTTTGCACCGGTTGCAAGAATTGAAGCCATAAGAGTATTCCTAGCCTATGCGTCATATAAGAAGTTCATTGTCTATCAAATGGATGTCAAATGTGCTTTCTTATATGGGAAAATTGATGAAGAAGTCTATGTAGCTCAACCTCCTCGTTTTGAAGATCCTGATTACCCACACAAGGTATCAATCTTGACAAAGCTTTGTATGGTCTTTATCAAGCACCAAGAAAATGGTATGAAACATTATCATCTTTCTTGCTCAAGCATGGATATAAAAGGGGAACTACTGATCAGACTCTCTTTCTCAAACAAGAATATCAAGACCTCTTAGTTGTTCCAATTTATGTAGATGACATTATATTTGGATCAACAAATAGGAGACTGTGTGTAAGCTTTGAAGAGTTGATGAAATCTGAGTTTCAGATGAGTTCAATAGGAGAATTAACTTTCTTCCTTGGTCTAAAAGTTCATCGGAAAACAGATGGCATCTTCATCAATCAAGAGAAGTTATATATCAAATATTGAAGAACTACAATCTTGCTGATACATCTTCATGTAAAACACCTGCTTAAACAATTGATAAGATTGTACCTGATCCTACAGGAAAATCTATTGATCAAAGATTGTATAGATCAATGATAGGATCTCTTATGTATTAACTGCCAGTAGACCTGACATTATGTTTTATGTGCGTGTTTTTTCTAGGTACCAATCTGATCCAAAAGAGTCTCATCTGAATGCTGTGAAGTGAATCTTGAGATATCTCAAAGGGAAACCAGCCCTTGGACTTTGATATCCAAAGGATGGTGACTTCATTCTCTACTCATATTCAGATAGTGACTTTGGAGGATGCAACAACAACATAAAATCCACAACTGGTGGGTGTCAATTTATAAGACCAAGACTTGTTTCATGGCAGTGTAAAAAGCAAACAAACGTATCTATATCCACAACTGAGGCTGAGTACATAGCTACTTCAGCTGCTTGCTCTCAAGTCCTTTGGTTGCAAAACCAATTACTTGAATATGGTTACAATTTCCTTCAAACTCCAAGTTATATTGACAATTCAGCTGCTATGTTTATCACTGTTAATCCAGTGATACATAGTAAAACAAAACATATTGAAATCAGGTACCATTTTCTGAGAGATTGCTTAGAAAAAGATTTGATAAAGTTAGTCATAGTGGATACAACAAATCAACTTGCTGATTTATTCACTAAAGCTTTTGATTCAGTTAGATTTAATTTTCAGATCGAGTCTCTGGGCATGATTATGAACAAAGAAAAGCATGTGTTTGTCCTTGTATATAGTAATATATAAAACCCAAAAACATTCAGAAAAACAAAAAAAAAATTTCCTTCGGAAGATTTATAATTACCTTCGGAAGAAACTTATGTCTTAGAAAACAAATAACAAATTCAGTACATTTACCTTCGGAAGAAATTTCTGAAATATCTTCCGAAGCTTAAAATTAACTAAAGTACTTATATGTTTTCAAAGAACAATTTTCTTCCGAAAGCAATTTACCTTCGGAAGTTTTTATTCTTCTTAGAATAAAAATATTTTCTTTCTTATTGTGTCTTTTGATATAGCATGACATATGTTTGGGAAATCATAGTAAACTATGCCTTTGCTTACTTCTTTAGTTCTTAAAATCATTTAAATCTGATCAAAGTTCATTGATATGTGAGTAGGTTCATCTTGAGTGATAACTACAATAAGAGCATGCCCAACATAATGCAAAAGTGACTGTATGTGGGAAACTCCATTTTGAGGATACAGCAAGTGAGTCTTATTCTGATGTGATCAAATCACTCATCTAAGCACAATATGTATCAACACTTTATAATGTCTAACTTTGCAAATCATATTCCCTCTGTTTTGTGTAAACAAATACCTGGGTGTATGAGCACCATGGTGCACATTTGTAACCAATTGGTGAATAGATAGTGATCCTCATCATCCCTATATTTTGTGTAAACAAAAATCTAGGTTAAACGCACCTCTATTTTACGGAAGTAAAGACCTGGTGACCTGATGATGATCATATCTTAGCTCTCAAAAGAATCCTATGTGATTAACTGTATATTAACTTCAGAGCTATTACATGAGTGCATTGATGAGATGTGAAATACATCTCAAGATAGAACTTATAACTTAAAGTAGATAGTTTGTAAGTGTGAAAAAGTGATGATTTGACTCACAAAGGGAGGACAAACTCTAAGTGATTTGAATGTGGAGCCCATAAAAGTTACTCACTAATAAACATGAAATCATGATAAACAGCATGCCTAGTTGATACATTACTCTTGTTTGAATTTAAGTGGACAAACATACTTGCAATTAGAACTAGAATCAGGAATCATCTCATCAAAGAAATCAAACAGGAAGATGCTTGGTGTTATAGTATGATCCCATTCTATGTTTATATATGCTTGTGTATAGTACTTAATTCAATTTATGTTTATTTTAACTTATTTCTTTTTCAGTACGTTTGGACAGTCATGTGTCTTTCATCATACTCTTCTCATAAATTTATGATAAATGCCTTCATTTAACATTGATAAAAAATTAAGTGGAGTAGATAAATCATGAAAACAATTTAACATTAGGATTGTCAAATAAATTGTCAATAAGGAATATGAAGGAATTGGAACCTGAGCACTACCTTAGCTGTAGGATACATAAGGTGTTGGTCCATGTGATCGAATAACAGTACAATTGAAGTGATGAAATGATCAATATCAAACATTCATGCTAAACAACAACAATTGAGAATATAGAAGATGAATCTAACACATATTTGATACTCAAAGGAACAATAGCAATCAATAACATCAAGCACAATAGTATTTCAGTGAGAAAACTGCTTAGAATTGGTAGCTTGCAACAAAGATCCACGATTAGGGTTTTGCAAGCTTACCTTACAAAGTGAAATGACAAAAGTATATATAGCAGTCATAGTTTTGCTGACAGTTTCGCTACAGGCGAAACTGTCATGCCGAAACTATATTTTCGCCCGACAGAACACAAGTTCGCCGGGTAAACCAAAACAGCAAACTGTGAGCGAATGTATAGATTCGCTCACAGTTTCGCTGGACTGCCAAAACTGCTAATTACTAAGAACATACAAAAGGAAACTAACAAAAGTCCTATTACAATGTAAAGTAAACAACTATACTAAAGTGAGTCCAACCTAACATGATCTTCAATACTCCCCCTAGGTTGGACCTCACTATCTTCACTTCTCTTGATTTGACTCGTCGGCTCCAGTTTCCTCTGCTGCTGTTGATCTATCTTCATCACCTCCTGCAGCAACATCTTCATAAGCTTCAGCCACTGATCCTCCAAGGTTCTTTCCTGCATCACTAGCTTCCTCAGAATGACCACTAGCCTTTGCAAACTGCCTAGTCAAGTCTTGAACATCCATGGCAAAATCATCCTGGGCTCTCACCCTTTCAGCTAACCTCTTAACCTCCGCCCTTACTCCTCTTATCTTGTTTGCAACATTCATAAACAGACTGGCCTCTTTTCTTGTTTCCTCTCCAGCCCCAGCCTTAATGTGATTTTCACAAAGAACCAAAAGATCTTCATCACTGAAGCTAAATAACTCCATCGGGTCAAACACCCTAAACTCTTTTCCATGTTTAGCTCTAATCACCGCCTCTCCAGTATTGTTAACATAAAACCACTTTTCAAAGTCCTGTAGTTGTTGGGAAAGAGGATCAGCCAATCTTACCCTATTTACAGTCTTTGGTGGTTTGACTCTCAGTACAATCCTTCCTTTGCCTGTCTCCCAATCTTTATCTTTCTTTGACCTTTTTCTTTCAGCTTTCATGTATCCAAACGACTCGAAATTATCATTAAGTCCATTTTTTATTTCTTTCTCAAGAAATAATGCTCTTTCACTTAAGTGAGCATTGATCAAAGGCAAAGTTGCCAAACGTCTCAAATCCCATTTGGGCAAGGTCTTAAAAGCCTTCCTCTTGAGCATATAGCTGATATTTCCTCCTCTTCTTTTGATCATGAACATCTTTAAGCTAGGATTGTAGCACCAACTTATAATCTTCTTATCTGCTTCCTTCCTGCTTAAACCTTCCAGATTTTGAAATAAAGGAGTAAGTTCTTCAACCTCCTTTTCCTTGACGAACCAATCATTCTTGTCCATTTCAAACACATCAGCTTCATCTTCTCCCTTCTTAGCAACATAAATCAGTGGTCGCTCATCAACTTCATAAAATTCTGGTTCAGAATCATAGTCTATCAATTGTTCATCCTCCTCCTATTCATCAACCAACTCTTTCCCTCTATCAGATATTCCCTCAGTGGTAGCTGTAACAACCACTTCTTCACCAACAATATCCTTATCAAAATCAAACTACAAGTTAACAAACCCAGCCTCAATAATATCTTCATCATCATTCCTTCCAACATCCTCTCTTGGGATCTCCTGTTCTCCTTCTTCAGTATTTGCTGCTCCAGAAGTACCCTCTCCTACCTTAGATGAAGTACCCACATTCAAGAATGAGTACTTAGATGTATCAGTCAAATCATCTAACTCAGATTGAGTCAGTTGACTAGGTAGGCCGGCTGCAGCTTTCATCTGAGTAATCTCCTCAAACAACTTCTTAATCAGTTTATTTTGGTCAACCAACATCCTTTGCATTCCCTCAATCACCTCATCCTTCTGTCTTTCTCTGATCTCCTGATTCGTCAGTTTAGTCTTAATCATACTCAACTCATTTGCCAATGAAGTATTTAGATTACGTATCACATCCTCATCAAGATTCGCACTAGCCTCTCTCCTGGCTGTAGATCCCTCATGTCGATGTTTGGTTCTCCGCTCAGGCTCAACAAAATCAGTTTTCTTCTTAGATCTCCGTTCTTTCTCTACCCTGATCTTCTCTGCTTGTGCATCAATATCCTCTTCAAAAACATAATCCTTTTCTTTCGCTATCTCTTCCTTTTCTTAGTTGCATCAGCTTGCTGCACTCTTGTTTCTTCGGCCCTTTTGCTTTCAGATTCATCAAGCCGTCTGATATAATTTCAGCATTCTGGAGGATACATATTCTCCCAGAGATGGGTGATTTTACCACTAAAATCATGACGGATAGCACAACAATGAGCAAAAATACGAGGGTTCATCTGCACCAGTCTCTTGATTTCACCATGCTTTGGAACATCAGGAATAAGATCATCAAAAATCATCTGAAGAAAGCGAGGGTATAACAGCCATCTATCTTTCTTCACAGCCATCATGTTCTCTGCCATACATGCAAAAATCAGTCTAGCAATGTTGGCCTTCCGCCCCTTTACAACACAGCATCATAGCTTTAGCCCAATCGAGATTAAGTCCATCGGATCCACCTTTACGGTGATCTAAACACATAATAAAAACATGAGCGATATATCTCCACTCCTTAGATAAGAAAGACTTTTTGATCTCTTTCCTTGAACCAAAAGCTGGTCCCTCATACCCCATTCGTCTGAAAGCTTGAAACACTTCAGACTCTGTCATATCCACTTCATCTCCAGAATCATCATCTAGTCTAAGAATCCTAGAAACACTCTCAGCAGTAATAGTCACATCATGATCAATAACTTTGGCTGTAATTCTCTGTACATCTCCTCTAGTATCGTATTCTGCTGATCTCCAAAAATCTCTAATATGAAGATCATAAATAGTAGGTGAGTGAGAAATAGCATAGGCAATAGGTGATCTCTGAAGCCATCTGATACAGTCACGAAATCCAGCTGCCTTGGGAAGAGTATCGTCTAAAATAGCAGTGATGTTATTCCTCTCATCAAATTTAAGATTTGCCATAATAACCTGAAAAGGAAAACAATTAAATTTGAATGAGAAATAATGAAAATAAGAAAATAAGACTAAAACATAAGAAACTAGCAGTTTCGGCAAACTAAGACATGGTAGTTTCGCTGAACAAAGGCAGTTTCGACAAAGAAAACAAACAATTTCGACAAGCGAAACTATAATTTCGCTCATTGAAACTTGTTATTTTCACAGAACAAAAGGCAATTTTGGCAAGATTAGTATAGATTAAATAAGTTTCGCAATTAGTTTCTCCAAGCACAAACATAGTTTCGCTATTACAAATTAGTTTCGCTGTTCTAAAATTAGTTTCGCTGTTCAAAAGAAAACAAGATCAAGCGAAACTGTGCAAGTTAAAGACCAGACATTGCGTAATTAAAGAAAATATGGCGAAACTGTTAAGTTCGCTCGGACAGCATAACTTTACAATTTCGCTGAAAAGAAGAGAACTTTCGTTCAGTTTCGCAGAAGAATCAGTAGTTTCGCTGAAAGAACAGCGAACCCACCGAAGAGTCACAATTCAGATTACTTAAATGGAGATGATTTTAACCAGATTAAAGGATGTATCAAGGTTCGAAACTCACATGCGAAGCAAATAACACAAATTATCAGTCCAAAACACAAACACAAATCAAAATCGCCAAGAAAAGTCACGGAGAAACCCTAAGTGCTACACTGAACGATTTTGCGAAATTATGAGAAAAATTTCGCAAACATGACTTAAATAGAAAATAGTTTCGCAGACAGCGAAACTATAAATTCGCCAAGCGAATTTACAGTTTCGCCCAGTGAAACTGTAATTTCGCTAGGAGATAACTAGTTAACAACTTATTAGCAAACCTAGCGAGATTGCAGTTTCGCTTTGCAAAACTATTAGCGAAAGAATAATTTCGCACCAATTTTAATTAAAATATTTTTTATTATTTTTATTATTTTTTTATTTATTTATTTTTTATTATATATATATTTTGTTTTTTTTATATTTATTTTATTATTATTATTATTATTATTATTTTTAATCACTAAGAAGCACATCACATAATGAGATCAAAAATAATCAGAGATCACATTCTCTAAGTATTTATGAACATAAAGATGATCAAAAATCATCTACAAGCCATGAGATCATACTGAATACAAGATCTGATCACAATCTGCACAGAAACAACTGAAATTAGAACAAATCAATAACGATTGCTGATATAATTGTGAAGGGTTTGTTAGAACACAAAACATAGTTTAACCTTTTAAACTTTTCAGAAAACGCAGCGGAAGTATAGGATTATAACAAGTTTATAATCTGAAATTTTCGTGTTCTAAGTGTTGTTTTAAGATGGAAAACAAAACCCAAATCAATAGGATCTTAAATATATGAATGGAACAAGCTTTGAACCTACAAAACGTGCATAAAATCACAGCTTGAACAAGCTGTGATATCTACCTTTTCAGCAGCAAAAATCGACCAAAGATGATAGGTTTAGATGCTTGAAATCGACCAAGAGCTCAATGTAGAGATCCTCAAGCTTTGTATACCCCAAGCCTTGATCAAACACCACTCTTGCTAGGTAGAGTCACACCAAGAATCAACTTCAAAACCCCAAATTTTCTGCTGGATTTTCGTGAACCAGAGAGAGAAAAGGAGAGAGTTTTTGAGAGTTATTTTGCATGTATTGATAGATGGAATGAATGAGTGTCAACCTAGTTATTGTTGGTGTGTTCTCAAGACAAAATTGGTCCAATGAGGTTGAAGGTAGGGGGCGGCCAAAGGGGCCTTTCAAAATTGTTTTTCCCTCCCTTTAAAACACCAACATAACTTAATAGAATTCACATTATGTCACACACATTAAAATGTCATTCTAGACTTATGTTAAATGTGACATATTCCTCTTAATTAACAAATTAATTAAGTTACACTCATATATTATTATTGTTATTTAAAACCTTTTTAAATAACAAGAATAACAATAATTCATCAACAAATTATCCTTATAATTTGTTCCATCTCTCATGCAAGTTATTTAGAAAACCCATTTCCAAATTTGGTGTAAATATTTTATTGCATGATCACATCATCAATTAAATATTATTTGGTGTTTGCTAAGCTTGTTATTGGGTATAACCCGACTTGGATCATGACGTACTAACCACATCAATATTCTAAGTGTCTTGGGCACACAGAATCCTACAATCTCCCACTTGCCCAAGATTCATAGAAGATTGATGCAAGCAGTAAATACCGCCTAACAACGGTTTACTACCCTTAATACGCATGACTTATAGCCATTCAATAACATCATCCCTTTCAAGTGCCCTACTTGAAATGATTTAGGTGAATCAATCATCTATCCTTTTGTTACAGATGTCATGTTAAATCCAAGGACATAGAATGATCATTCCTTGTTGATTTAACTTAATCAGGCCTTAGACATCTAACTCTCAACGAATAAGAGGAACAAATTCCATCTTGACTACATACGTCTCTCACAAACACTTCGTGTTATACCTGAACATATCCTTGTGTACTGTCCACTATTTCAGGACAGTGAAGAATAGGCTCAAGGTATAAAACTTGGTGAATATCAAAACCCAATATGTGTCTCAGGTCTGAGGATACCAAATGATATTCGCCTTTACTCAAATTTACTTATGATCAATCAATAAGATTCCATGTAGTAAAATTTGAGATGCGGGTTAGTCCAATATTTGTATCCCACAAATATCTATGAACCTTGGTAGCAACCCATTGCTCTATATTCATCCTTATGAATATCAACCAATCCAAGTTCATAATAATCTTACTTTCACACTTGTTCCCACAAGTATGAGCGACTACGGACATTTTTAGAGTAAACATTTTACTCATGGATAAAACATGCTAATTTGGAACATTAATTGAAACATTATAACTAAATAATTTTATTCAAATAATAAAGAGTTCCACATATCCAAATACAAAATGTACAGATCAAATCCAATCACTAGAATATCGAAGTCCCATGGCACAAGTATGACATTCATGCTTTGCCTTTTCAAGGAGCTTCGTGAGAGGATCCGCAATATTTTGATCCGTGTGAACTTTGCGAATACATATCTTTCCCTTTTCAACTTCATCCCGTATGTAGTTGAATCTCCGCTCAATGTGCCTAGTCTTTTGATGAGCACGAGGTTCCTTGATTTGAGCAATCGCACCCTCGTTGTCACAAAAGATCTCTAGGGGTTCCTGAATGGAAGGGACAACCCCTAGATCGGCAATGAATTTCTTCAACCATGCAGCTTCTTGAGCTGCCAATGAGGCGGCGACGTATTCTGATTCTGTAGTTGATAGAGCCACCACATCCTGCTTGGAGCTCTTCCAAGAGACAGCTCCTCCATTTAGAATGAAAATGTATCCCGATTGTGACCGAGAATCATCACGATCGGTTTGGAAACTCGCATCCGTGTAACCTTTTACAACGAGTTCCTCGTCACCAGATCCATAGATTAGGAACATATCCCTTGTCCTCCTTAGGTACTTAAGTATGTTCTTAACAGCCATCCAATGACTGTTTCCAGGATTTTGCTGGTAACGGCTTGTCATGCTCAAAGCGCATGACACATCCGGTCGAGTGCATATCATAGCATACATGATGGATCCAATAGCAGATGCATATGGGATTGCCTTCATTTTATCTTGCTCATCCTTTGAGCTTGGACATTGAGTCGTACTCAATATCGTTCCTCTTTGAATAGGTACGGTACCTTTCTTAGAGTTCTCCATCTTGAACCTTTTCAAGATTTTATCAATGTATGCACGTTGATTCAAACCAATCAGCCGCCTTGATCTATCCCTATAGATCTTTATTCCTAGAATATAGGCGGCTTCACCAAGATCCTTGATGGAAAAACAACTTCCAAGCCAGGTTTTTACACCTTCCAAGGTTGGAATGTCATTTCCAAATAGTAGTATGTCATCAACATACAATACTAGGAAAGTTACTGTGCTCCCACTAGCCTTCTTATACACACAAGCCTCATCAGCGTTTTTGATGAAGCCAAATTTCTTTACTTCCTCATCAAAACGGTGATTCCAGCTTCTCGATGCTTGTTTCAATCCATAGATTGATTTCTTTAACTTGCATACTTTATTAGGATGTTTTGGATCGACAAAACCTTCAGGCTGAACCATATAGACATCTTCCTCAAGATATCCATTTAGGAAAGCAGTTTTGACATCCATTTGCCAAATCTCATAATCATAATGAGCAGCTATGGCAAACAATATCCTTATAGACTTTAGCATCGCTACAGGTGAGAAGGTTTCATCATAATCAACCCCTTGAGTTTGAGTGAAACCCTTTGCTACAAGTCTAGCTTTATAAGTATCCAAGTTTCCATGCATATCGGTTTTCTTCTTGAAAACCCACTTACTTCCAACTACTTTGGAATTAAGAGGTGGTACAACAAGTTCCCAAACTTGGTTGTCATACATGGATTGCATCTCAACGTTCATGGCTTCTAGCCATTTGTCACAATCCGCATTGGACATTGCATTATGGTATGTGGTTGGTTCATCAGAATCTACCACATAGCATCCATCCACGAAAAATCCATATCTTTCAGGTGGATTACTAGTTCTACCACTTCTGCGAA
Source organism: Flaveria ramosissima (assembly GCA_025215565.1). Taxonomy (NCBI): domain Eukaryota; kingdom Viridiplantae; phylum Streptophyta; class Magnoliopsida; order Asterales; family Asteraceae; genus Flaveria; species Flaveria ramosissima. The sequence continues at coordinate 37,497,578 of CM046039.1, read as the reverse complement.
CGTTTTGTGTGTCTTGATCAACCATATGATCATCTTCAACATCCTCATGTTGAGTGCTAGTTTCAACCAAACGTGCATCGGGTTGTGGTTCTTGATCTTCCTCAAGATCCACTGTCCTACTGCTAGCTCCTTCCATAAGGAACTTTGCTTCTAAGAACTCACCCTTTCTGGCAACAAACACCTTTTGTTCCAGTGGATCATAGAAATAATATCCCATAGAATCTCTAGGATATCCAATAAAGATACACTTGGTGGATCGGACTTCCAATTTGTTTGGGGTGGGAGTCTTAACATAAGCCTCACATCCCCAAACCCTTAAGTATGATAGGGATGGAACTCTTCCATGCCATATCTCAAAAGGTGTCCTTTCCACCTTTTTGGTTGGGGCCATATTTAAAATACGGGCCGCGGAGAGCAAAGCGAAACCCCAAAATGATAGAGGTAATGTGCTTCTAGCCATCATAGATCGGACCATATCCAATAAGGTTCGATTCCTCCTTTCAGACACACCATTATGTTGTGGTGTTCCAGGTGGAGTGAGTTGTGAGACAATCCCACAACTCCTAAGATGATCTTGAAAAACATCACTTAGGTATTCACCTCCTCTATCGGTACGGAGAACTTTAATTGACTTGTTGAGTTGATTTTCAACTTCATTCTTGAAGATTTTGAACATTTCAAAAGCTTCATCTTTGTGCCTTAATAAGTACACATACCCATAGCGACTATAATCGTCGGTAAAGGTAATGAAGTATCTTTCACCATTCCTAGTCATTGGCTTAAAAGGACCACATACATCCGAATGTATGATTCCTAATAAATTTTTGCCCTTTCGGTAGTTCCACTAAAGGGTGCCTTAGTCATCTTACCTTGTAAACAAGATTCACAAACATCAAATGAATCACATTCATTTGTTTTTAAAAGACCATTCTTTTGAAGTGTTTGTAAACGTTTCTTGTTTATATGACCAAGACGACAATGCCATAGATAGGTATCACTCAAATCCAACTTGAGTTTCTTGGTGCTAGTTTGGTACAATGAACTATTTAAAGTATATTCATGAACCAATTCATAAATACCATTAATGGGAATAGCTTTAAAATAGAACATACCATTTAAAGAAACATGAATATCATTTTCAATAAAGGATAATACATAATCATAATGTCTTAATTGAGATACAGAAATAATGTTCCTAGTCAAACTAGGAGCATACAAAACATTCTTCAAAATAACTTTCAAGCCACTTGGAAGTCTTAGGATGTAATCCCCACGAGCTTCAACTAAGACTTTAGTTCCATTGCCCATGAAGAGGCTAACATCCCCTTTCTTGAAGTCCCTACTTCTTGTGAACCCCTGCAACAAATTGCAAATATGAGTTCCACATCCGGTATCCAATACCCATGTGTTTGAAGATGTAACATTAAGATCAATATGTATCATGTATATTGTACCTGAGGTCTGCCCGGCATCCCTCTTTGCTTTCAACTCTTGGAGATGGACAGGACAATTCCTTGCCCAATGTCCTATCTCCCCACACTTGAAGCATGGGTCATTTGTAGCAACCTTTTGCTTCTTCTCTTGTGGTTTGGGTGGTACCCTTACCACCCCTTTCCCCTTTCCCCACACATGTCCCTTACCCTTGGCAACCTTTGCCTTGGGTGCGGGATGAGGCCTTTTGTTGTTCCCACCTTCATTGATGGTGAGAACGGGTAAAACCCTTTTACCCATGGCCGCCTCGGCCGTTTTGAGCATTGAGTGAAGTTCACCAATGCTTTTGTCCCATGCATTCATGTTGTAGTTCAACACGAATGTCTCGAACTTCTTGGTTAGGCCATTTAGGATCAAGTCCGTGGCCAACTCCTTCGAGACGGGGCAGTTTAGCCTCTCGAGGCGGTCAATATGACTTTTCATCTTAAGTACATAAGATGAAACAGATTGGTTGTCGTCCATACGACATGCATGGAGCGCTCGAACCGTTTCGAACCGCTCAACCCTTGCTTGCTGTTGGAACGTTTCCTTCAGCTGGGTTATCATGTCGTAAGCTCCGTGATGTTCATACTCCTTTTGGAGATCCGGAGTCATGCTCGCTAGCATGAGACAGGACACTTGGACGGAGTCCTCAGTGTATTTCAGCCAATCGTTAAAGGCCTCCTCATCATCCTCGTTAGGTTGATCGGGGATAGGGTCGTCTAAAACATATGATCTTCTCTCTTGCTTGAGAACAATTCTCAAGTTTCGATACCAATCAATAAAGTTGTTATGATTTAGACGTTCCTTTTGGAGGATCGCTCGTAGTGATTGGTTTGACACGGACGAGTTATCGTGATTTTCATTATTGGTGGCCATCTACAAAATTTAACAAAGATCAATTTTAGTATTTTCGATATTGCTAATTTTAATATTTAATGCCTTTTAAGGTCTTTTCATATTAAAATCTAGAACCCAACATTACATTTAAATCGTGGTTAGGTGACCTTTATCCCACGTTTTAAATTAATAAGGTGGTCAACGTTTGACGATTGCAACCATTTGCAACTTCTAGAAATATGGGATCGACTTAAAACATCATATGTAAAGTCGGCATGTTAATCCCATCAACACCATTTGGAAACCACATCGTAGGTGATCCATTTGACATGATTTGCAAATCAAGACACCCTACTTACACCCACGTGTGAGTTTGCCAAAACAAGTGGTTAGGTGACCTTTATCCCACAAATAAGGCATTCTCACCTCAAGTCACAAGTTCCCTCAAAATGGTTAGGTGACCTTTATCCCATTAAGAGTTCCCAAGTGACTCAAGTGTTGTGTAAAAGGTCGGTGTTGATCTTGTTTGAAAAAAAGTTTTAGAGGTTTCAAAATACAAGTTTAGAAAACTCTATGTACTTGTATTTGCATGCTTTCAAAACAAGGTACCTTATGGTTCTTTGATTAAAACCTATTTTAATCCTTAAAATCATTAAATAATTTTAATAACCTTTTATTAACCTTTAAGAACCATCAATTTTCAGCTTGTTAAGTTTGTTAATTAGTTTGCTTTGAATATCCAAATATCAACCAAACAATCAAGACAACAAACAATCAACCAAGCATAAACATTAACAATCATATGTGCATAACCATAGCCCTTATGTTGACAACACTTGTTTGCCATCACAAGTGTTGTCTATGGTCTTTCTAAGGGTCAAACATATCATAAAAGTTCCAAGAACCTCCCACTAGAAACCGCATCCAAATGCTCCATGTTTCTTGTGTCTTTGTGTCCATCTTTGGGTCTTGATCTTGTACATCTTCCTTTTACAAAATTGTATCCTAATACATTTTTCTAGTAAAGGAAATGAACCTAATCTATTATTACATAACCAAATGAATGAATAATTACAACCCAAATGAATAAACACAAATATTACAACCAAATTGAATGAATAAAACAACCACTTGAATCATCCAAACAACACAAGGCCACAAGCTAGGTTATGCACTTTAACAACCAATGATTAAATCATCAAAATATATCATTAATCCCCACTTAAAACCTTCAAATTTCAGCCAACATAAACTGAAATTTTGGTTTTAAATATTGTCCAAACAATCAACATATCAACATACATATCTTTCAAGGTTTAATCACAAGCATGTGTGATGTAACCTTGAAAGTTGGGGATTTCAATAAGACATAATATTTCAGCCCAAAACCAGCCTATAACATGTCTAATATCATCTTTTAAAACCAATTTCAAAAGATAAATCAAGCAAGCCATCCATATAACCGGCTCTTGATGCTATTGAAGGGTTTGTTAGAACACAAAACATAGTTTAACCTTTTAAACTTTTCAGAAAACGCAGCGGAAGTATAGGATTATAACAAGTTTATAATCTGAAATTTTCGTGTTCTAAGTGTTGTTTTAAGATGGAAAACAAAACCCAAATCAATAGGATCTTAAATATATGAATGGAACAAGCTTTGAACCTACAAAACGTGCATAAAATCACAGCTTGAACAAGCTGTGATATCTACCTTTTCAGCAGCAAAAATCGACCAAAGATGATAGGTTTAGATGCTTGAAATCGACCAAGAGCTCAATGTAGAGATCCTCAAGCTTTGTATACCCCAAGCCTTGATCAAACACCACTCTTGCTAGGTAGAGTCACACCAAGAATCAACTTCAAAACCCCAAATTTTCTGCTGGATTTTCATGAACCAGAGAGAGAAAAGGAGAGAGTTTTTGAGAGTTATTTTGCATGTATTGATAGATGGAATGAATGAGTGTCAACCTAGTTATTGTTGGTGTGTTCTCAAGACAAAATTGGTCCAATGAGGTTGAAGGTAGGGGGCGGCCAAAGGGGCCTTTCAAAATTGTTTTTCCCTCCCTTTAAAACACCAACATAACTTAATAGAATTCACATTATGTCACACACATTAAAATGTCATTCTAGACTTATGTTAAATGTGACATATTCCTCTTAATTAACAAATTAATTAAGTTACACTCATATATTATTATTGTTATTTAAAACCTTTTTAAATAACAAGAATAACAATAATTCATCAATAAATTATCCTTATAATTTGTTCCATCTCTCATGCAAGTTATTTAGAAAACCCATTTCCAAATTTGGTGTAAATATTTTATTGCATGATCACATCATCAATTAAATATTATTTGGTGTTTGCTAAGCTTGTTATTGGGTATAACCCGACTTGGATCATGTCATACTAACCACATCAATATTCTAAGTGTCTTGGGCACACAGAATCCTACAAATTGTCCACTTAAACTCATGCCTTATCCTTTTTCAACAAACAGCTTATGATTCGTTTAAGGTTCGATTAGATGCTTTAGAATGTTAGGACCCCACAATCATTTGGTAAAAACCCTCACCCAACCTCAGGATTTCTTGAATTATGAATCAATCTTCATAGAACAAGGCTTGTGCGTTAGTGTGCAAATGATTATAAACAGAATATTTCATTATGAAAGAAACTCATCGATAAGATGATTTGACATAATTATATTAAAATGGTGAGAGCTCCAGATCTATACTCACGTATAACAGAGGAGATAACCATTTGAACATGTGCTGATGAGAGCTCCAGGTTAGTACTATCGTACAACAGAGGAGATCATCACTCCAGGTCAGTACTCACGTACAGCAGAGGAGATAAGCACAGACACATGACACCTTAACATCAAACATACCAGCGGTGGTTCAGGGAGATGGACGAAAGATTCATTCTCAATCCAATTTTTGTCAGGACTCAGTTTTTGTGCAAACCAAAACGATTGAGTAAATCCAGACATTCTTAAGCATGATGTATAGTTTAATCATAAAGATGCTGTCTACTTTATTCATCAGGCTGAGTCTATCAAGCATATCGTTAAAGAATCTGATCAATTTTCATTTTTTTAAAAAATAATGTGAAACAAAATCCAGTATCAGTTACTATCATTTCTCATTGAAATACTGGTCATGTAAATAAAAATACTTAGAGAATATACAATCATTTCTCATCATGTTAAATTCCGATCTCAGAACTATGAAATTACTCCCCCAAATTTTTATTTTCATATTTCTATTATTATAAGTCAGTCAAAAATTTTTGTTATATGGAATTTTTTTTTATTAATTTTTTATTTTTAATCAAAGAAATAGAAAATGAAAATTTAAAAGGATATTAACCCAAGCATAGAAATCAATTCATAAAAACGAGGTTTATCAAACTTTTTTGTGAAAAGATCAGCTTTTTGATTTTTTGTATCGATGGGTATAATATTAATGAAACCCTTCTCTTGAGCATCACGAATCGCATGAATTCGTGTTTCAATATGCTTGGTGCGGGAATGATGAATGGGATTTTTAGCAATTCCAATGGCAGACTCATTGTCACAGAATAAAGGTGTATGAAGAAAATTAATCCCATAATCAATCATTTGGTGTTGGATCCAGAGAACTTGAGAACAGTAGCTGGATGCAGCAATGTATTCAGCTTCCCCTGTAGAAAGAGAAACAGTAGTTTGTTTCTTGCTCTGCCAGGATACCAAACAATTTCCCAAATATTGACAACCGCCAGACACAGATTTTCTGTTTAACCTGCAACCATTGGAATCACTATCAGAGTAAGCATGTAAATCAAAATTCCCACCATATGGATACCACAATCCTAAACGAGACGATCCTTTAAGATAACGAAATATTCTTTTGACAGCTTTCTCATGAGATTCCTTTGGGGCCGACTGATATCTAGCACAGTAACCAACAGCGAAAATGATATCAGGACGACTCGCAGTAAGATACATGAGAGAGCCAATCATAGATCTAAAAAGATGAGGATCAACTGGTTTTCCATTTTCATCTGGAGTGAGACAAGTCTGAGCCGTAAAGGGAGTCATCTCTGTAGAAGCATCATCCATCTTAAATTTCTTCAAAATATCTTTAATATACTTCTCCTGATGAATAAGAATTCCTTCTTGCTATTGTTCAACTTGCAATCCAAGAAAGAAACACATTTCACCCATCATACTCATTTCAAACCTTTGGCTCATAACTTCTTCGAACTCTCTACACAATTGAGAAGTTGTAGATCCAAAAATAATATCATCAACGTACACTTGGACAAATATCATTTCACCATTCACCTCTCTTTTGAATAAAGTCATATCAATGGTACCACGAGAGTAACCATTGCTTTGAAGATATTGCGTAAGAGTCTCATACCAGATTCTGGGTGCTTGATGAAGACCATACAAAGATTTATCAAGCTTATACACTTTATCAGGAAAATCAGGATCTTCAAAGCCTGGTGGTTGACACACATATATTTCCTCATCAATGTCTCCGTAGAGAAAAGCACACTTCACATCCATCTGGTAAACTTTGAATTGTTTATGAGCAGCATGAGCAAGAAATATTCTGATTGCTTCAAGACGAGCAACTGGAGCGAAGACTTCTGTATAATCAATCCCTTCTTCTTGAGCGAAGCCTTGTACTACAAGTCTAGATTTGTTACGCACCACCACTCCCCGATCATCTGGTTTGTTTTTAAACACCCATTTTGTACCAATTGGATATTTGTTAGGAGGTAAGTCAACTAAGGTCCAAACCTTAAGCTTTCTGAATTGTTGAAGTTCCAATTGCATAGACTCTACCCAACAAGGATCTTGTAGAGCAGCATGAACATTTTTCGGGACAATTTGAGAAATGAAGCATGAGAAAAGACAAACATTAATTAGACCAGATTGACTTCGCGTGCGAACACCATCAGAAACAGATCCAATCACATTATCAAGTGGATGATCTTTCAGAGTTTTGTAATCACTTGAAGAAGGAAAGATGGTTGAAGAAGTATCACCCATGGCTGGTGAAAGATTAGATGAAGGTGAATCAATGATAGGTGTTGGATCAGGTAAATGAGAAGATGTAAGAGGTAAAGAATCAGATGATGGAGCCTGATTAGGCATTGGAGACGAAGAGCTGACATCAGTTGAAACAACATCATTTACTAACGAGGTGGATTGAACAGACGATGGAGATGATGAAATAATATTTGTTTGAGTACTTGGAATTGATCTATCATCATCGAAAACTGGCAGATTAAACGAATTGAACACCGTATCGGAGTCAAAGAACCATGCAGGTTCAGATTTAACTTCAGAAGGATTGGATTCCTGCCAATCAACATAGAATGACTCTTGAACAATACGTGTTCTCTTGTTATAAACCCGGTACGCCTTTTGTGAAGAAGAGTATCCAACAAAATAACACTCGTCAGAAACAGCACCAAATTTTGTCTTTTGAGATTGAGTATTCAAAAGAGTACAAGAACAGCCAAATGATCGAAAGAAATCAATTAGTGGCTTCCTCTTATGAAAAAGTTCATAAGGAGTCTTCACTTTATCCTTCACAATTAACACCCTGTTTAGGATATAAGATGCACAATTGACAGCTTCAGCCCAGAAAATAATTGGTAATAAGGATTCTATCAGCATTGTACGAGCAGCTTCCACGAGAGTGCGATTCTTTCTTTCCGCAATACCATTCTGCTGGGGTGTTCTTGCAGCACTAAATTGTCTCACAATCCCTTTTTGAGCACAAAATGAATCGAGAATCTGATTTTTGAATTCAGTGCCGTTGTCACTTCTTAGTCCCATAACTCTTCTCTTACTGATTGATTCGATAGAAAGAATTAATTTCTACAATTCCTCTGCAACTTCGCCTTTGTGTGCAAGAAACCTCACCCTTGAATATCTTGAGAAATCATCTGTAACAACAAGAAAAAAGGATTTTTTAGCAATTGATTTAACACTAATTGGCCCAAATAAATCAGTATGTAACAACTCAAGAGGACTTGATATGCTATTTAAAAGTTTGGGCTTATGAGGTTTCTTATGTTGTTTCCCTTTGGCACATGCCATGCATTTTTCATTAACAGAAAAATCTTTTAAAGGAAGTCCTCTAACAAGATTGTTCTTTACTAATTTATTGATTATCTTAAAATTGACATGGCCTAAACGATGATGCCACAAGAGTGACTCAGAGGTTGATGCTTTTGAGAGAAGACAAGTTGCAGTAGCCTTTGACTCGTTTGAATTCATATCAAGAAGATATGTATCATGTTTCCTTGGAGCACGCATGAGAATTAAATCATCTGGAATGGCAATCTCTGATTTTAAAATAAACATTCGTCAGATTTAAATAGAACAGGAATGTCTTTATCGCAAATTTGAGAAACACTCAGAAGATTAAAAGCCAATTCAGGAACATGGTTGACTTTTTCTAGAGTAAGAGAACCATTGGTAACTTCTCCTTGTCCAATCATTTTTCCACCCTTCTTATTTCCAGCAAACGCCACATATCCTCCATCTATAATCCGATAATTGGTCAACAAATCCTTTAATCCCGTCATATGTTTGGAACATCCGCTATCAACATGCCATAAACTGTGTACAATCTTTGATGAGGATTCCTCATATGGAAGTCCCATTACCATCCTTTCAGCAGCTAAAGCTTTATCACACATGCATACTGGAGTACTTGATTTCCTTTCCTCAACAGTAGCAGCAACATCATCCTTCTCTTTTCCTATCTCATCTTTTGAATTTCTTTTCTCACTTGAACCTGCAGTTTCCTCCTTCCCATCTCCATCTGCCTTTTCTTCTTTCTCATTTACTAAAGACTCGTTTTCTCTTTTGAATTCCTTGAACAACACAAATCCATCTTCACCAACTTCCACTTCATTACCTTCCACAATCTCAGCAACTAACGCGTGATTTATCTCAGCTCTTGTTTCTTCCACCTCTGCACTCCAATCAAAGTTTGAGATCAAGGCCGACTCCTTTTTTGAATTTACTTCTTCCTTTTCTTTCTCTGCTGTCAATCTTGGTACTCCAGTGTTACTAGGATCTGTGACAATTGGTAATGGACATTCACGTTTAAAATGTCCCAATTGTTTACAATTAAAGCACCTCAATTTTGACTTATCAAATCCCAGTTTTGAGGTAGATGATTGACCACCAAAGTTCTTTCGTCCTGTTCTTTCCATGAATCTCCGGGCTCTTAAAGTTAACATCGCCATTTGCCATTGAATGTCAGTTTCTTCTAAATCATCAGGATCAACCTGATACATGTCCTCCATAGTCATTCCTTTACCTTTCAGTTCTCCAGCAACAAGAGCTTCATAGCTCTGAACAAACACTACAAAAAGACATTGTTTCAGATGGAATTGAAGTTTCAGCATTGACCTTAGAATGTCCCAATTCTTTTCCAACATGACTATTACCACTCGAGATATTACTTGTATTGCTCCCTCCTTGAATTGGATTTTGAATGTGAGAGTTTGCAGCGGATGACAACAAAGCAGCATTTTGAGAAAAACCAGATGTGGGCATCATAGTCTGGTTAAATTCTCTTCTTTTCATATCCAACTCAAAAGATTTCAACTTATTAATGATATCCATCAGCTTGTAATCTGTAAAACCTCTTTCTTGTTTAAGCATTCTCACTTGAAGACTCCACTGTGGTGGAAGAGAATCGAGAAGCCTATTAACTTGTTCACTGTTGGAAAGCCTTTCATCATACTTCTTTAGAGTGCTTGAGACGGTTAAGAAACGGTTTGTAAGATCTGTCAAACTTTCATTCTTGTATCCTACAAATGAATTGAACTCCTTTTCAGCCTGAATACTCTTGTCTTTTACCAAATCTGCATTCCCATCATAGAATTCACAGAGAGCATCGTAAAGGGACTTAGCATTTTTATGCTCTGCAAAACGGTTGTAGATGTCTGGAGCCAAACAGAGAGTTAGAGCACCCAAAGCCTTTTGATCACGATCAATCAATTTCAGATCTCTTTCAGTATAGGAAGATGGGTCTTTGTTCTGAGAAACAACATCACCAACAGTAACCGTAGGTATGTGAGGACCAGAAATAATCGATTCCCATTGATTATGATCAGTGTAGAAGAAGAAAGCTTTGAGACATCTCTTCCAATCTTAAAAATTATCTCCATTAATGAGTCTTGGAGGTCTATTAGGAGCAACACTTTCAAGATCAGCAAGTGTAAGAGTAGTTAATTTCGACATGATAGTTTCGGCAGAAATCTTTATAATTTCGCTGACAAATTCGCAGAAAAAGGTGACTTGGATAACAATTTCGCTGAAACAGTACTTTCGCTGACAATTTCGCAGAAGCTGACACTTTCGCTAGCAATTTCAGCAGCACTTTCGCCTGAACAGAGACACCACTTGCTTAGTTTCGCTGCTAACTTCGCACGAAACAAGCTTGAACTTTTGTTCACAAATAAATTCGGCAGCACTTTCGCTTGTTGACTGGTCACAAGCACTAATGAACTTTCGTTTAAGGAATTAGTTTCGCAAAAACTCTAGAAAACAACTTCTGATCCAAGATAACTCATAACTTCGCTGAAAGATGATGACAGTTTCGCTGTAAGAACAATAGTTTCGCTGGTCGATCTCAAAACCCTTTTTCACCTCAAAATCAATCTGAAATCATCCAAAACTCACTGAATTTGAGATCTGATGATTGTAGAATATTCCTCAATCAAGAACAAGCATAATTCAATCAATTTCCATGCCAAAAACAGCTGATAATCCAATGAAAATTGATTGAAACTAGATATTGACCAAAACCACAAAAACTCAACAAATCAAGAGCACTAAGGCTCTGATACCATATTGTTGGTCCATGTGATCGAATAACAGTACAATTGAAGTGATGAAATGATCAATATCAAACATTCATGCTAAACAACAACAATTGAGAATATAGAAGATGAATCTAACACATATTTGATACTCAAAGGAACAATAGCAATCAATAACATCAAGCACAATAGTATTTCAGTGAGAAAACTGCTTAGAATTGGTAGCTTGCAACAAAATCTACGATTAGGGTTTTGCAAGCTTACCTTACAAAGTGAAATGACAAAAGTATATATAGCAGTCATAGTTTCGCTGACAGTTTCGCTACAGGCGAAACTGTCATGCCGAAACTATAGTTTCGCCCGGCAGAACACAAGTTCGCCGGGTAAACCAAAACAGCAAACTGTGAGCGAATGTATAGATTCGCTCACAGTTTCGCTGGACTGCCAAAACTGCTAATTACTAAGAACATACAAAAGGAAACTAACAAAAGTCCTATTACAATGTAAAGTAAACAACTATACTAAAGTGAGTCCAACCTAACATGATCTTCATAAGGTTTTTCAATTTATAACTCTTTTTGGCCACAAATTGACATGGAAACAAAGTCAAAAAGGTCCAATAACAATAAATGCTTCTATCACTTGATTAGGACCATACAATGAAAGAAGTTTGAAACTTTACATTTTACCATAAGTAGAAGCTACAGTGCGAAACTTGATCAAGTAAAATATGACTATCCGTAGATTTTAAAAGTATAATCTCTTTCCATAGATTGGTAACCTATGGAAAATCTAGTTATACTTCAATAAAAATTCAGTTTTTAAGTTAGGCGTCCGCAGATGTCCCATGAACATCAATAATAAACTGATTGATTCATCATTTTTGTTTAAGATGTTCGTATCCTCAGAGGTGATATTGTTGTTCTAACCTAATCATCTTAACTCTTATGAACAGATGGCTAATCGGTTTTCTAGAGAGCATTATGTGTGTGCCTTTCTCAATGCTGATGACCCTGTATCAGACGGATGTCGAGATATCATCCGCTATTTAAGAAGATCTAGGCTGTTTTATGCCCTATCAGCGGAGCTGGTGTTTCATCAATCACACATTGTTGATTTCTGGAACTCAGCTAGAATAGAAAAGGAAGGTGATAAATTCAGATATTGGGAATGAACACTTAAGGATTGATGAACAGTGTAGTAGGAGAAATCTCAACTTGGGAGATATAGAGATAGGTCATCCTGATGTGTTCGAGAATGAATACATAGAAAAGATCTTCTATCTGATGGGATATGATGGTGATTTTGACAAAGGAGAGATCAAGAAAGGAAGATTATGCAAGCTATATAGATTCCTGTGTCACACCTATCTGAAGTCCATTTCCAACAGGAAGTCTGGTCTGGATAGATTTTCAAGGCGCATATCATCTAGAATCATTGGTATATTTGAAGAGAGAACTTACAATTACTCAAAGTACATCCTTGGATGTTTGTGTGACCAAATAAGAGTACATAAGGCAGATAAGATGTACATTTTCCCAAGGTTCCTACAACTAATCATCAATGGTGAAATGCAAGGGATAGCAAGAGATGGTGATGTATTTGTGCAAGCACATTTGGGCAGATCGTTCCGAACAAGAGTAGTGGTAAATACCAAGGGGAAGACATGCCAATGTTTGCTCACGTGGCTGATGCTAATGCCAACATCCCACAAGAGCTGGTGTGGGAAGACCAGCAAGACAGTTCATCTGCTTATACTGAAGAAGTCTCACAGTCCCCTCCTCAATCTCACATACACCACCATAATCAATCTCAACAAAACCAATCCCTTGACAGTCAAAACACCCTGCCTATCTCACCAATTCAATATCAATCTCCCCAACCTCAATCTCTAGCCAGTCAAAACACCCAACCAATCTCTCCAATTCACCCTAAATCACCAATTCAAAACCAATTATAAATTTTTCAGCAACCTCCAACTCCTTAGCATCAATCATCTGAGAGAATTTACACTGGCGAGACTGAGTTAGCCTCACAAGCAAGTACTATTCAACTATCTCTAACCAAAACTGAAACCCTTGTTCACTCAAATGATACTGAGCCTGTATCTCCAATCATTGATCCTCAACAACAACAACAACCACATCAAGAACAGGGAGATCAAGCTGTTGAATCCAGTTCAAGTTCACCCAGTGTAGCCCCTGATGAAGTGAGTGATGATGAGATTGCTGCTCAACATCAAGAAAGGGAAGAAGAAGCCAATTATGTTGATGTGATTGCTTACAATGAAGATGATCTCAGTGATGATGATATACTAGTCAGAAAAAGTTATTTGGTGGCTGAATACAACAAGCTAATCATAAAATTAAACAAAAGGTTGGAAAGGATAATAGAATTGAAGGGAATGATCAGGGAAAAAGAGGAGTTAATGAACCAACAAGAATCATGTCTAAAAAGGTTAAGGGAAGATGTACAAAGCAACAATGAAGTAATTGATGCATTACATCAACTGGTGAAAGAACTTAAGGAGTCAATGAGAAGATAGAAGGAAGAAAAGAATAGAATGCAAGCGGATCTGGAGACAGCTAAAAACAAAATGACCAATATGTCTGAGATGCTGAAGAAGAGAGCTCAAGAAGTTGAGGAGTTAAAGGTTAGATTAAGTGTTTTTGAATCAACTACTCCTCAATCAAAACCTACAAGAGAATCAGTTGAAGCTTCAATGCCAATCATTCAATATTCAAGGAAAAGGAAGTACTTGGGTCCTGTTAAAAAAGAAGTGATTGAAGTACAAGATACTCCTAAGAGAACAAAATTTACTTCTCCAGAGCACACTCCTTCAGTGGATGTTTCTACCTTGAAGCCAATATCTCATGCTGAAGCTAAGAGTGATGCTGAATGGGATGAGTTGACTATATTGAGTCTCCCAAAGAACAAAAAGAATCAGAGGATGATGATGTGATGACTACCAAAGATATACCAAAAGAAAGGCCAGAATCCTTAATGTTTATGAGTCTGATTGATGTATTTTAAAATATATATATTTTTATATAAATATTTCCTACAGTTTAATTACTTTTTGATTAGTCACTATTGGATATTACATTCTTTTAGTTCATATTTGAATTTTATAGAATCTATGAGATAATGTTTAAAGATGATTTGTATAAAACTAAATTAGTTAAGGTTGGATTCATATTATCAAAAGCACACATGACGTTTATTTGTAGGTTTATCCTTTGACTTTTAAAGTCAAAGTCTATTAGCTTGAATATATAAATATATGATAGCAAAAGCATTCATTCAAAAAGTCAAAGTTGATATATGGACTTTTATTCTGTGCTTTACAGCCCACATGCAAGATAATTGGGCCGCAATTCTTATTAGATATACATCAAAATAAAAACCTACGGAAGAAAAAAAACACGAGGAGGAGGCGACAATACAAAAACAACGACGGGAGAAAACAAAAGAAAAACATTGATTTTCATTCAACGGAGAGCTTTTGAGTACGATTAGAGAGCAATATTAAAGTGGAGAGCAAGATCGGAGAGCAAGGATTGAAACATTCAAACATTGATAATCATTCGGTTTTGTCTCGCATTCGATTATTTTTCTTTGTTTCATTGATTCTCTCGTTTATGTTACTAACGTTTGCAACTTTATCATTGTTCGTAATGTATTTGATCGTTATGAGTAGCTAACTTTTTAGTACTACCTAGGTTGGGTTGAAAATTAATATGTTTTGACTAAATATTTGGTTTTGATTTTGTATATTCGTTTATTAATCTTAGAACTTGATTATTGTCTCAATTAAATATAAACCTGTGTATTGTTTTATGCTTAAAAGTTATTGCCATACTCGTGTTGTTTAATCTTGATTGATTGCGTGACATCTAGATTAGGGCTGCATGTTAAAATTAATTACTTTGTGTTTTTAATTTTAAACTTTGATTAGAGATAATCTTAGGAGCATTGGTTGTGATTTGATAGTATTTTTCAATGTGCTGCCTTATCTAAAACCTAGGGGTGACAGATAATGCTTAAAACCTCCTACCCGTTGCTTGTTAGGTTTAGATTTCGCGAGAGCGTGTCTTGCCTTTCATTCGTGGTGTTAGTGTTTTAGGGTATTTAATTGGATTTAATCAAGTTGTCCTTTGTCTTAGGGTTAAAAAAATATAATCTTAAAGACATTGTGATAGAAAACCTAGGGGTGATCTTCCATTAGACATTTTAATAACCTATCTAGTGTTTTACACGTGTCTTTGGTTTTCTTAGAGAGTAACAACATACCTAGTTAACCCTAGATCCGTATTTTTTGAGATAGCCATACGAGTCATTACCTTTATGTCATTACATGTTAGTTGGATTCCTACCTAGGTAGCTATTTCATATATTTGATCGTATTCAAGTTTCAAAGTTGAATTTCTATTTGTTTATTTCTTCCGTCGTGTTTAGATTAATTAATTTTAGTTAAATTGTTCATTTTGTTTATTAATATTAATTACATAAAATAATTAAATTAATTAGGTTAGAAGTCGATAAAGGTTTAGTAACAAAAGCCGCTAAAAGTGTCCACGGATTCGATATCCGGACTTACCTAAACTTTATTATATCACGACCGGTACACTTGCCGTTTGTGTGAAGTTTAGTTAGGAATTTCCGAATTTTAAAACTAATTTGTGAAAATTGTTTTTATAATAAATTAATATATATATTTTTCACACATCAAGTTTTTGGCGCCGTTGCCGGGGACACTGTTTGGCGATTTTGAGAACGACCCGAGTCGGGGATCTAATCATTTGTTTTCTAGTTTAGAGTTTATTATTATTATTATTATTATTATTTTTAGTTTAATTTCCTATTATTTGCTTAGTTGTGCCTTTAGTTAGTATTTTATTTTATTTTATTTTTTATCATTTTTCTTTTAGTTTATGCGCCACACCCGTTCTGCCGGACCACTAGAGTTTCAGCCACTTGACGATCCAGAGCGTGCGTTTGATCGACAGAACGAGTCTGACACGAAGCTTGAGACCGAAGAAGATTCCTACGACAGCGAATCCACTCACACTCTGCTGCATGTGGTTCTTCACTGCCTGTCTAATAAATCTGGGGGATGGGATCAAATCCCATATGAACTTGGGTGCCTAGTTCATGGGTTGGTACAAAGCCTTCTCTTCAACTATTCAAGGTTTGTGCTGACTAACCTAATGGGAAATCTTCAAAGGGACACATTCTTCATGTATCCCAAAGAACACAATATAAGGAATATAACAAGCTCATTCATTAAGTTAACTAGGTCCATTCCTAGGTGTGAACAACTTCAAAAATGGCGATCAAGCTTGAGTATTTCTTGAAACATGTTAAAAATAAAAGGTCAACAATAATGTTGGTGAGATTTCCATAGTTTTCAATACATAAGTATATAAAAGATGGCAATTCATGTTGTAAGTTAGAGAACAAAGTAAACTAGGGATGTAAGACAGAATGCACAATCAAACACAACCACCAGCAAGGAGAGTGATTGCCGACTATGCCAAGCCCACTGCTGCCGGAGCGAGGTCTAGTATTGCACGTCCACCAATTACCGCCAACAATTGGCAAATCCCTCCCCAAATCATTTCCATGGTCACTAATACCGTTTAGTTCCACGGGTTGCCTGCTGAAGACCCTAACTCTCATCTTGCTCGCTTCGCGAGGATCTGTGACACCTTTCAAGTGAATGGTGTTTCTGAGGATGCATGCAAGTTGCGCCTCTTCCCATTCTCACTTACTGACCGTGCACACAGCTGGCTTGAGTCCCTACCCACAGGATCCATCACTACTTGGGCTGATATGCAAGACAAGTTCTTGTGTAAGTACTTTCCCCCTTCGAAGACCGCTCGTCTGAGGAGCATGATACATTCATTTCAGCAGAAGTCGGGAGAGACTTTCTACGAGACATGGGAGCGTTTCAAGGAGCTAGTGCACAAGTGTCCACATCATGGTTTAGAGGATTGGGTGTTGATTGAGAAGTTTTACAATGGAGTTACTCCTGCAACGAGGAATATGCTGGATACTACTGCCGGTGGTAATCTGATGACCACCAAGACTGTTGAGGAGTGTAACACGATGTTCGAGGACCTGGCTATGAGTAGTTATGAGTATCCTGATTCTAGAGCCCCGGTTGTTGCTCAACGAGGAGTGCACCAAGTTGATTCTAGCACTGCTTTAGCCGCCCAGGTTGAGGCATTAGCTAAGATGGTAGCAGACCTGCAGAAGAAGAAGGAGCAGGCCTGTGAGATCTGTCGGGGTGGTCATGATACGATTGATTGTCCTATTTCTGCTGATAGTTTTCAGGAACAGGTTGACTTTGTCAGCAATCCCAACCGGATGCAAGGAAATTCCTTCGGTAATTCCTATAATCCTGGTTGGAGGAATCAGCAGAACTGGAGGAGTGGAAACCCACCGGGTTTTCAACCGCGTACTCAGAGTTTATTTCAGAATCAGAGTTCGAGTAGCGGTCCGACTAGTGGCATAGGTCAGGGGGAGAAGAAGCCCACCCTTGAAGAGATGATGATGCAGCAATCACAGATGTTGACTCAGTTCATGGCGAGGGATGACACTAGGTATAAGGAAGCGCAGGCTAGAGATCAGGCATATCAAGTTAGGTTCCAGGAGAACGAGGCCATGATCAAGAATCAGGGAGCATTATTGCAGAATATAGAAAGAACTGTGGGTCACTTATCAGATATGTTTCAGGAAAGGCAACCTGGAGGCCTACCTAGTAATGTAGTGAAGAATCCAAATGCGCATGTGAAAGCTGTAACAACAAGAAGTGGTAAGTCATATGGTGTGGTTGAGCCTCCTGAAGTGATTGAAGAGGAGGTCGATAAGGAGATACAGATGGAGGCTCCTACTGGCAAGGTGCAACAGAGGCTGCGCCCAGCAAGTACAGCACAGCCAGAGGAGTCCGTAGAGAAGGTTGCTGTAAAGAAGAAAGAGAAGGAGCCATTAGCCATTTTGACAGACTTCCACACCCAGGACGATTGGCTCAGCATCGATCTGAGGAGCCAGTACGGGAAGTTCCTTGAGATGTTTAAACAACTCAAGGTGAACTTACCTTTTGTAGAGGCATTACAGCACATGCCTAAGTATGCTAAGTTTTTGAAGGATCTGCTCACGAATAAGAAGAAGTTGGAGCAGATCTCAACTGTGACGTTGAGTGAGGAGTGTTCGGCTGCTGTGAAGAACAAATTACCACAGAAGATGACTGATCCGGGTAGTTTTACTATTCCATGTATCATAGGTGGTTTGTCTGTGAGCAATGCGTTGGCAGATCTAGGGGCTAGCATCAACTTGATGCCATATTCTGTGTTCGCTAAGCTAGACCTAAGTGAGCCAGCACCGACACGCATGAGCATTCAATTGGCAGATAGGTCAGTGAAGTATCCACGAGGGATCGTAGAGAACATGCTCGTTAAGGTGGATAAGTTTGTTTTTCCTGTTGATTTCGTGATCTTTGATATGGATGAGGACTTGAAGGTCCCATTGATCTTAGGATGACCTTTCCTGGCTACTGCGAGGGCATTGATCGATGTCCTTGACGGCAAGCTAACCTTACGAGTTGCTGATGAGACAGTTACCTTCGATGTGAACAAATCCATGAAGAACACACACGATCAGGATGATACCTTGTACTTCATAGATACCATTTGGACACAGGTGACTACGAGTTTTCGAGAGTTTATCTGATCTGATCATACAGACTCACAGATGCTGGTTAGGGAGAACCAGGAAATCGAGTTGACCGCTTTTGCCTTTGAGCATGACCCGGTAGATTGTGAGAGTCCGCCTGTCAAAAAGGCTAACATGTGTGAGGTGATTACGAGAGAGGAATCGATAGAGAAACCGTCGGTTGAGACTCCCCCATCCTTAGAGCTTAAGGAATTGCCGTCTCATTTGGAGTATGCATTTCTGGATGAGGGATCTCAGTTACCTGTTATCATTTCTGCTGGATTGACAGAGGAGGAGAAGAGGAGACTGGTAGATGTGCTAAAGGCACACAAACAGGGGATTGCGTGGAAGCTTATGGATATTAAGGGTATCAACCCTTCATTTTGCATGCATAAGATACTCATGGAGGATGAGTATAAGCCTGTTAGACAGAGTCAGAGAAGATTAAATCCTAACATGCAGGAGGTAGTTAAGAAAGAAGTGATTAAGTTGTTAGATGCAGGATTGATCTACCCTATCTCTGACTCGAAGTGGGTGAGTCCCGTACAGGTTGTTCCCAAGAAAGGGGGGATGACAGTGGTGACTAATGAGAAGAATGAGTTGATTCCAACGAGGACAGTCACCGGGTGGCGAGTTTGCATTGACTATCGCAAACTGAATGATGCCACGAGGAAGGACCATTTTCCGCTTCCCTTTATCGATCAGATGTTAGAGCGTTTGTCAGGGCAACAGTTTTACTGTTTCCTTGATGGCTTTTCAGGTTATTTCCAGATCCCTATCGCTCCAGAGGATCAGGAAAAGACAACCTTTACATGCCCGTATGGCACTTTTGCGTATCGCCGCATGCCGTTTGGGTTATGTAACGCTCCAGCTACTTTTCAGCGGTGTATGGTAGCTATATTCCACGACATGATCGAGGACTCCATGGAGGTTTTCATGGATGACTTTTCTCTGTTCGGGAGTTCGTTCGATTCATGTTTGGAGCGATTGGAGAGGATCTTGGCTCGATGTGAGGAGACCAACCTTATGCTAAACTGGGAGAAATTCCACTTCATGGTGAAGGAGGGCATTGTTTTAGGGCACAAGATTTCACACGCGGGGCTTGAGGTTGATAAGGCGAAGATTGAGACTATTAGCAAGCTTCTGCTACCCACATCGGTGAAGTCTATTAGGAGTTTCTTAGGCCATGTTGGTTTTTATCGACGTTTTATTAGAGATTTCTCTAAGATTGCGAGGCCGATGACGCAACTTTGTGTTTTCTGAAGAGTGTAAGAGTGCTTTTGAGCTTCTAAAGGAGAAGTTGGTGAATGCTCCAATTATGGTCGCCCCGGATTGGAGTTTACCTTTTGAGTTAATGTGCGACGCGAGTGATTATGCGATAGGAGCGGTCTTAGGTCAGCGTAAGGACAAACACTTCCACCCGATTTATTACGCGAGTAAGACGCTCATTAATGCGCAGGAGCATTACACCACGACAGAGAAGGAGTTGTTAGCAGTAGTCTTTGCATTCGATAAGTTTTGATCTTACCTTGTCCTTTCTAAGACTATTGTTTACACGGATCATGCTGCACTCAAATATTTGTTTAATAAGCAGAACGCCAAGCCACGATTGATACGATGGATTTTGTTGCTTCAGGAGTTTGACATTGAGATTAGGGATAAGAAAGGAGCAGAGAATGTAGCAGCAGACCATTTGTCACGTTTAGAGGACTCCGGGCGTAAGAAGATTAGGGAGGACATGATTGATGATAACTTTCCTCATGAAACATTGATGTTTGTGAAAGCACATGACGAGGGTTTTCCATGGTTTGCAGATCTGGCTAATTACTTAGCAACAGGGGTTCTGATGAGAGGCATGACACATCAGCAAAAGAAGAAATTCTTTGCAAATGTTAAGCATTACATTTGGGACGACCCCTACCTCTTCCGCATTGGAGCAGATCAGATTGTACGTAGGTGCGTACACGGTGATGAAGCAAGGAGGATTTTGAGGCATTGCCACTCAGGACCGACAGGTGGCCATTATGGAGCGAGTTTGACAGCGAAGAAAGTATTCGACGCTGGGTTTTATTGGCCGACGATCTTTAAGGACGCGTATGAGTTTGTGAGGAGTTGTGACGCGTGCCAGAGAGTAGGAAATATCTCATCCCGGAATGAGATGCCACAGACTGCTATTCAGGCATGTGAGATTTTTGATTTGTGGGGTATCGATTTCATGGGCCCGTTTCCGCCATCTCGCGGGAACAAGTACATCCTAGTAGCCGTAGACTATGTTTCCAAATGGGTGGAGGCTCAAGTCTTGCCCACGAATGATGCTAGGGTTGTAGTGAGATTCATTAAGAAGTTGTTTTCCCGCTTTGGTACCCCCAAAGCCCTGATTAGTGATCGAGGGACCCACTTCTGCAATGCGCAGATGGAGAAAGCCTTGCAACGCTATGGGGTCACACATCGGCTAGCAACGGCTTATCATCCGCAGACTAGTGGGCAAGTTGAGGTAAGTAATCGGGGTATCAAGCGGATTCTGGAGAAAACAGTTGGATTAAGTCGAAAGGATTGGTCCGACAAGTTAGATGACGTACTCTGGGCTTTCCGCACGGCATATAAGACACCGACCGGTTCTACACCATTTCGGATGATTTATGGGAAAGCGTGTCATCTACCAGTGGAGTTGGAGCATCGTGCATACTGGGCATTAAGGACAGTGAATTTAGACATGTCCACGGCTGGAGCGAATCGATTTCACCAGTTGCACGAGTTGGAGGAATTGAGAGATCATGCGTACGTACATTCAACACGATACAAGGAACGTACAAAAGAATTACATGATCGACATCTGAAAGGAAATAAAGAATTCAAGAGTGGGGATCAGGTGTTGCTGTACAATTCGCTATTGAAATTGTTTCCGGGAAAATTAAAATCCCGATGGTCGGGACCATACACTGTGCGCGAGGTATTTCCATACGGAACAATTGAAATCGAGGAAAAGGACGGGGAGAAGTTTAAGGTAAACGGCCATCGTTTGAAGCATTACATTAGTGGGTCGGCGATTGAGAACGAGGAAGAGGTGGTTGACCTCGCCCCTGTAGGAACCTGATTGAGAGGTTCGAGTCTGGCTGACGACTCGTAAATAAATCAAGCGCTTCCGGGAGGCAACCCGAGGTTATTACTCGGAGCTGAATGATCATTTGCTTGAGGTCCTTAGTCAAGTTAAAGTGTGAGGATGACACGTATATTTTCAGTGGATCTTCTGTCATTACACACTACATATCAAGGGAGTTTCAGTTTTCCCATTTCTTGCACTTTTATTACCTTAATTGCTTATATCTATTTGCTCGAACATTAGGGACAATGTTCAATTTAAGTGTGGGGATGGGGTTAGTTGGCAAAACTGAAACATTCTGTATTTTGGTTTGATAATATTATAAAATTTTGATGAATCCCTGAATTTCAAAAAAAAATGAAAAAAAAATTTCAAAAAAAAAAAAAAAGAAAAAAAAAGCACTAAGTGTAACTCATCCACGCATATAAAACACGACTTGCACGAATCATGATGTGATGCCAATATATAAATATATGGACTTTTAAAGTCAAAGTCTATTAGCTTGAATATATAAATATATGATAGCAAAAGCATTCATTCAAAAAGTCAAAGTTGATATATGGACTTTTATTCTGTGCTTTACAGCCCACATGCAAGATAATTGGGCCGCAATTCTTATTAGATATACATCAAAATAAAAACCTACGGAAGAAAAAAAACACGAGGAGGAGGCGACAATACAAAAACAACGACGGGAGAAAACAAAAGAAAAACATTGATTTTCATTCAACGGAGAGCTTTTGAGTACGATTAGAGAGCAATATTAAAGTGGAGAGCAAGATCGGAGAGCAAGGATTGAAACATTCAAACATTGATAATCATTCGGTTTTGTCTCGCATTCGATTATTTTTCTTTGTTTCATTGATTCTCTCGTTTATGTTACTAACGTTTGCAACTTTATCATTGTTCGTAATGTATTTGATCGTTATGAGTAGCTAACTTTTTAGTACTACCTAGGTTGGGTTGAAAATTAATATGTTTTGACTAAATATTTGGTTTTGATTTTGTATATTCGTTTATTAATCTTAGAACTTGATTATTGTCTCAATTAAATATAAACCTGTGTATTGTTTTATGCTTAAAAGTTATTGCCATGCTCGTGTTGTTTAATCTTGATTGATTGCGTGACATCTAGATTAGGGCTGCATGTTAAAATTAATTACTTTGTGCTTTTAATTTTAAACTTTGATTAGAGATAATCTTAGGAGCATTGGTTGTGATTTGATAGTATTTTTCAATGTGCTATCTTATCTAAAACCTAGGGGTGACAGATAATGCTTAAAACCTCCTACCCGTTGCTTGTTAGGTTTAGATTTCGCGAGAGCGTGTCTTGCCTTTCATTCGTGGTGTTAGTGTTTTAGGGTATTTAATTGGATTTAATCAAGTTGTCCTTTGTCTTAGGGTTAGAAAAATATAATCTTAAAGACATTGTGATAGAAAACCTAGGGGTGATCTTCCATTAGACATTTTAATAAACCTATCTAGTGCTTTACACGTGTCTTTGGTTTTCTTAGAGAGTAACAACATACCTAGTTAACCCTAGATCCATATTTTTAGAGATAGCCATACGAGTCATTACCTTTATGTCATTACATGTTAGTTGGATTCCTACCTAGGTAGCTATTTCATATATTTGATCGTATTCAAGTTTCAAAGTTGAATTCCTATTTGTTTATTTCTTCCGTCGTGTTTAGATTAATTAATTTTAGTTAAATTGTTCATTTTGTTTATTAATATTAATTACATAAAATAATTAAATTAATTAGGTTAGAAGTCGATAAAGGTTTAGTAACAAAAGCCGCTAAAACTGTCCACGGATTCGATATCCGGACTTACCTAAACTTTATTATATCACGACCGGTACACTTGCCGTTTGTGTGAAGTTTAGTTAGGAATTTCCGAATTTTAAAACTAATTTGTGAAAATTGTTTTTATAATAAATTAATATATATATTTTTCACACATCACTGATCAACCATGGTTTTCCATATGACATGGTAGAGAGGATGAATATGACTGAGATGAAAGATCTGCTGAAAGAGTTTGAGCTTGCAAGATTTATGATTCCCAATTGTAACTATGAAGCATTCACAACCTTTAAATCAATTCAGAAAATCAAGAAGGATTTGGGTCACTGTGATACAACAAAGCTAAGCAAGTACAATATGACGTGTTGGCTACAAGGTCATAACTATAAGTTGCATGAGCTGAAGGGAAGATCAGTTGGTGAGCTAAGGAGAATGATGGAGCATGTGATGTCTGTTGAGCTTGAAACTAGTGTGAGATTCAGGACTGAAGCTCCAAATCCTGCTGTTGAGCAACAAGACAAACTCCCTGCTGAGCCTATCACAGTTGAAAGAAAAGACCAGCACAAAGGGAAAGAAAAACTGATCGAAGAGCCACGTGAAGTTATACCTGACAAAGTGTGTCCATTAGGAACAACAGTCAGAGAAATAACAAAACAGAAGTCTACCTTGATAGAGCTGTTTGATCACATCATAACTCCCAGCTCTATGGAAGAAAACAAGATCATGGCCTGGAAATATGATTTAGACTGGGATTGTGTATTCACAAAGAGATCATTTGGAAGGATTGAATACTTCCATGATGTAGAACAAGTATTGTCATGCCTGAATGTGACATCAAGGATCTACAGAGCTTAGTTATCTCTAACTACCCAATTCATCCAAGAGGAAGAGACTTCTCTACATTAGTGGGCAAGCTAAAGACTAAGTTCAAAGATGATATGCTAAAAGAAGCAAAGAGAGAGGATGTTGAGCACAAAAGGAGAATGGAGGGGTGAGAAGATCAAGATCCAACTCCTTTACGTTGGTAGATGATAAGCTTTTAAAGAGGGTTGGATACAACAACAGGAATGCAATAGCCATTAATAGTTTTTTGAAGGGAATCAATATACATATCCCATAATAGAATGTGGATATGTTGAGAAAACCAAAGAGCTAGTGCTGCTGAGGAATGAAGATGGAAAGAAAGCTGATAGGATAAGGATCTTTGATCCAGTGGAGATCAAGTTGCTTCACCCAAGCTATACATCTTATTTACATGAAAAATTCTTCCCAAAGCTGGGTGATGAAAGAGCTCAGAATGATCTATGTCTATATGTTCATATGATTCAAGTAATTGACAAATTGCATGCAAAGGCATACAAGAGAAGAAGACATGAGGCTAGGTTGTTGAGAGGATCTACATCGAGTAAGTATCAGAACTGAGAATCTCCGAAGAAGATGAGCTTGAAATAGTGCACAATAAGAGTGTAATGGAAACACTTACTTCTGAAGAAGATGTCGTGGGATTGAGCTTTGAGACACTACAAAACATATGCAGAATGGAGATCAAGTACAAGTACGATGATCAAAAGGATGCAGTGTCATATTTCAATAAGAAAATGGTGTCAAGGTTCATGGAGCTTTAAGTTTTGAAGACCTGATTACAAGTGTCTAAGCCTAAAGCGGAATATTGTTAGATCTAGGAAAAATAGATCTAGATCATTTTGTATAGGCTTAGAACTTCATTAATAATTCTAATGAATATTTGTAATTCATTATTTTGATGTATGCATTATGTATATAGGTTAATCCATATATGTGTTCATTTGTATGTATGATTGCAGGATCAAACATTAGACTTAGTCAATTTCTGGAATTGACTAAGTGTAAGAAACATCTACAGATGAATAAATTTTCTTCTTCCGTAGATATTCTTCTAACTAGAAATGCATTTGAGGATTTCATACTGAAGAACACGAATGCAGATAAGTCTAAGGGAGTTGAGAGATCAAAGATCCACGGATGAACAACTTGTACAATGAAGATATCAAGTGAAGACTCCTACGGAAAGCACACTCCTGCTGAAGACAAATTTGTTGCGGAAGACCAAACACTTGTACTTAAATGATACAAGTAATTCAAGTAATTCAAGTCAAGAAGTCAATCACAAATTCCAAAAGATTCGTTGTTTCCTTAACAGAAACACGCGTGTCTATAAATATGAGTCCTAGGTTACACAACAGATGACGAGCAGTAGACGGCAACGTACCAACCATCACGTCAATTCACACAATCAATCAAACACAAAACCCTAGCAGCCGTCACATCAATACATCATAAACATCAACACGTTCGAAGCAATCATTGTTTATAGCATTCATTATTTGTTCATCTGTAATCATTAACAAGTTTTAATGAAATACTTTTGAATCAAATCTTGTTCTTTTATTTATTTGTGTTGATATCATTGTATTCCTTAGCATTAATATTCATTTTCATTGATTTTTTAAATAATTAATAAATTAAACAATGATTAATGATCATTCAGCAATCATTAACTCGATTCCAATCTAACACTAATAATTCCTGATTGCGATCCTTGGATTGATAGAAATCAATAGGTTTTTTTGCATTTCATTAGTTATATGAGTAGAATTAAGCTTACCAAGTGATTATTAGACCAAAGGGGTTGATTCATAGAGGTTTGGTATAATTTACAGTTTAGTCCCTCAAGTTTTAGAATTTACAATTTTTACCCTAAAGTTTGCTTTCTTATATTTATTGACTTTTATGGCCCATTATCAGACCTTTGGAGTTAAATAGTAAATTTTTAATAAGTTAAATTCTCCATTTTTTAGAATTTAGATTTGAGTTTAGGAAACTTATGTTTTAAGTTACCGGTTACGGTAAAACTGAATGTTTTAACGATTATGTATTAAATCTCATAGTTTTAAGTCTTAAATCTTTAAATATTATTTTAAGGACTTTTAATAAGTTTTATAATCTGACTAGAATGTGTTTTTAAGCCCTTTTGGTTGAAAGTCTTATTTTCAAGTTTAACCCGTTAAAACGCGTTTTTACCCCGGAATCAACCATCCAAAAACACGTTTGACCAATTTTTCACCAAATTCATGACTTAAGGTTTCTAACTTACTGAAATAATACGGTTGTCATAGATTTTAGGTTTACCCTTTTATTTCCAAGATTTACTTTCAAAAGTTACCTGGTTAAGACCCGTTTTTAACTATATATATATATATATATATATATATATATATATATATATATATAGATATAGATATATAGATATATATCTATAGATATATATATATATATATATATATATATATATATATATATAGATATATATATATATATATATATATATATATATCATTCACACAAACATTAATTGTATATATTTATTTATATACTTACCCCTATACCAAATTACCAATACAACAAACACATAAATATTACTTCGATTTACACACTAGTATAAATATATCAATACATATAATCCAATATACATTTGTATATGTTAAGATACTCATATATGACTTCACAAAATAAAATGTTATAACACAACTTAATTTATATCAAACACACATTTAACATACACATGCTCTAACATATATAAAATAAACATTTAACATACATACACTAACATACCCACCTTAAACACACACTGTTACACACACTTCACAAAATCAACACACACACTATCACACAACACACGCCATTTATATGAACACACACAATTTTTATATGCACACACACAGAACACCATCCAGACACACACAAACATACTGCAATATCTATATCATTAATATATACACACATATTTATTCAGACACACATGCAATATATACATCCAAACCCATTTGCATATATACATAAAACCCATATACCAACATTAAATATACATATCGAGAGACATACATACGCAACCATATACATACGTACAAACATCAAAATACATAGTACGCGTACATTATCATTATACATACTTACGAACGGATCAAATCGAAAGCGAGCAACAGCTAAACAATCAAAACGAAAACGCGGAACCGTAAACGATACCTCGGCGGGGGAACGAATGCCGGACTTGGAACACACTTGAAGAAGCTTTCCGGAGGTCGTGTACGATGCCGTGGAGTTCGTCCGCAGGATGCTTGCGGTTGCCGGACACGATTGCGATCCGGGGGCGGAGTTAGGGTTTAAGGAGGGTGGTCGAGACTTGTATATATGATTTCTCATAGTTGCACTCTAGTCCCAAAACCATCAAATAACTATTCCCTAAAGTTTATTTGAATAACAATTTAAACCCTCAACTTTAATAATAATAATAATAATAATAACAACAACAACAACAACAACAACAACAACAACAACAACAACAACAACAACAACAACGACGACAACAACAACAACAACAACAACAACAACAACATCATCATCAACAACAACAATAACAACAATAATAATAATAATAATAATAATAATAATAATAATAACAAAAATAATAATGTTAGATCAAGTAAGGCTGGTGCAACCAAAACAACACTTAGAACAATTTTCACACAACTAAAGGAAGACTTGCAAGGGCAAAGCTGCACTTTTGAAGGATAAAGAAAGAAGAACTTCCGAAGAGGAACTCTATCTTCTGAAGACAAAGTAATTTCTCTTCCGAAGAAAAACAGTTGGAAGTTTTCAAGACAAAGACTTCCAAAGTATGAACCTACTATGAACTAGTGGACATAAGTATGGTCCCTCTGACTATTCACTGCAACCTCTGATACACTGCATGGTGCTTTCCCACGCCCATGTAGTTGACCATACTTTATTCCACTGTTCAACTTTTATTAGTTAGTATAGTTACCATGTTTAGTTGGTAGCAAATGTAAGTCATGAACATATCATGACTACCTAACCTAGGATAGTATTCTATTATAGATGCCTTACTCCTAACAATGTAGTATTTGTTAGGTAGTAAGTTCCAGCTGGTATCAAAGTATAACCGGCTGTAGATAGTAGTATATATAGTTTCTCATTGTAACTCAGTTAGTATGCTTGTAAGAGTCTTGTAAACTTTGAGTTGAGAAGTAATATATACAAGTATCTTGAAAACCATTTCTTGTGTCTTGCTTACTTAGTATATTATAATCAACTCTAAAAGGATTATTTATCATCATTCGAGTGTTACTTAGTGAGTTTGAGAGATAACCTTTGTGTTGAGCGACCATAATCGATCCTGCAATTGGTATCAGAGCTTTTTAGGCTCTTGATTGTGACATCTTACCATCACAAATAAACATGTATCATCACTCATACACTCACTTCACTAAAAATGGCCCTCAACCAGAAATCATCTCAGTCAAAGATGGGAATGATGACTAAAACTCCCATTATCACCCCTGATAACTTCAGATCTTGGTGCAAACGTATTGAAGGTTTCATCAGGTATCAAGATAGCAAAACGTGGAAATCTATCACCCACAGTCCTTACAAGCCAAAGGTGGTAGCATCAGCTGGTAATGGTTCCATGATAGAAAACGATGTTGAAAACTACTCAGATGAAGACATCAAGGGTTGGATATCGATTGCAGAGGCATGATAGTACTACTTACCACCATACCAAACTCCATAATGGTAGGCTTTGAGCACTATCAGTTAGCCAAAGAACCCTGAAGCAACAGTTCGAAAACTTCACCTATATTGCTGGAGAGACCCTCAGCTAGCAATACTTCAGTTATATGGACCTTATTTCATCACTTCAGTCATTGGGAGTGACTCTTGAAAGGATAAATCTATCATGGAAATTCATGTGTGCACTTTCTAATAAGTGGACTTTCTATTGTGTCTGTATCAAAAGAACAGAGAACCTAAACACTCTCACAATGATTGAACTATATGGCATCCTTGATGGATACCATGTAGAGATGGAGACTCAGAAAGGCCACCAGATGAGTAGAACCTCTAGCCTTCCTGCTAGTAGTACCCGACTTACTCCCTGTAGCCATCTTGTTCTTCTGGGCCATACATCACCTTTCCTAAGACACCAAGGTCTCAACAGGCTCAATCAAGTCCCTTCAAGGACAATTGTGCCTTTGTTTTAGGAAATGGTCATTCTAGTTATTTTCAGTTCTGCTTTGATGATCTAGAATGCTTTAGCCAAGACGATGTTGAATACATGGACATTGTCCAAAAAATGGCACTACTGACTTACAAAGCAAAGAATTTCTTTAAAAGAACTTGAAGGCAGTTCCCCCAAAACCCAACTAACAACAAATTTGGGTTTGACAAAACCAAGGCAAAATGTTACAACTGTAACCAACTTGGTCATTATGCCAGGGAATGCAAAGCTCATAAATCCAATCTGAAAGCCACTCAAGCCTCCACACATCCTGCCACACCCAAAGCTGTTGCAAAGTAAACTAAACACATACTGTTGTTGTTGCTCAAGAAGTTGAATGGAGCTTCATGGTGCAAGATGTGACTCTTGCTCAATTACTCATGGCTAGAACTGATAAAGCAAGGTATATGAACATCTCTGTACTCCAGCTTGAATTGCTAATGTCAAACTATATTAGGATTATAACATCGAACTCAAATATGATATTGAGTCCTTAAACATTTTAAAATTTAATTTTAAAAAGGCAGAATCTGATATAAAATGAAACTTGAAGAGTTAGAGAAAACTATTTCCTCTTTAAACATGAACACTCAAATTATAGGACTCAAATCAAAGATTTAATTTCCAACTTAACTGAGGCTCAAGTCGAGCTAGTAAAAGCTTAGGCTCAAGCAAAGAAGTATGCTATTGAAGAGCATAACTTCAAAATCATTATTGCATCATCCTCCCACTCAAAGGTCTGTTATCAAAACAAAGATAGGTTCACACCAATGAAATTGCTCCACCACACTCTTATATGTCCATAAGACAGCCAAGATGTGGTACTAATGAGCAAGAAGTTCAAGCTGCTGACCCATTACCTTTTGAGAAGAAGAATGATGTAACTATGGAGACCATCACAAGGACTAACCAGGTAGAAAATCCCATTCCCACTGGTGATGATCAACCTCTGACCACCAAAGGCAGAAGAAACAAAGCGAGGGCAGCTAGAAAAACTACCAAGAAAGTTGTTGAGTCCAAGCTAAAGATAGACCCAAAGCAAAAAGGTGTATTCATTTCAGCCGGGTTCCAAGTGGTTGAAAGTTCTGATCCTGAAAAATAGTGTAATACCAGCACACCTATCCAGCAAAAGGATCGGAAACCGAAGGGGAAGACGGTTGATGATGAGAAGAAGAACAAGAAAAAAGAGTCCTTACACCTCATAAAGAGAAACATTGAGTGCATAATGTGTGGTATGCAAAACCACATGGCTAAAGACTGTTACTACAATCCTACAAGAACACATTATGGAAATAATGTTAAGAAAGAAGAAGTCAAGGAGGGTTTAATATTTGGACCTTATCACATGGTTCAAGTGTTAAGAAAGGGAAAGCTTGTTTTTGAAGCAAAGTTGCTTTCAGAAGAAACTCATTCTTGTGAAACGAAAAGAACTTCGGAAGACAAGCCAAAACAAATTCAAAGAAACAAAAGGTGATCAAAAGCAGCTTGAACATAATCCTTTTAGTGTTTCTTTATTTTGGGATCAAAAGCAATCCTCAAATTTGGGATGACAATTCCTCAGGAATTAGTGCTTCTTCGTTCTCCCAGGAGAGGGAATATGCACAAGCTAGATATGAACAATGTATCCCCATTGGGTGAAGTATCATGCTTTCTTTCCAAAGCTAATGGTGATGAGTCAACTCTCTGGCATAAACAAATGTGTCATGTTAATTTTAAAACCATGAATAAATTGGTCAGAATAACTTTGTATAGGGTGTGTCTAAAAAGGAATTTTTCTGTAAACACAACTGTGTTGCATGTATGAAAGGAAAGCAACACAGAGCATCTCGTAAATCCAAAGAAGTTAACTCTATCACCACTCCATTACACTTATTGCATATGGATCTATTTTGTACTACAAGTATAATGAGTATTGGAAGGAAAACATACTGTCTTGTGATTGTTGATGATTTTACTAGATTTACATGGGTATTCTGTTTAAGAACTAAAGATGAAACTACTGAAACTTTAAAAATTTTTATTCTTAAAATAGAAAATCAAATTGATCACAAGGTTAAAATAATTAGAAGTGATCAAGGGACTGTGTTTAAGAATCATGTTCTTGATTCATTCAGTAGCTCTAAAGGGATTTCTAGAATATAGTGCTTCTAGAACTCTTCAACAAAATGGTGTTGCTGAGAAGAGAAATAGGAATCTTATTGAGGCTGCTAAAACTATGTGGCTGATTCATAGTTGCCTTTAACATTCTGGCAGAGGCAGTCAGCACTGTAGGCTATGTGTAGAACAGGGTTCTTGTAGTTAAGCCCCATGGAAAAACCCCTTATGAGCTATGGAACAAGAGGACACCGTTCATTGGCTTTCTCAGGTCCTTTGGCAGCAGGTGTACCATACTTAACACAAAGGACAATTGGGCAAAATTTTCTGAAAAGTCGGATGATGCTATCTTTGTTAGATATTCCTCAAACTCTATTGCCTATAGAGTTTATAACATCAAAAATCAAGAATTTAAGGAATCTTCCAACATTGTTATAAACAAGCACACTCCTTGTGTTAGGGGGACTGGTCCTGACTATATATTTGATTTAGAATTATTACTAAACTATTCTAAACCTTCTTGTGAGAATGTTTTAGTTGGAACAGGAACTCAAAGTGACTCTGATGATGTTTACCCAGACCTATTTCAAGTTCTCCAAGAATTGCTAAAAATCAAGCTCCCACAAATGGAAGACCTGAAAGCATGACTATCTCTGGAACCAGTGGAGTTTCAACCAGTTGTCAAGAAATTGAGCCTCAAAACTCATCAAGTGACAACACAAACACTGCACACACCAAGCTGATGGAAGCAACAATATGGAGGAACATGTGTTGATACATATGTACCTAGATCCTGATATGAATGTAATATGTCTTGTTTGTCTTACACTTATGTAATGGTTGGGATATTAATAAAATGAGAATGTTTGATTGTGATTTATAATGTTTAATATTTCATTAATGAGTTGATATTGAATTGGTTATATAGGTTTGTGATTGTTTGAATTGATACACATAATGTTATATTAACGAATACATTCAAACTTAGCAAAATGAAGTTCTCATGCGAATGGCCCATGCGAATGGACCATACGCATGAACAACTTCAGGCGAATGACTCAGTCGCACGACTGAACCAGGAGACTGGATCAGTCGTATGATTGTAACATGAGATTGGCTCAGTCGCACGACTGAACACTCAGTCGTGCGAATGGATCAACCGCACGGCTCAATCGCACGACTGAACCATACTAATGGTTCAGTCGCCCGAATGAGCAACCCTAACCTATAAATACCACCTAATTCGTGGAAAAACGCAAGCATTCATTCCAATTCGACTCCAGACGTACCCTAGCCGTCCAGAAGCCTCCAAGTTCATACTCCAAGTTCATAGAACGTTGTAGATCGATTCCTAATCGATTCTTAACGTTAGATTCAATACCTTATTGTTTCTACGTGCGTTCTCACTGATTGGATCGCCAATCAAATAGGATTCCGCACTATTTGGTTTGGTTAACACGTTAATCAGTTGGTGTTTCGTTTAAATACCAGATCCTAACAAGTGGTATTAGAGCTTTGGCTCTTGATTACGTGTGATTCAATCAATTTTGATACAAAGGTTGTGTTTTTTCACTAAAAACGCAATCTTTTTGTGTCAAAAGTTGTCTTGGACGTCCCCTGCTCATCAAGTTTTGGTTTCTCCGGCATAAGGCGATTAGGGTTGGTAAAAATTTGGGTTTTTACGGCCAAAACACGTTAAACCTAGAAATTTTCAAAATACAGCAGCTTCAGTCGCACGATTGACCCAATCGCACGACTGGACTTCATTCGTATTCCCCAGACGTACGATTGGACTCAGTCGCATCTTCATTCGTACGACTAAGCAAACCGTTCGCATTGTTCATTCGCATCAGTTTCATTTGCACGACTGGACCAATCGCTTAGTTCAGCCGCACGATTGAACCAGTCGCATAGTTCATCCGCACGGGTAGCCCATTCGCACCACTCCATTCGCACCAGTCAACAGATTGTTTAAGAGACTTAAAGTTAATCGAGATGGAGGATCAGTTTTCAGCGTTTACAACCGGGAAGGACTCACGGATTCAGAACTTACTGCTACTGGAGAGTGAGGTGGGGAATCACAATAAACCTCCGAAGCTTATAACGTTAGATGAGTTTCCCCACTAGAAACAACGTTTTGAGATCTACCTAAATGGAGTAGATCCAAATATGTGGGAAGCTATTGAGACGGTGTACAGTATGCCGGTGGGAGCTGATGGGGTGAAACTTACTTTAGGAGGAATGACTGATGCATAGAAAGTTAAATATAATGCTGAAAAGAGAGTATATGCATTGCTAACACAGTCTATCCCTAAGGATATTTTTCACCAATTCTCTGAGAATAAGCAAGCCAAGAAGTTATGGGATGAGCTGGAGAAAAGATATGACGGGAATGCTTCGTTGAAGGCTATTAAAGCTAAGGAGTTGAAGAAAGAATTTGACAACTTCTCATCGATGGGAAATGAGAGTTTAGATGATGTCAATGATAGATTCTACTATTTGATGAGCGATCCACACACATGGTGTCACTACTACCTTGGAAGATAAAGTGTCAAATTTTGCAGACGGATTGCCAGAAAAATGGGCTTCTTTTGTGTCAAATCTGAGACAGAATGGATGTTAGCAAAGTTGGACATCAATGATTTCATTCTAAAGCTGCGAGTAGAAGCACTTAGGATGAAGTACCGTGCTCAGAAGTCTTCGTACACTCAGAATCCAGCTTTGTACAATGCCACTCCTCAAGTTAAGACGTCTGGAGCACCTCTTCAGACCGACTTTGTGTCAAGCTCATTTGGTCCTTCACAAGCCTCTCCTTCAGGATCAGAAACGTCAGGGTCTTCTAGTACCCAATACATTGGGTCTGAAGCAAATGCTACAAGACTGAAGATCGAGAGAATCTCGGAAACGTGACAGTAGAGTAGCATGAGAGCACATTGATCTCTTGGCACAGTGGTCCATTCCTATGATGGACTTGTTGTTGGGAAATTGGAAACTGCCATCTGGCAGATGAGGACTACGAGCAGGTAATGAGACTGAACTGGAGAGGATGGATATTATGTGGGCCTTATCAAGTGCTGGTCCGAAGGGCGAAGAAGTTTGTGAAGAAGACCGGACAAAACTTGGTTGCTACTAAGGACACTACTTTTGGTTTGACAAGAGCAAGTGACCCTCTGCTTCAACTGTGGAGAAAAGGGCACTTCAAAAGAGAGTGTGTGAAGCCAAAGAAGACTGGAACGGGAATCCATTCTCTCCTTCACTCGTCAAGACAAGCAAGCTAGCAGTTCTACTTCATCAAGCAAGGATCCAAAAGCCTTGACTGCCCATGATGATGAAGACAGGACTGGAGCTTTCGGTTTGTCTCTCCGGAGAATCCAATATTGCGAGCGTGGAAGACTTAGATGATGATTCCGCGAGTGAAGGAGATATTGCAGTTGGCTAGCGATGTCAAACTTGAAGAGACTGCAACTGAGGTCAGCTACAAGCCTGAAGAAGGGACGTCTACAACAAAGAAAGAATCATCAGAACCAGAGACATCAGATGCTGCGTTGATGGCTGATTCATCAGAACCTCCTCAGGTAAGTACTACTGACCAACTTTTCAAAAATCATGCTTGTTCTGATTGTAATAATTTAGAGAAAGCATAGATCAGAAATTTGCTAGGTTATTAGATCATAATGATAGCTTAGTAAGGATTTGCAACTGTTCACTGAGGCAAATAGAGTTTTAAAA
Organism: Flaveria ramosissima; assembly: GCA_025215565.1. Lineage (NCBI taxonomy): Eukaryota > Viridiplantae > Streptophyta > Magnoliopsida > Asterales > Asteraceae > Flaveria > Flaveria ramosissima. The sequence continues at coordinate 37,461,855 of CM046039.1, read as the reverse complement.
CAAATGAGCATAGTTACAAAGAAAAGATAGACATTTTTGAATAAACCTTAGGGAAACTGAAGTAGTAGCCTTTAACCAAGCTAATGACATTAGGTACTATCTTAACTCCTTAGAAGACACTAAGAAACAAAGCAGTTTTAGAAGTAGAAGTCAACTCATTAAGCAAAACTGCACAGTTGGACAAGTTCATCTCATATTGTCCAACACTTAGTGAGAGAGCGTAACAATGGGGAGGGTTTGGGTATAAAGTGGTTCCACCACCACCTGAGACCTTGATGAACACTAAGAGTAGACCAATAAATAACAATCCCATCAAGGATCATGTGGTGTCTACTCCTCTTGTAAGTGATCCAGATTCCTCATGTTCTTTAATTGAATCTGGAAGAAAAACAAAAGGAGGCCACTTCAAAGGCAAGGGTAAAAATGCCTTGTGTTAATCTGGAAAAAGAATTTGAAAAGGTTAATATAAAGTCAGGGTCAAACAAAGTCAAATCTGAACCTAAAAGACTGTTAATGTTAACCTTTCACGAGTCTCATGTCAAAGTCCAGTTAACCAAAAGGAAAGATGTTAAAATGTTAAAACAATTAAATTTGTTAAACAAGAAGAAACATCAAAAGAAGCAGAGTCAAAACCCAACATAATGATGTCACTAGGGTGTCACACACATCTCCCATAGACAGTTTAATCATAAAGTTGATAGCAGGTCATGCTACAACTGTGGAGAGTGTGGACACATTGCTTCTTTTTGTCCTTACTATCAACACCTAGGAAGAAAATTTGAACTTCAGGATTCAAAACCTAGGTCTTCTAAGAGGAGTTCTTTAACTCCACCTAGAAGAACTAGTGAACCCAAAGTTCAACCCATTAGCCAGTCGTCTGTTTATCACAAACAGGCCTTACACAAATCTGGCTTATGGAAAGAAAGTCATCCTCTGTGTCTGATAATGATGACAAGAAGGCACCTGAGCTACCCTCACCTTCTAAGGGTCAATAGGTTGAATTCATGATGTGTGATGCCTCTGCGAAACCCAAGCCAGTAAAGGCTTGGGTTCCTAACCTAAACTAATGTTTTAAATTGTATGTGCAGGGTGTTCGCTACAGTGCTGAAACCAACACGTGGATTGTAGATAGCGGAGCATCCAGGCACATGACAGGAAACAGGGCTCTTTTATCAAACGTCAACAAATAAAAGGAGGGCAGTTTCGTTTGCTGGTAACAAAGGAGGTTATATCACAGCTCAGGGAGAGGTAGGAAATCAGAAAGTTAAGTTTGATAAAGTGAACTACATTCAACAACTTCAAAACAACTTCCTTTCTGTTTCCTAAATATGTGACAAAGGATTTAAGGTCATATTTGACAACAAGAAGTGTTATGTCCTAAAGAAAGAATATGTGATTTCCGGAGGACCAAGTTTTGATGACAGCTTCAAGATATAAAGACCTTTATGTTTTGGATCTCTCAACGGCTTCTACAACGGATCATGAAGTTCAGTGCTTCCTATCAAAAGCTACTAAGAAGCACTCCATTTTCTGGCATAGGAGAATGGGACACATTAATCAACGGAAGATGAATCACTAGATCCAGAAGGATCTCGTGAGAGGAGTTAACGTCAAAAATTTCCAACTTCCGGATTTCTGTGTAGCATGCAAGAAAGGCAAACAGACAAAGAAGTCTCATAAGGAAAAGAAAGTTCATTCTATCGAGCTTCCTCTTGAACTTCTTCACATGGATCTGTTTGGTCCAGTCAGTACAAAAAGCATTGCAGGTGACTTGTACTATTATGTGGTTACTGATGACTACTCAAGATTCTCTTGGGTAATGTTTCTGAAGTCCAAATCAGAAATATTTGAGTCATTCAAGGAATTAGTAACCACACTGGAATCTCTCTACAAGCTGAAGGTGAGACAGGTACGCTCAGACAACGGGACTTAATTCAAGAATCAGTGGATGGAGGCTTACTTCAAGGAAAAGGGAATTGTGCACCAGTTCACTTCTGCCTACACGCCTCAGATGAATGGTGTTACTGAAAGAAAGAATCGAAGCTTGATAGAGACAGCACGGACAATGCTAGCAGACTCGAAACTGCCTATCCAATTCTGGAATGAGGCAGTGGCAAATGCATGTTACACATTAAATCGAGTTCTGGTAGTCAAGCGCCATGGCAAGACATGTTACGAGTTACTACAACGACGTAAACCTAATCTGGAGTATCTCGAACCATTTGGCGCGCCGTGCACACTTCTGAAGAAGACTCAAGAAGGAAAACTCAGCGAGAAGGCTGATGAAGGTATCTTCCTAGGATAAAACATGCCGAACAAGAGAGTTTACAACAACTCAACGGGCTTAGTAGAAGTGTGGTGTAATGTTGATGTTCAGAGATATACCACACCACCTACTTGAAAAGGACCCGCTTACGTTTTCGACTATGATGGATTCTTCAAGTCCTTCAACATAACTATCTCCCCTTCTGATGACGAGTTAGCTACACAGATGATGTATGATATTTTGAATACACCATCACTTGATTCAACATCATCGAGCTCACAGGGAGAATCATCTCACCACTCAGGGGGAGCACTCGAAGACAGTGACTCCTCCTCAGAAGATGAAGCTGAAGAAGATGACCAAAACAATCAGGAAGGACAGGTTCCAATTCCTGCAAATCCACAAGCATCTAACAGTGATGCCCCTTCGACTTCGGAACCTCAAACTCCATCTACCTCAGATGCAGAGCCAAATGTTCATAATCTTGGCTCTGAGGTAGTTGTTCCTACCACTCCAGGATCACGTCTAAATGTTTATCATCCCCTAGACAATGTCATTGGGGATGTCAGATCAGGAGTGCAGACCAGAAATCAGCTGTACTCAGCTGATTATGCCTTGGTAATGGAAAAAGGATACATTCACGATTGGTGCTTATCGGTGTTTTGTCTCGCAATTTGAGCCAAAATACGTTAGTCAAGCACTGAATGATGAGGCATGGGTGAGTGCCATGCAAGAAGAACTTCTTCAGTTCAAGAAGTTAGGTGTATGGACTCTGGTAGATAGACCTAAAGGTGCTAAGGTCATTGGCACCAAATGGGTCTTGAAATGCAAGAAGGATGACCAAGGCGTCATTATTAGGAACAAGGCTTGACTGGTAGTTCAGGGATTTCGACAAGTCAAGGGCATTGATTACAATGATGTGTTTGCACCCGTGGCAAGGATGGAAGCCATCCGCATCTTCCTTGCCTATGCATCGTATATGAAGATCAAAGTCTATCAATTAGATGTGAAGAGTGCATTCCTTCATGGTGAATTCCGAGAGACAATCTATGTTAGTCAACCCGAGGGATTTGAAGATCCTTATCATCGGGACAGAGTTTACAAACTCGACAAGGCCTTATACGGGCTTCATCAAGCTCCAAGGGCCTGGTATGAGAATCTCTCGACTCATCTTGTGAAACACGGCTTTCGCAAGGGAGTCATTGACTGCATACTGTTTATCAAAGAAAATGATGGAGACTTACTGCTAGTACAGATCTATGTCGATGACATAATCTTCGGTATAAAGAACGAAGAGTTATGCAAAGAATTTGAAGCAGTAATGAAGGCGGAGTTTGAGATGAGTGCCATGGGGGAGATGAAATTCTTTCTCGGGTTACAGGTGGATCAGACACCCGATGGAATTTTTCTAAATCAGACCAAGTATGTGGGAGACATTCACAGTCGGTTTGACATGGATAATGCTTGTGTAGCTGGGACTCCACTTGCTACAAACCATGATATAGCACCCGATGAAAATGGAGATCTGGTAGATGCCATAATGTACCGAGGAATGATTGGATCTCTCATGTACCTCACTGCCTCAAGACCTGACATCATGTATGCTACATGTCTATGTTCTAGATATCAGGCTAAGCCAAAGGTTAACCATCTGATCGGGGTCAAACGGATATTTCGTTATTTGAAGGGCACACCCACACTTGGGTTGTGGTATCCTCATGATGATGACTTTGAGCTCATGGCGTATAGTGATTCGGATTACGGGGGCTGCAAGATGAATTACAAGTCTACATCAGCAGGGTGTCAATTCTTTAGGAGGAGATTAGTGACCTGGCAGTGAAAGAAGCAGACCTCGGTTGCATTGTCAACATGTGAAGCCGAATACGTTGATGCTGCAAGTTGCTATTCACAACTCATTTGGATTCAACAGCAAATGCGGGAATACGGTTTAAATTTCTCTTCTACTCCTATTGTTGTTGATAACTCTGCTGCAATTGCAGTAACTAAAAATCCAGTACAACATCCTAAGACCAAACACATCGGTATAAAATATCATTTTATACGGGACTGTTTTGAAAAGAATTTAATCGATGTGGTAAAAATAAATACTGATTTTCAACGCGCTGACCTCTATACAAAAGCTTTTGACAAACCACGTTTTCTATATCTGTTAGAGGTCAACGGTGTTAAAAAGAAAAATGATGTCATTCCAGATGATGACAATGTGTAGTCCGATGCAGTTTAGTCTATTTTTTAATTTTTCCTTTTATTTTCTTTATTTATTCTATTTTCTGTTTAAATTAAATTCATGTTATTTAGCTGTCTATTAAAATCCTAAAAATACGTAAATCAGTTATGATTTTAGAAGTTTAGGGGGAGAATAGGTCAGCCAGTAACATTAAAAAAACGAGGGAGAAGGAGAGGCTAGCTGATAGAAGGTAGATCGTATCTATAATACTGATTCAAATACTTTGGAAAATGATTGTACACAGTAACAAATCAAGTGGGACTTTAAAAAAATTTAAATTAGACAAGATGCAAAATTCAAAGTATAAGTCTGTGTAGTCTGAGCAATTTAAAAGGAAATATGATAGAAAAACTGGTAACTACTAAGTTAACACAACGAAAGTAGACCTAGAGGTTGTTAGACCACAGATGATATGTTGGTAGATTCAACACAAAAGATGATTAGACCTGACTGGTGATCTCAAGATCAAACTATGTTGTTCAACTGACTGTGGGCTCCTATCTTATCACTGGTTAACACAATCAACAATATTCCAATAAGGGGTAACGAGCATATAAACGCCACAAATGTGTGCGGATGACCATAAATAGAGCAAAGCACGAAAAAAAATAAAAAGCAAATGCTATCAAGCTAATAACTTACGTTGTCGGTGCATTATGTGCAAAAGAAAATTAAAGATGCTCTAACAAGAAGATAGGTAGTGTGCCTCTCTGTTGTGCGTTGGCACTGACCTGAGGATAAGCATAACCTAGATATTCTAGAATTCATTGTTGTTTGCCGCCTCTTTGCTGTGCGATGGCACTGACCTAAGGATTGGCTTCTCTTTGAAAGCTCTAAGAATAGTCTCTTCTTGTCAAAATACCCGTAGACCGCTCAAAACCTCCTGAGGAATGTTGATTACCATATAAGTGTGGGATCTATTAAATGTTGGTTGAAATAATTAAACCTTAAACTATCACCAATCTGTGTCAAAAGTCTGTGTATGGATTTAAGAGGACAAATATACTAACAATCATCGTGGCTACAATTCTTGAAAGTCCAAATCAATGTGGGAATCTAATAGTACCAGTATGATTTCCTAAATTTGCTAACGACTCTGGATGAAAACCAAGAAGTGAGCATCAAAAGGTTTTGATAACAAGTCCCAAATGATTTGACTTGCCTGTATGATTCCAAAATTGAATTGGTCCAGGTATGGTCAAACTAAATAGAAGCTGCCTATTCCGGAACCGAATCCAGTAGATTACTATCTTAGGATTTACCTCTCACAAAAAGTCAAAAACAAGTTTAATTTTATGTACTTCAGTTTAATTTTCTATTTATTTAGTCATTTCAGTTTGTCTGTTGTCGGACTACATCATGGAATTCAGTAAGGGATTAAATCACCTAAAAGGGTCATGTCTGAGATGACCACATGTGTTTTCAAAAGATAAATTAGTCACGTCTTAGGTGACAAAGTGTTTAAAAGGATCACGTCTGAGGTGATCAAAAGTTTTTCAAGTTATAATGATCATGTCTGAGATGATCAAATGAGTATAATGTTGATTCTACAGTTTAAAAAGGGTTTAAATGTCAAATGGTAAGAAATGCAGAAAAATTCATAAGTATGACCCAGTCGCACGACTGGACCATGAGGTTGGGCCAATCGTGCGAATGGATCACACTTATGCCCTCTATAGCCGAATGGACATGAGTATGGACCATTCAACCGAATGGCCTATACAAATGGCCCAGTCTGATGATTAAGAGCGAACGAATGAGTAAGTTGCACGGCTGAACTCCAATCGGACGACTGAAGGGGGGCGACTGAACCAATCGCACGACTGAGGCCCATTCGCCCGAATGAAATGTGCGTATGAGCCCAGTCATACGATTGGATTCAGGTTTAGTATAAATAGAGGGGGAGTCGGTCGCAGAGACTCACCACTCCCAAATTTGCCCTAATTCGCACGACTAGTGTTACTCTACCAATTTTTCGTTTGATCACCATACACCCTTGATTTTCATGTACTGACTATTTGCACTGATTCTACATGTAATTTGCGGTGCAAACCCATAGTTATGTCATTCAATTTGTGACCTAATCTGGACAATCGGACTCATTCGAAAAACCGTAACATGTGTGGCCAAATAACCTAACAAAACGAAGTAAACAAATGAAATTAAAGTGGTTAGGTGTTAAACTAATGGATTGCGAGTCTAATGAACCAGAACACGAAGTCTAAACATCAAAATTGGTGAAAAATTGAATTTGAATTGAATAGTCAGAAAAACATGCGAATGGACAGGTTGATGAACTTCAGTCGCACGACTGAGATGTGCGAATAGCTAAACCGCACGACCGAACCATGCGTATGAGTTCAGTCGCACGACTGGTGTAACCACATGAGTTTACATACGTATGAGTCTAGTCGCGCACTCAGTCGTACGTATGGGGTCATTCGCACGACTGGATCTCAGTCGCACTGCTCATTCGCACGACTTGATCTCAGTCGCACAACCTCTTTCGCATGACAGAAAAGAATGTTTTCAAGTCCAAGTGATTCAAGACATCATTAGCCAACAGATACTAATGTTTATTTTCATTGTGTAACAAATGGCGAGTCGCTGGACCATGAGTACTAAGCACAACATTTGTGCTCATCTGGATCTGACATCCAGAAATGCTTCAGAATTCTCTAGCATTATCACCTTTCTGAGGAGATCCAGGATTGCTCATGTTATATCTGCTCCATGTACACCGTATCGCTCTATACAGCAGTCCTTCTGGGAAGGTGCAGTAGTTGACAGATCTTCTTAGCCGCATTTATCAGGAGTATTATCTTTGGAGAGGCTATTGAGATCACGGAGGAGGATCTCAGGATTGTGCTGCAGTTTGGGGACGATGCTGACTGTCCTACTAGACTACACCCCCTTACTGTCAGAGGATGTTTCCTACGAGCTAAGTACTCTGGGGACATCAACGCAGGGGTGCTCAACAAGAGCAACCTGTGTCCCCAGCTCAAGTACCTTGCTCACGTGCTGCTGAAGTGCATAGCATCTAGGAAGGGAGGATTTGATGAGCTGTCGGATCAGATCCAGAACGCATATGTAGCGTTGGTGCTGAACCATCCATTCAGCTTCTCCAGGATGATCTTCACCTACTTGGTGGAGAACATTGAGGGGAAAGGGAAGGAGGGCTTCTGCATGTACCCGCCATTCATGCAGATGATTATTGACCAGAAGCTCCCTTCCCTGCCGAAGGAGAAGGAAGATGCCGTAGTGCTTGAGGTGATGGATGATACCACCTTAGGCCGGATGAAGGTGTATAGGGGGAAGCAGGTGAAACCCCCTGTCAGGCGACTGTTTGGGCATCTGGCTCGTGAGGAGTATGTGTCGCCGGCTCGGAGGAAGTGGCGCCACGATGAAAATGACTCGGACGTTGAGCAGATTGCTCTACCCTCCGATGACTCTGATGATGATGATAGCGGGGATGCTGGAGATACCATGCCCACTCGACCGAGGGGCACAACTACTGATAGTACACCTCCAGTATCTGCCCCCACTAGAGATCTAGCAGAGTCGGCTGGGTTTCACCAGGATTTTATACCTGGTGAGGATGATGAAGAGTCAGATGAGGAGCCACTAACTAGGACTGTGGGAAGTAAAGTCGTTCACACAGAACATGGGCTTCGGGCGGTTGGTGAACGCCCCAGTGGATCGGGAGTGACTATTGCTGACCCGACCTATGCTCCAGAGCCATCAAGCCGTGTTCTAGGGGGAGCATCCTCCTCGACATGAACGAGGAAGAAAAGGATGGCTCAGCCCCACGGCATGAAGAAGAATAAGCGCAGACTCACCTACATCACCACCACAGCCACCACCTCAGCAACCACCACTACCACCTCTATAGCCACACCATCTGTTACCACAGCCACCACCACAGCCACCATCCCTACCACCATTCCTCCTAACACTGCTACCACCCTTCCATCTACCACCATATCATTCACACCTACATCACCACCACTATCATCTAGACCTAACCCAATCTTCACCACTGCCACCGCCACCACCACCACCGCTAGCCATCAAGCCGGGCCATCATCACATCCCACCCATCTATATGGATCACCTCTACCTCCCATTGGGGTAGAGGAACAACTATCAGTGCTGAACCGTATGTGATGCGTTTGTTAGCAGCCGATGACGAGAAGACTTCACAGATTCGTCAGTTGCAGATCTCACAGCTGCACAATCCCAGCAGATCTCTCAGCAGGCTTAGCTGATTGAGCAGCAGGCACAACAAATGGCTGCTTAGAGCCAAGAGATCGCCCAACTCCAGGAGCATAAAGTCATATAAGCAAAGAAGATTGAGGAGTTGGAGGATGCCAAAAAGACTATCATGCTCAAGCTCAAAGGAACTAAAGATGAGCCTCTGAAATAAAGGAAGGAGATGGTGATGATGATGGTGACGACGATGATGAGGATGAGGATGAGGATGAGGATGAAGATGAAGAAAGTTATGATGACGAAGGAAATGATGAAGAAAAGACAGAGGAAAGGAAGGAGGATGATGATGATGAAGAAGGAGATGCAGCTGCATCTGCCTCAGCTCAGGGTCAAGAAAGATGATCGAAGAGAAATCAAGACCAACAAGCTTCTTCTTCTGCTTCACCTACTGATGATCCAGCTATTCATGACAAAAGTAATGAATAGACGTTTATGTATTTGATAGCTTTTGTACTTGAATCATGTATTAAACTTATGTATTTAATGTTTATATAAGATTAATGTATTTCTGTCTTGATTATTAACTAATGTTTGATGTGTTACATGTTTAAATCAAGCAGATCCAAACTTTCAAAGGGATGAATATGATGTTGCTCCCCTTCAGCAGGTCAAGACTCAATTGACTATGATTCTTGATCTGCAAGGGATCGTCAGGAGATCAGTGAGTTATACCCCTGAAGAAGGGGAAATAATTCATGATCTTACAAATGAGCAACTGGCTGAGATGTTCAAGCTGAATCCAGATGAGATCATTAAGGATGCTCCAACTTTTGAGTCTACCAGTGAAGAAGAGCTGAATGACATTGATGAGATAGAAATAGAAGACGTCACAGCAGAACATTATCCTGAGTACGCTGACAATGAGGGAAATGTGGTTCCCAATCTGGGTGAATCCCTAGTCAGCGATACATTTGAGGTATTGGATCAGATGGAGCAAGAGTCTGAGAAGACTGAAGGAAAAGCCCAAGCCTCAAACGCCGATGTTATACCAGAAAGGCAGAATGGGCTGCATGTTTCGAGGAAATCCGAGCCCAACGCGCCGCTCCTATACAGAATGTCTACACCAAACTCTACAAAGTGAAGAAACATCATAAGGTGTCATGCAGGATTATTGCGTGGGCACATTTTGAGGACCTTAATGTTTATGCCATAAAGAGGGAGAAGGGCATAGAGTACTTTAGATTTCCACATGATCAAAGACTCTACCTGGTTTTGAGCTCAACCAGCTGGCTAAATTTAAGCTACTATATGCTGACCCGAGGAAAATGTCAGGCTGGTTTGAGGCTGCCCTGAAGAAAGGGTACCACACCAAGTGGGTCAACTTCAAACCTCAATAACCTACGAGGTATATTAGACGTTCTGAAGTTGATCCCATAACTGGTAAGCCCAAGATAGTGCTGAAGTGGAGTCCCCCAAGAACAATGTCAAGAATCCCTCTCAGGGAAATGCCACAGGACTTCACTCCACACTTTAAGTGGTGGTGCTATGATTGGAGAACCGGGGAGGCGGTCATAGTTCTAAATAAAGAGGGACAAATGGATACCATCAGGGTGTTTGACCCGATGTGGCTCACTAACTTGTCTGCTAATGATGTATACACATTATACAAGTGGCCACTATTCTATGACACGCAAGATATTGTTCAAGCCCTCCAATTCCAAAATATCATAAGACTCTGCTTTGCGTTTGAGATACACGCAGGAGTCACAAGAGAGGAAAAGTACAAGAAGTATGAAGAGGTGATGTAGAAGGTAAGACATTAGATAGATCTAAGTCTAAGGGGGAGTTTGTTGATACATATGTACCTAGATCCTGATATGAATGTAATATGTCTTGTTTGTCTTACACTTATGTAATGGTTGGGATATTAATGAAATGAGAATGTTTGATTGTGATTTATAATGTTTAATATTTCATTAATGAGTTGATATTGAATTGGTTATATAGGTTTGTGATTGTTTGAATTGATACACATATTGTTATATTAATGAATACATTCAAACTTAGCAAAATGAAGTTCTCATGCGAATGGCCCATGCGAATGGACCATACGCATGAACAAGTTCAGGCGAATGACTCAGTCGCACGACTGAACCAGGAGACTGGATCAGTCGTATGATTGTAACATGAGATTGGCTCAGTCGCACAACTGAACACTCAGTCGTGCGAATGGATCAACCGCATGGCTCAATCGCACGACTGAACCATACTAATGGTTAAGTCGCCCGAATGAGCAACCCTAACCTATAAATACCACCTAATTCGTGGAAAAACGCATGCATTCATTCCAATTCGACTCCAGACGTACCCTAGCCGTCCAGAAGCCTCCAAGTTCATACTCCATGTTCATAGAACGCTGTAGATCGATTCCTAATCGATTCTTAACGTTAGATTCAATACCTTATTATTTCTACGTGCGTTCTCACTGATTGGATCGCCAATCAAATTGGATTCCGCACTATTTGGTTTGGTTAACACGTTAATCAGTTGGTGTTTTGTTTAAATACCAGATCCTAACAACATGAAACTATTAATGCTGCTTCACAGCTAAATGCCACTAATGTTGTCTCTCCTTTATTCAATCAGTCCTCATTGAATAAGTGTGAGACATCAGCTGGTCTAAGTGTTCAAAATCCGGTGCAGAACTTTTCCAACTTTGATCTTTCCATGCAACTGGAAGTGATCCCTAGCCTCAAGATTCATAACACTCACCCTGCTGACAACATCATTGGAGATATTTTCTGAGGGTGTGAGAACAAGAGGACAAACTCATAATGGGAATGTCTGCTTGTACACATGGAACCAAAGAATGTAGAGGAAGCTTTAAAGGATAGTAGTTGGGTTGAACCTATGTCAACTACCATCTGGTCAAGTACCCACTGGCACAAAGTGGGCATTCAGAAACAAAATGGATGACAGAGGCTTGATTATCAAAAACAAGCCAAGACTGGTAGTTCAAGGATACACACAAGAGGAAGGAATTGATTACATTGATGTCTTTGCACTTGTTGCAAGACTTGAGGCAGTGAGAATCTTTCTTGCTTATGCAGCATCCAAGAAATTTACAGTTTACCAACTTGATGTCAAGTGTGCATTTCTCTATGGGGATATAGAGAGAGAAGTCTATGTATGCCAGCCTCTAGGATTTGAAGACCCACAACATCCTAACTATGTGTGCAAATTAGATAAAGCTCTTTATGGGGTGCACCAAGCACCGAGGTTGTGGTACGAGACCTTGTCTAAGTTTGTCCTGAAGAGTGGTTACACCAAAGGTACCATTGATAAGATTTTGTCATAAGGAAGTCCAGGAAAGATATTTTTCTAGTTCAAGTCTATGTCGATGACATCATATTTGGTTCCTCAAATGACCAAATGTGTAAAGACTTTGAAAACATTATGAAGAAGAAGTTTGAGATGAGTTCCATGGGAAAAATGGACTTTTTCCTTGGAATATAGGTGAAGCAGATGAAAGATGGGTTCTTTATCAATCAATCTAAATATGTCAATGAAATTTTAGAAAGATTTGAAAAACGAATGATTGTAAGCTAGCAAAGACACCTATACCCAGAAATCATAATCTTTTTCCTGACTCTGAGGGGGAGGATACTAATATAGGGCAATCATTGGATCTCTGATGTATCTCATAGCAAGTAGACCTGATATCATCTTTGCAACATGCATTTGTGTTAGATACTAGGCTGTTCCAAATTTGTCTTACCTAGTTGTTGCCAAGAGGATCCTTAGTTACGTCAAAGGAGCTCCTAAACTGGGTTTCTGGTATCCAAGGAATCAAGTCTTCAACCTCTATGGCTACACTGATAGTGACCACGATGGCTTCAATATCAACAAGAAATCAACCTCAGGATGGTGTTAATTTCTTGGTGGAAGGATAATCTCCTGGCAATGCAAGAAGCAATCTTGTGTCTCAACATCAACTGCTGAAGCTGAATACATCGGTGCTGCTAGTTGTTGTGCTCAGATGCTCTGGATTCAAAATCAAATGTTGGACTATGGCTTCAATTTATGGAGACTCCTATCCATATTGACAACAAGAATGCCATTTCAATTACAGAAAATCCTGTCAAGCACTCTAAGAAAAAGCACCTTGACACAGGTATCATTTCATCAGAGATATTCATGAGAAAAACTTGATCAAACTAGTCAAAGTAGACGCAAATGAACAATATGCCGATTTGTTCACCAAAGCTTTTGATGAACAAACATTTAAATATTTAATCACAACTATTGGGATGATAAATATTGACTAGCTTATCTTTTTTGAAAACCTTTTAATATGTAATTTGTCTATGTCATAAAATTTAAGCCTTGTTACGAAAGTATTTCTTTAAAATTTTCTAAGTATGAGTTCTTCCGAAGAAAAATTTTCTGTCAGAAAATATCTTATTTATCTTGCGAAGGAAACTTTCTCTAACATAGTATTATCTTCCAAAGAGATTTAAGCCTCAGAAAAACATTTGGTGTTATATTAAACATATTTCCAAAACTTTAAACTTCTTCACTCAGAAGACCTACTTTCTCTCCGAAGTAAATGTCATTAAAAAAATTTACCTTCTGAAGTTAGTTTGGTCTCAGAAGAGATTACTCTCGGAAAAGCTCCTACTTTCGGAAAAAAGCTTTACTATGTAATAGAAATCTTTTGGGACCCCCTCTATGAAAAGGTAAAGTGTCACACCCGGGGTCCAGGTAGGGTGGGACGTTACAGACTAGCAACACATATGGCAACGGAAACAAGCCATCATAAGAGCATAAAAGGAGAGAACATCACATGGCATTAAAGTTTAAAAGAAACCTGGGCTAGTAATAGATCTAGCCCACAAATAAATTGTACATCCAATATTAAGACAAAGTGTATTCATCAACAATAATTATAAATTATTCAAAATGTTTTTAAAATCAAATAAGCCAATGCCATGGTCACGGTGCTAGGTCTAGGTCTTCAACAACTACTAGATTCCCTTCATGGATTACCTGAAACATGCTCAAAAAGAAATTGTGTCAACTAAAAGTTGGTGAATTAAAGTGCTTAAAGTTTAAAAACAAAAGGATTCAATAGAATCCACATTTGATTTAAAAGAATCATAGATTCACTATTGTGGGGGATCACAATCAACCTTGCACTCAGTCCCCGCTAGCCTCTTCAAAAGTTATGTTATACCTGTTAATCCCCAAGGAAGAACTGAGCCTCAAAACAGTGGACCATACCTGCCAGATGGTTCACCTAGTATCTTATAAAAACTTGTCAGGTGCCACAAACGAGCCCGCAGGATCTCAGTGTGGTACCCTTCCCGTTCATCACGGAAGGGATTGTGTGTGGGGGATTCCGCAAGTAGATTTACCCATATAAAACAAGCGGTTCACACAAGAATTAATGATCATGATACAAATAAATGTAGGTTCTTACATTAACCCTAACATTCAATTATCACACAATAACTCATAAAAGGTTTCAATTCAAGTATAGCATGTTTCATCCCAAAAACAGTAGTAAAAAAGGGACACTAGAACTCACCTTAAGATTCAAGCAAATGATTCTTTGTGTACTGGGAAAGAGTCTCAACTCTAGCACCCAACTATCAAGATTTAAGTTTTAAGCCACTAATTCTAGGGTTATGGAGATGCACTAAGTGTGTCATGAGGTTAGTGTCTTACTAGCTTTTGATCTGCTAAGGCTTTATATAAATAGTTTTCATTTATAGAAAGTTAGGGTTTTTTAAGAAAGAATACATGATTTACCATGTTGATTCATCTATACTAGTTATTTTGAGTTTTCTAAATGATTATTAGTCCAAGGTTCGGATTATTGAAGTTTAACCAAATTTATAGTTTAGTCCTCCAAGTTTCCAAAATTTACAATTTCTACCCTAAAGTTTGATTTCTTGCATTTAATGACTTTTATGGCCATATATTAGGTTCAAGAAGTTAAGTAACTTATTTTAAGTAAGTTTATACCAAGTTTTCAGAATTTAGTTCGGGGTTTTATAGTTTTATGTCTTACGTTTCCGGTTATGGTAAAACCGAAGATTTTTAACAATTAAGTGTTGATTTTCATATTTTTAGTCTTAGATCTTTTAAATATTATTTTAATTACATCTTTACAAGTTTTTAATCTGTTATTTCAAGCTTCTTTTAGTTGAAAACCTCATTTTTATGTTAAACCCATAAAACGCGTTTTAACCGTAAAAGAACGTTTAAGAGCTTGTTTGACCAATTTTTAACATCTTTAAAAGTATTATAGCACTTATCTTACTGAAATAATATGGTTTCCATGGGTTTTGATTTTTATACCATTACTTCTAGGATTTTCCTCAAAACGTCACCCGGTTAATACCCGGTTTTAGTTAAAAATCCCTTTTTAACTTCTCTTTTGACCATTTAATCAAAAAAACCGGTCCAAACACTATATTAACTCTTTTAAAGCTTGGAATTCTTTTAAATATGGTTAAAGTCCATGTTTTCTTATTTTTAAGTCATTTTACCACTTTTCGGGTCCCCGAATATCTCCAAATTGCTTACAAGTCTATAACTTTATTATTTTCAGCCATTAACATCTCATCATACACCCAATATCATCCAAAACCTACTGAAATAACATGCCTAACTCATGCTTCCAACATACATCTCAAGATCAAGATGGAAACATAGAGATTACAACATTTTCACCCATTACACATGTGTAAAACATTATAACTTGTGATTATACATTACCCAAACCTTTTGTAAAATTAAAAGCAGGTTATTAGAAGGTTAGAAAACTGATTTTGAGCAGGTTACAAACTTAGCTTCAGAAGATTACAAGATGTGCAAGTTAGATGGTGTAATTACACCCAAAAAGAGGGTTTTCTAGGTGTAAATCGGGTTACACCTATAGAATGACTTACATAACGAGTGAGATACCTTCAAGAACGTTA
The DNA here is from genome assembly GCA_025215565.1 of Flaveria ramosissima. Lineage (NCBI taxonomy): Eukaryota > Viridiplantae > Streptophyta > Magnoliopsida > Asterales > Asteraceae > Flaveria > Flaveria ramosissima. The sequence continues at coordinate 37,446,140 of CM046039.1, read as the reverse complement.
AAAGTTCCTCAAGAACAAGGTGATAGCAGTAGACTTCTGTTAGAACAAAGAAAGTAAGGTTTTTGGTGGAGAAAAGAAAAATAACACATGACATAGCTTGTTTCGGGTAAGATGAAGCTTACTCTTTTTATGGTTCATGATGTGGAGAGTGTGGAGGAAAAAAAACAATCTGGAAAGCTTCGAACAAGGGCTGGAGAAGTCGATCTTGATGAATCTGTGCACCACAAGCTCACAAGGCTTCTCCTTCTTGCGGTTTTTAGCTTGGCCGATGTAGTTTTGGTGTTGCTCTTCGAAAATGAGCTGGAAATGGAGATGGAACCATGAGTGTGTGTGTGTTTTCTGGAAGAAGAACAGAGAGGAAGAGAGAAGAGAGTGAGAGAGGAATGAGAGGTGTAGTGTGTGTGTAGTGTCTTGCATGAAATGGTAGTGGTGGATGGAGAGGTGGTGTAGAAGAGTGGAGAGTGGTGAAGGGGGGGGGGGGGACGAGTTTGGACTCTTGTGAGGGATTTTTAATTTAAATTTTTAAATGGTAGATATTATTGTGTAGTATTATTTGTAGTATAGTGTAGAATATTCGGTGGTATAATTTAGTTAGTTAATGTGTATTGTGCATGATCATGGATGCATTAACCAAAAATTAAGTGTGTATGCACACATTTTAATTGTTTCAACTATGATTTAATTATTGCATGGGTGACTAGTTAACTTTCCCATAACACTATGTTTCCTAAGCTAAAGCTTGAACTAGCTAATATATCACAAAAAGGCACATGAAATAACAAAAATGGTAACAATAACAACAATAATAATAATGCTAATAATAATATTGGTAATGATATTAATATTAATATTAATTGAATGGGTAATGATACAGGATGATAATTTTAGAATTATGACCTAGAGGTCGATTGTCACATTCTCCCACCGTTTAGGAAAGTTCCCGGAAATTTTAGCTTTGATTAGATTCGAAACGAGTGGGTTTTAAGAGGTGCGGATAACTCTTTCTCATTTCATATATTCGCTCCCAAGTGAATTCAGGTCCTCGCCTAGAATTCCATCTTACCTTGACCTTGGGTATGCGACTTCGTTTGAGTTTCATGACTAGCCGGTCAGTGATCTCTATAGTCTCTTCCACGAAGTTCAACTTGTCGGTTATCCTAGCTTCCTTCAATGGTATCTTCATGGTCTTGTCTACTAGGCACTTCTTTAGGTTTGACACATGGAAGGTGTCGTGTATGTAACTTAACTCCTGAGGTAGCTTTAATTTATATGCCACGAGACCAATTCTTGCTAGTATCTCTAATGGTCCAATGTATCTCGGGCTTAGCTTTCCTATCTTTCCAAACCTCACGATACCCTTCCACGGTGCCACTTTTAGCATTACTCTATCACCCACTTGAAATTCCAAAGGTTTTCGTCTTTTGTCAGCGTATTTCTTTTGACAGTCCCTAAACGCTCCTTGATTTTAAATATCTTGTCGGTGGTCTCCAACGCGATGTCGGGTCCTAGTACTTGGCTATCACCGATCTCATTCCAGCTCAATGGTGATCGGCATTTCCTACCATATAGGGCCTCATACGGAATTGCCTTTATACTTACGTGGTAACTATTGTTATTGGAGAAATCTACCAAAGGAAGATAATTGTCCCTGTTCCCACCAAAGTCAATCATGCAAGCTCTTAGAATATCTTCTAGGGTTTGAATAGTCCTTTCACTCTGACCATCAATTTGTGGGTGGTATGCAGTGCTTAGATCTAAAAGGGTTCCCAAGGCTTGCTGGAGTGATCTCCTGAAACGTGCAGTGAAGCGGCTATCATGGTCGGAGATGATTGACAGAGGCATACCATGCCTGGTCATTATTTCATCGATGTACAGTCGAGCCAGCTTCATCAGGATGTAGTCTTCTCGAATCGACAAGAAGTGAGCTGATTTAGTTAGCCTATCCACTATTACCCAAATAGCATCATGACCTCTAAAAGTTCTGGGTAGCTTTGTGACGAAATCCATTGTGACGTTGTCCCACTTCCACTCTGGAATTTCAGGCTGCTGCAACATCCCTAATGGTTTTTTGTTTTCAGCCTTCACCATGGCGCACGTCAGACACTTGCCAACATAAACGGCAATGGATTTCTTGATCCCAAGCCACCAGAAAACTGCCTTTAGATCATGGTACATCTTATCGCTTTCGGGGTGAACTGAGTGTTGGAGTTGTACAAGATAGTCTATATTATCAACACAGTCAAAATCAACAAAAGTCAACGTCACGGTCAAAGTAAACAGAAGTCAAACCCGACACATTCGAGGCGAGGAACTGAGACGAGACGTTGAAGATTTAGATGACTAGGAGTTATATTGTAATAAATATATTTTGTGTGAACAAAATATATTTTATCTTATTTTTAGTCAATTTTATGCTTAATATGTAATTTTGTATTAATTAGCCTAATTCAAAGGAGTTAAGTGCAATTAGTGAATATTAGTCTAGACTATAAATAGGTTAATTGTCATTAGTGTTGGTTAATGGTTGTATGACCAATTGATTGAGGGATTTACTTGTAAACAAATTATTATTAGCAATCAATAGAGATCAAAGGGTTTTCATTGTGTTCATCATTATTTGATCTATAATCTCCATGATTTTATTCAAGTTTGATTATCCTGGAGTTACAATTTGGTATCAGAGCCATTTTGGATAAAATTCCTTGAAGATTTGAAGATTTTTAGAGAGAAATTAGGGTTTTTAGTTCAATATCACTTTCCGGATCAAATTTGAGTGTATTTGATATGAAATTTGATTGAATTTTTCTTGTTATTAGGTGTGAAAGCTCTGTTAATCATCAGATCTAAAATCCATTAAGATTTAAGCGATTTCAGATTGACTTCGTGTTGAAAATGTCTTCCAGATTCATCCAGGAAACTACATATTCATCCAGCGAAACTGCATTCTCTTTCAGCGAAACTACAAATGTTTTACACTTTGTAGTTAGTTTCTGCATCTCAGCGAAAATAGGGATCTTGAACGAAAGTTCAACAGTGCTTTTGTGCATTTTACAAGCGAAATTGCTGTAGAAAGTATCACTGAACGAAAGTTCAAGCTTGTTTCATGCGAAATTGCTAGCGAATCTAAGCAGTCTCAAGCATTTGGTTAGCGAAACTAATGCCGAAATTACTAGCGAAACTACTGTCAGCTTGACCCCAGTTGTTAAGATTGTCTATTGTGACATTTAAAAAATAATATTATTCCTGAGGGAGAATTATTTTACAAATTTTGGGAAAGATATTTTTGGAGGGTTTAATTGCAATAAAAAATAAAAATAAAAAATGGCCTTTGCATAACTGTTTAAATCCTTCAAATCTAATAATCTAACAATTGCATAATGCCGCTTTGATAATTTTGCAGCTTTAAAGAATGAAAAGATGTCCAATTTTCTTGATCATTTTCTGTTGGTGGCAAACAATATGAAGAAGTTTGATGCCCAATTGGGAAATCATGAACAAGTTCTAAGATTGATCGATGCAGTTTGTGATGCTGATAAGGAAGAGGTACAAGAGGAGCTTAAGCAGATATCAATGGGTAAAGGTAGAGCTGAGTTGAATGATGCAGTTTGTGATGCTGATAAGGAAGATGAATGGAAGCGAAATACCAGATATTGCAACTACGAGAAGGCTCTTACTGCTGAAAGAGTCATCTTGGATCTTCCATACGAGACAGTTCAGGATATGTGTTCTTCAGCTTGCAAAATTCGTTTATTTGGTGTGTATAAAGCTAATAGGTTACTTTTAGATAACCAAAAGGAATTAACCACCATAAACGCAGAACTTAAAAAGAATGAAGCCAAGTATTTCATAAAATTAAATGAAGCTTTAAAAAATTATCATTTAAAACGAACTCTTCTTGAAAGAAATGTTGAAATTAATCTTTTAAAAGAAAGAGTCACCTTGGCTGAATTTGAAACAAGCAAGCTTAAAACAAAGCTTGATAGATGGACCATATGCAGAATGAAACAGGAAGAGCTACTGTGTAAACAGAGGGGAGCTAGGATTAAAACGGAAGTGGGTTGTGGTGAAAATCCATACGTCCATCCTCCTCCTAGCACCCATTGTTACTCTCCTATGCCTCAACCTCATCCATCTAATGATTTGATTGAAGCTGCAGAAATTAATACTTTAAATGCAGGTTTAAGCAGCGTTAATCTTAAAGAGGTTAGAGATGTGCAGGATTCTCCTATAGGTTTGGGATTCCTCAGGCAGGGGTCTGATAAGATTAATGACAATTCCACCTCTGGTGTTCCAAAACCAATATCAGTTACTTCTCCAACCTTCATCAACAAATTCAAAATAGGTAACATTCCTTTGTTTGTTCCTGTCAGGTTTGTAAAAGAAGGAACAGTTGTTGAATCGTCAGGAAATGAAAATTCTATAACCGAAGCCGACACAATAGGAGGTGTCAATCAAGATCCTTTGGAAGCAGATCTGTGTATACGAGACTGGATAAGCTCAGATGATGAATCAAACATAGAGGAGCGTGTTGGTTCCTCACATATCAAGATATCTCCTGACATTATCAAGTCTCAAAAGCTTCCAAAAGCTGAATCAAGACCAATACAGATCTCTACTCCAACAGCAAAACAACCCAGTCAATCAGTGAAGATCTCATTCACCGTTCAGCACAGCAAACACCAAAACAAGCAAGAATCTGCTATAAGCTCAAAGCAATTACATCCCCACCATTACAACACGGGACTACAAAGAATCAAAAGCCTTTCAAGTCTTGTTTTGAGTGTGGAAAAGAAGGTCATATGGTAAAAAAGTGTCGTCAAAGACTTTCTTCGAATAGTAAAGGCATACCAAATTGCTTCTCCGGATGTAAGTCTACAAAGAATGTTCCAGTCGGTAAAGGCAACACGGGTTGCTTCTCTGGATCAAGAGATAAAAAGCACACATATTTGAATGGTTGGATGAAAAACCCCCATCCAAACCTTCTCATGTGAAGCCGGTATCATATGATTCAAAGATGAAAATGACAAAGGTTCAAAACCAAATTCTTTTCCTTCCGGACTTAAACAGAAAATGATTTCCAAATTTAATTCATTCAAATCCAAATTAATTAAACCGAAACAAATTTGGCAAATTAAAAAGAAGGATACAGCATCTCCGATTGTTTAAACGGTTGTGTGCCGAAGCAGGTTTCTTATATTGATGAAAAAGGAACTTCCAGGACTACGATGGCCTGGGTTCCCCTTTCTAACTAATTTGTTAATGAGTGTAGGAACAATTTACGAGGACTGTTAGTAATCCGGTTTACTGAAAGAGATTGTTTCTAATTCAAATTTGAGGCGGAACAAATAGGTTAAGGTCATGGTATTTTATCCACAATCTGGATTTTTATCTGCACAATCATAGTTCTGAATTCATAGTCAATACATATTATTCATTTCTTATCTTGTTATCAGTGTAATTTGAAAGATCTTCTTTGGTAAATTTCTATTTTTGCATAGTTTTATAAAAAAATATATAAAAAATATACAAAAAAAAATGGGATTTGCAAAAATAAAATTTAGGGGGAGAGTATAATAAGACTCAATAAAAATAATAAAAATAGAACTGGGAACTTGATTCGAGATGACTGAGAAATGATTGTACATCATCTTGAAATGCTTGTTTTTGCATGACTTGCGTTTTAAAATGAGAAATGATAGTAAATGATGTTGTTATCTGATTTACATCTTATTTTTAATTGCAAATAATAGTAAAACAAACAGATTTTTTAATGATATGCTTGGTAGACTCAGCCTGAAGAATAAAGTAGATAGCAGCATAATGATTTAAATTAAAATATATGCTTAAGGATGTTTGGATTTACGTAATCATTTTGGCATGCACAAAAACTAAGTCCCGACAAAAATTAGATTGAGAATTGATCTTACACCCACCATGATACAAATCATATAAGCCATATCTTTGTGCCATGTTTGGTGTATTTATGTGTCTTGTGTTTGTGCTAATCTCCTCTACTGTACGGAAGTACTGACTTGGAGTGATGATCTCCTTTGCTGTACGATAGTACTGACCTGGAGCTCTCAACGGCACATGATTAAATGGTCAGCTCCTTTGTTATACATGAGTGTAGACCTGGAGCTCTCACCATTTTGTCTAAGTTGTGTCAAATCATCTAACGATGAATTCATCACAAATTGCAATATTCTGTTGATAATCACTTGCACACTAATACACAAGCCTTGTTCTATAAAGATCGTAACAAAATTCAAGAAATCCTGAGGTTGGGTGAGGGTTTTTGTCGAATGATTGTGGGGTCCTAGCATTCTAAAGCATATAATGGAACCTTAACGAATCATCAGCTGCTTGTTAAAAAAGATAGGGTATGGGTTTAAGTAGACAAACATATCAACAATCATTATTGATCTGTTTAAGAATTTCAAAATTCATTCATAGACTGTGATTAGATTTGGTTATCAGTATGATTTCATTGCTTGTCGATGATTAATTTCATCTTTGTGCTAAAGTATATCTTGAGAATGTGATCTCATGATCGATACAGTTCTCGATTATAAAAAATAGATATATAAAATATTTAAAAAAAATTATTATAATAAATTTTCATTTCAAAATTTTTTTAGGTCTTCCATATTATGATGTTAGAATTTTATCATTTTCATTCATTTCACAAAAATTGCGCACAAACGAACACTGTTGGACCTGTACAAGATAGTCTATATTATCAACATAGTGAAAGTCAACAAAAGTCAACATCACGGTCAAAGTCAACAAAAGTCAAACCCGACACGTTTGAGACGAGGAACCGAGACGAGACGTTGAAGATTTAAATGACCAGTAGTTTTATTGTAATAAATATATTTTGTGTGAACAAAATATATTTTATCTTTGTTTGAGTCATTTTTATGCATTATATTCTATTAATTAGCCTAAGTGTAGGGGGTTAAATGTAATTAGTGAATATTATATTCATTATAAATAGTCTAATTGTAATTAGAATTAGGCTAATGGTTGTATGAACAATAGATTGAGGGATTACTTGTAAATACATCATTAGCAATCTAATTGAAGATCAAAGGGGTTTTTATTGTGATTATCATATTTTGATCTAATTCTTCTTGATTTGATTCAAGTGTGATTATCCTGGAGTTACAATTTGGTATCAGAGCCAAATTGGATCAAATGCATTGAAGAATTGAAGAAATTTTTGCTGATTTTTGAAGGTGTTCATCAGAATTTTAGAGAGAGAAAGTGGGGTTTAGAGAGAGAAAGTAGATCTAAAAATTTAAATTTCATCCCAGTCACAATCATTTCATCAGATCTACAAAAATTTATTACAAATTTGAAGATATTCAACATATATTTCAGATCTACAACATATTTTATACAAGAAATTGAAAGAAAAAAATTCAGATCTGAAGAAGTTTCTCTCACACACACTAGTGTGTGTTCTTGGTATTCTTGAGAGCTTCAAATCTTTATGGGGCGAAACTAGATCTAATCTTGAACGAAAGTTCAAACAGTTCTGGCGAAATTACAGTTTCATCCGGCGAAACTCCGGAAAAATTCCGGCAAAACTGTAATTCCGGCGAAACTGCAACTCCGACGAAACTATTCCAGCGCAACTACCAGATTCCGGCGAAAGTGTTCAATTTTCCGGCGAAACTACAAAATTTTCAGCGAAATTAAAGATATGTAAGCAAAATTACAAAAAAGCATTCTGCGAATCTAAAAGTCCAATCTGCGAAATTAACATTCTGCAAAATAAAAAAATAAAAAATAGAAAAATTTAACAGTTAACAAAACCAATTTGAACATCTTCTTCAACAGATCCTTCAATAAAGCACCTTTACAAAGCATCTTCTTCAATGATTCCTTCGCTTCCGGGGAAACCAACCTGAACATCTTCGTCGGGAACCGTACATTTCTCCTCAAAACCGACTCAAAAGTATTTGGAGGAGACTCACCGTAAAACGCCGACATAAACTCAAAAGCCACCAACGCCACTGAGTTTCCTCATTTCCCTCAACGTCCTAAATATGTCCTCACTGGCCAAAGCCAAATGCTGAACTTCGGCACCTTCCTTGTGTTCGAGATATGTCTGAATTCTGAATTTGACTCTTCCTCTTCATTCCATACACCGACTCGTTCATCGGAATCAGCACCATCTCGTTGTTGCAGGATAAGACGACGGAGTTGAGTCCGCTCTCCCTCGTTCCAGCGTCATGTTCCGTGAACTCGGCGAACTCATGGAATCCTGTGAATGATTGAAGATTGAAGATGCCACGGTAGTGACGGTGGCTGGAGTACAGAGCCTGATCGGAGACGATCATTGTGTGAATGTGTGTGTGTGTGTATTAAGATTGAAGATGAGAAAATGAGTGGGTGTTTTGAATTGGTGGCTGCACATTTTGTTGTTCTCGTTGTGGTATTAGGGTTTAAACCCTAAAATCTAAATTCCCTTTAAAAAAGTGGACTGAATTTTGGGTTTGGGCCGGGCTGTAACATCATTGTGGGCCGAATTTTGTTTTAATTGGTGTGGGCCTGGTCTTTAACTAAAATGTGGACTGAAAATAATGAAAATGAGCTAGGATTAATTGATTTCATCTAGTTGGTTACATACATTTTTTTTTAAAATTTCGTTGGTCGGGTTATAGAATACGTTTACACCGATAAAGAAATATTCAACGATTTTAAAAGATTTATAAAAAAAATATATTCTAAACTTTTTGCTAAGATTTTCTAGCGTGACATTTAAAAATAATATTTTTCCCGGGGGAGAATTATTCTAAACGTTTTGGGAAAAATATTTTTGGGGCGTTTTATTGTTCAAAATTTTTAACACTATAATGTCATCTTCAGAAGACTTTAAATCAGATAATCTCACAACAACACAAAGCCGGTTTGACTCTTTTGCAGCAATGAAGAATGAAAAATTGACAGATTTGATTGATCGATTCTTAAAGGTGGCAAATAATCTAAAGAAGCATGTTCTAGATCTCAGTAATCATGAACAGATTCAAAAACTTCATGACTCGCTTCCGTCTACATGGAATTATCAAGTTAAAATGTTGAAGCAAGAAAGAGGTTATGTCAACACAAAACTTATGGATATTATCAACAGACTAAAATCTCTTGAGCTGGATATCCAAAGAAACGAATTTCAGCAAGCCGTGTTCCCACATCAAACCCACGTGCTTAATACCGAACTTGTTTCTTCTGTAACAAGCATACTTGATTATAAAGCCGAGCTGATTGTAAAGATGAAATTATTGAAAACTGATTCAGATTTAAATTTTGAATTAAGAGAAACTGTTGAAGAGAAATGTGAAGCTTTGAGAGTCGACAATGACAATAAACTGGTGTCTGTGAGAACCGATGATGATAAGGATGGAAAAGCTTATAAAAGAGAGAAAGAATCTGAGGCTGACGAGATGCTAAAGGTCAAAGACGAGGAACAACAAGAAATCAGAAAGGTTTGCAACTGTGAAAAGAGCTTAGCTGCAGAACGAACTATCATGGGTCTTCCTTATGAGACTGTTCAGGATATTTGTTCTTCATCTTGCAAAATCAGATTATTTGGGATTTATAAGGCCAACAGATTGTTACTGGAAAATGAAAAGGAATTAAAAATAATCAATCAGGAATTATAGAAAAATGAAATTATTTTTTCAAGAAAACTTAATGAAGCATTGGCTGAAAATGATCTTTTAAGAAGAACCATTTTGGAGCGTAACGTTGAAATTAATATTTTGAGAGAAAGGGCTATTTCAGCTCAATTAGAAACAACTCAGCTTCAAACAAATCTTGGTAAATGGATCCTTTCACACATGAAAAAGGATGAGCTTATTGCTAAACAACAAGGGGCGCGGGTAAAATATGGGATTGGATTTAAATATGATGGTGAGACTGTATTTAATTTAGTTCCACCTCCTTCAACTTTATGTTATTCACCAATCCCCAGACCTCATTCAACAAACGATTTGATTGAAGCTGCAGAAACTAATTGTTTAAATGCAGGTTTAAGCAGCGTTAATCTTAAAGAGATTAGAGATGTCCAGGATTCTCCCGAGGTTTGGGATTCCTCAGGCAGGGGTCTGATAAGAAGATTAATGATGATTCCACTTCTGTTGCTCCAACACCAATATCAGTTGCTTCTCCAACCTTCTTCAACAAATTCAAAACATGCAATATTCCTTCATTTGTTCCAGTCAGGTTTGTAAAAGAAGGAACAGTTGTCGAATCATCAAGCAATCAGAATCCTATAATCGAAGCCAACACAATAGGAGGTGTCAATCAAGATCCGTTGGAGAAAGATTTGTGTATACGAGACTGAATAAGCTCAGATGATGAATCAATCATAGAGGAGCGTGTTGCTTCCTCTCATATCAAGATATCTCCTGACAGTGTCAAGTCTCAAAAGCTTCCTAAAACTGAATCAAGACCAATACGAATCTCTTCTCCAATTGCAAAGCAATCCAGTCAATCAGTGAAGATCTCATTCCCTGTTCAGCATAGCAAATGCCAAGACAAGCAAGAATCTGCTACAAGCTCAAAGCAATCCTTCTCAACACTTGCACAACACAGGACTACAAAGAATCAAAAGCCTTTCAAGGCTTGTTTTGAGTGTGGAAAAGAAGGTCATGTGGTAAAGAAGTGCCCTCAAAGACTTGCTTCAAATGGTAAAGGCAAAACGAATTGCTTCTCCAAATGTAAGTCTACAAAGAATGTTCCAGACGGTAAAGGCAACACGGGTTGCTTCTCTGGATCAAGAGGTAAAAATCACACATGTTTGAATGGTTGGATGAAAAACCCTCCATCTAAACCTTTTCATGTGAAGCCGATTTCACATGATACAAAGATGAAAATGACCAAAGGTTCAAAACCAAATTCTTTTCCTTCCGGTCTTAAACAGAAAATGATTTCCAAATTTAATTCATTCAAATCCTAATTAATTGAACCAAAACAAATTTGGCAAATTAAAAAGAAGGATACAAATATCCCTGATTGTTTAAATTGTTGTGTGCCGAAACAGGTTTCTTATATTGATGCAAAAGGAACACCCAGGACTACGGTGGCTTGGGTTCCCCTCTCTAACTAATCTGTTTATGAGTGCAGGAACAATTCATGAGGACTGTTAGTTATCCGGTTTACTAATAAAGATTGTTCCTAATTCAAATTTGAGGCGGAACAAACAGGTTAAGGTCATGGTATTTTATCCACAATCTAGATATTTATATGCACGATCACCATTCTCACTTCACAATCACTGCATATTTCTTGAGAACTCATTTCTTATATTCATATCAGTGTAGTTTGGAAGACCTTCTTCGGTAAATTTCTACTTTGTACAGTTTTATAAAAAAAAATTTTACAAATAAATAAAAAAATAAAAAAAATAAAAAAATAAAAAAAAACAAAAAAAACAAGGGTCTTGCAAAAATAAAATTTAGGGGGGAGAGTATAATAAGACTCAATAAAAATAATGAAAAGAGAACTGGGAACTTGATTCTAGATGATTGAGAAATGATTGTATATCATCTTGAAATGCTTGTTCTTGCATGACTTGCATTTATAAGATGAGAAATGATAGTAACCGATGCTGTTATCTGATTTACATCTTATTTTTAATTGCAAATAATAGAAAAACAAACAGATTCTTTAGTTATATGCTTGGTAGACTCAGCCTGAAGAATAAAGTAGACAACAGCATAATGATTTAAATTAAAATATATGGTTAAGGATGTCTGGATTTACGCAATCATTTTGGCCTGCACAAAAACTGAGTCCCGACAAAAATTGAATTGAGAATTGATCTTTCACCCACCATGATACAAATCATATATGTCATACCTTTGAGCTATGTCTTGTGTATTTATGTGTCTTGTGTTTGTGCTAATCTCCTCTGCTGTACGGAAGTCCTGACCTGGAGTGATGATCTCATCTGCTGTACGATAGTACTGACCTGGAGCTCTCATTAGCACATGATCAAATGGTCATCTCCTTTGTTATACATGAGTATAGACCTGGAGCTCTCACCATTTTGGTCTAAGTAGTGTCAAATCATCTAAACAATGAATTCAACACAGAATGCAATATTCTGTTGATAATCACTTGCACACTAATGCACACGCCTTGCTCTATAAAGATCGTAACAAAATTCAAGAAATCCTAAGGTTGGGTGAGGGTTTTTTCCAAATGATTGTGGGGTCCTAGCATTCTAAAGTATTTAATCGAAACTTAATGAATCATTAGCTGCTTGTTGAAAAAGATAGGGCATGAGTTTAAGTGGACAAACATATCAGCAATCGTTATTGATCTATTTGAGAATTTTAAAATTCATTGAAAGATTGTGATTAGATTCAGTTATCAATGTGATCTCATTGCCTATCGATGATTAAATTCATCTTTGTGCTAAAGTATATCTTAAGGATGTGATCTCATGATCGATTCATTTCTCGGTAATTAAAAAAAAAGTATATACAAATAAAAAAAATAATAGATAAATAAAATTTTTATATTAAATGTATATAATAAAAAATAAAAATTATAACAAAAATTCATTTCAATTTCTTTTAGGTCTTCCATATTATGCTGATTACATTTTATCATTTTTCATGCATTTCAAAGAAATTACGCACAAACGAACACAGGTTCGCTTGTTTTTCACACACAGATAAACACGGGTTTATTTCATTAATATGAAATGATCTAATTAGACATGTCGAGATTGTGTTTGTGATTGTGTTTTAGAATTTTGCTGTAAGTGATGGCCGATCATCAGTTGAGCAGTGTACCTGATCAGAGAACTTGTTCCTCAAGTTTGAGAAGATACCGAGATAGGAATCCTCTTCCTACATCTTCTGAAGCACCCAAGATTAGAGATTTGGGAAATATGTTCCAATATCCATGCAAAGGTTGCATTCAAAAAGGGGGAGCATATAAATAGGGGGAGCTTATGAGATGAATCATCTTTCTCATCAGATTCAGAAAGTTTCAATTTGAAGATCTTTCTACTGTTGACTTCTCGGTGCTGATTTCGTTTGAAGACGTTGATAATGATAGACTAAGGGGAGTATTGTTGGAGCTGTACAAGATAGTGTATATTATCAACACAGTAAAAGTCAACAAAAGTCAACGTCACGGTCAAAGTCAACAAAAGTCAAACCCGACATGTTCGAGATGAGGAACTGAGATGAGACGTTGAAGATTCAAATGACTAGGAGTTTTATTGTAATAAATATATTTTGTGTGAACAAAATATATTTTATCTTTGTTTGAGTCATGTTTATGCATTATATGTATTTTCTATTAACTAGTCTAAGTCTAGGGGGTTAAATGTAATTAGTGAATATGATAGGATCAAATGTATCAATCTGTGATGATGTATGAACACAATTCAATGAAATACAAACAAAGTAATCAAATCAAGCAAGATATCAACAAAATTCATGGTTTCATTAATATCAAGCAAAGACAAATTACAAAGTATGTAAGCAATTTTCGTACTAAGCTTGTTACCTACTACCTGTAAGTCTAAGCTATTTATAATGAAACATAAAGGAACTAACAAATTACAAAACTAGTCCCTATACTATTACAAAGTATTAAAATGACACATAAAGACAACATGTTAATCTTTCTAGAGCACTAACAATACTCCCCCTAAGATTTACATGGTCTTCGGTCTTCAAATATCTTCAATCTTGTCTTCTTTTTATCTTTTCTTCATCTTCCATCTTCAGCTTTTATCTTCAACTCTTATCTTCATCACTCAAAGAAATCTTCGGGTTCATCCATGATCTTGAACATTGGCTTATGTTAAGTCTTGCGTACACATGTCATGAGCACACACTAGTTGTCGTTTAACGTTGGTGACCTGATGGTAATTAATAATGTTAAATTAATTATAATTTAACTGATTATGTGATTGTTGTGTTATGCTTATGTGTTTACGCAATTTAAATGTTAGCGGTGAATTTTATCGCCTAACGTGGAAACGTGCGTATTAATTCGTATGTTTTGTGTTTAGTAAAGATAAAACATGTAATTATTATTATTAGTCTATATGTTTATTAATCTAGTTAGAAACACTTTTAAAAAGGAGTTAAAAGCTAATTTTTATAAAAATACAAACAACAAGGGCTTAAATGGTAATTATGCAAAATTAAATTAAATAAAACAAAACCCTAGCCCCCCAACACCCATCGGCCGCGACTTCATCCCCATACCCCTCCCTTTGCTATTTCAACCAAGAACAAGCAAGAAAGCATCGGATTTGATCGATTTCAAGGGTTGCAACAAATTAGAATCATCAAATACAAGCCACTACACGTTTAAATGTTAGAATTTTACAAGTTTTGAGGAGTTTTATATTTGGCCGAACCCTAATTCGTGTATAGGTGTTCATGATGTCGAATTTTGGTCAATTTATGATGCTATCATGTTAGTTAGATTGTATACATGTTAGTTAACGTCGATTATGCAAGAAAGTTACGTTTTTGATGAATTGTTCATGAACTTTGATTCAAGATAAACCCTAATTCGAAAGTTGGTATGATTATATGAGATTGATGATTGTATGATGATTATATGATGTTAGTTAGGTTGTATGAATGCTAGATTACATTGATCTTGCAAGAAATTGATGAATTGAAGGTTGTGTTCATAGGTTACTAATAATAGTAACTTTTTTTCATGATATGATGATTTGATGATGGATTGATGTTGTTGAAGGGTTTATGATGATGTATGTATGATAGATTGATGATATGGATACTAGAAAACTAAGAATGAATGTTGTAGTTCATAGATTTCAAAAAGTCGAAACTTTTGATCATGAAGGTTAGTGAATTATGATGTTTGGATGTTGTTGATCATGCTTAGATGTTGATACCAACTTGAATTGGTGTATTATTATTGAATTCATGAATACATTGGGTGTTTGATAGATTTTGGAATGTGCTTTCCCAAAAGGGAAACTTTATTTGCACAAAGTTTGAAAGATTATAGTTTGAGCATGTTTGGGATATTAGGAGCATGTTAGTATCTTCATGGATCATTTCTAATGTGATAAAATATGTTAATTTAGTTGTATGGAATGCTTGGATGATCATGTGTGATGTATGGACTTTGATGATCATGTATGATGTTGATGGTTGATTAGTAATTAAGACATCATGTTTGGGACTGGAAATTAATTATTGTGGTGTATGTTTAATGCAATGAACATGGTTAATGAATATGATTGTGATCATCATACACGCGTGCGAATCTGAGGCCCCTACTTAGTAGGATTGGCAGGGTTTAGGATGTGAAGTCGTGAGTGGCTTCACATGGCATGTAGTGCGTGATTTGATCTTTGTGTGGCGTGTTAGTTATGTTATAACTGGTGGGCATGCTAATGTTTTAGATTCGCATGACTTGTATGATAATTAGTGGTATGATGATCTAAGTAATGCATTGGGTAATGTAGCACCTCATGTGATCCATTTGAATGTTAACCATGTATGTTATATATTCACATTTGCTTGATTGAATTATAACTCATGATGTCAACAACGGGTCAAACGGGTCAACTGAGTCAAACGTGTCTGTTTTCTGAAACTTTGAGTCTTTGGTTGTAGTGTTCTTAGGGTTCCACATGTTCTCTGTTGTACACGTACGTATGTACTTACATGATCTAGGTAACCTCTGAAGGTTGTATGTCCACTCTTTCTTCCAAAGTAAACCCTAAGTAGTTGTTACGCATATCAAGTGAGTTCATGCC
Source organism: Flaveria ramosissima (assembly GCA_025215565.1). Classification (NCBI taxonomy): domain Eukaryota; kingdom Viridiplantae; phylum Streptophyta; class Magnoliopsida; order Asterales; family Asteraceae; genus Flaveria; species Flaveria ramosissima. The sequence continues at coordinate 37,430,356 of CM046039.1, read as the reverse complement.
CCACTCTTTACTTAATCTCTTTTGGGGGAGATAGCATACTGGTAATTTACAAACAATTTATATATTTGAGTTGTGTATAATATTAATATAGTGTTGTTTACCATGGAAAAGTCCTCACACTTTTGAATTGTTAATATTGAATAACGGGGAAACTTGGGTAGTACTACTGGGTCTGACGAGCCCCACCTGTGTGTCTCGAGGTCAACCGGGTGCAATTTATCCTATTGAACTTTGTCACGACCTGGTAAGTCGTGACAGGAGGCAACAACTTATCACCATGAGCTTCAATTGCGAAATCACTATGAATTAATATTTATTGTTAATAGACTAGCTAACTGTTACAATACACTGCTTATATATCACAACTGTTAAATTGTTTATATTTGAACGCCAACTCTTGAACTCACCAACCATTGTTTTGACACTTTTAGTATGCAATTCTCTGGTCGTTAACTTCGCTTGCCATTAGGAGCACTGCACGGGTTCATCATGCATATTAAGACTCTATTTTAAAGACATCTTGTTGGTTTTTATTTATTAATGTTTACTAATTTGGGTTGGCGCGTGTTTTGCCATATTATGCATTTATATACATTGGGTTTCTTTACTTACAAAACTCTTCCGCATGGTTTTAAAGTTTGAACTCTGGTTGGTTTTATCTTAAATATGACATATAGAGTCGTTTTGTGTAACTATTGACTGTGATCCTGGTTTGTTCACACGCCTCGCGGTAAAACTCTACACATGGATTTTGAGGGTGTGACAGATTGGTATCAGAGCCTTTGGTTATAGGGAACTAGGTTGCATACATACTAGACTATAACCACACACAGTTAGTTAGTTACTTGTTCCTTATTTCCTCTACTGCATACTCATTGGCATACACGTCACACTCTCTGCAACATGGCATCGTCATTGAGAACTCCGGGTAAGCGACCTGCATCACCTACACGATCTGAGTCCCCACCTCCCGCACCTGTACTTGACAATGGACCCGACTGGCCCCGTCTAGCTTATCCTCGAGGGGAGATTGATTGGGATCAACCTTTTGCATTGATGGAGCGTGACCCCCCGCGAGACTGGAGTTTCTACCCCAAGTTCATTAATCACATAATGTATAGGGAGCGCGTACCTGTCCCGAGGCCCAGGACTAGGAGCAACGCTGATCAGCCAATGCCTTCACTCCCACGGATGGTGCAGTCCAATGAGCAATTGATTGCTGCACTGGTGGCTGCACTGGATACTAAGCAGCAACGAGCCAGGCGACTCACGGGTGATGTTTGTACACTGCAGCACGAGGTGTATAAAATACGACATCAAGTGGATGAACTCGAGGAGCGACACGGGAAGACCCTAAATGAGTGTCACCACATGGAAGACGGTTTTATAGCACTTAGAGGACGCATAACTGCTCGTGAACAGCGGGATAAGTAGCCGATAACAGAATTGCGACCTTAGAAGCCCAATTGGCAGCGCTTCAGATTGCCATAGCTCCTGCTCCTGCAGAGGACCCTGGGGATGAGGATCCCGAGGAGGAACCCGGGGAGGAGGAACCGGTGGAGACGGAAGATGACAGCGATGGGTCGGATGTCGTTAATTGATTTCCTTTATATATGACTTGGACTATGTAGTGTTTTCTCTCTTTTTATACCTATGTGGGAAGGGTTGTTTCCCCACCCCAACGACAAACTTAAATTATGACATTGGTGAATACATTGTGACTCATTTACAATTTATTTATCTTGGTTATCATTTTTGTTATGAATGTTGTGGTTGTGATGATTCATTATTCCTTACTGTTTACTATACTTCAATAGGATACATGTGTTTGATGTTACTCATTATTGTATTTGTGAATGTAAAGTGAAAAATGGACGCCCGTGGACGTGGACGTGGGCATGGGCGCGGACATGGACGTGGCGCCGAAGACCATGGTGGTGGTGTTATAAACATGACCCCTGCCGAATTAGCTGCCCTGATAAACGAGCATGTTAAGGCAGCGGTGGCTGCTGCCCAGACGGGACAGCCAGCAGGTAAACAATGATAGAAAGTTAAATCAAATATTCTGAGTAACCGTATAGGATATCCGATCAATGTTTGTTGTGTTAAAACAGGACCACCGGTGTGTACCTTTAAGTCTTTTATGGACTGTAAACCAGACACTTACAGCGGTACTAAAGGGGCTGTAGGACTGGTACGATGGTTTGAGAAGACAGAGTCTGTTTTCTCCAAATGCAACTGCCCACCTGTTGATCAGGTGAAATATGCCACTGGGACTCTGGAAGGTACCGCTCTATCCTGGTGGAACGCGCAAGTCAAGATGCTAGGACAAGCGATGGCAAATGGGCTTCCCTGGACTGAATTTAAGGAGATGATGACTGAGGAGTATTGTCCTAGAAATGAAGTACAAAAGTTGGAGATGGAGTTCTGGAAACTTAAGATGCAGGGCTTGGAAATCGAGGCCTATACCACCCGAACCCATGAACTAGCCACCCTATGCCCGGGATGGTTAAAGAAGTGCACAAGAGGATTGAGCATTACATACGGGGATTAGTACCCGAAATTCAAAGCATGGTGACTGCTTCCAACCCGACCACGATTCAGCAAGCCATCCAGTTAGCTCATATGCTAACTGATCAAGCAGTGAAGCAAAGACGTTTACCTAAGCCGGGCGTTGTGGCGAGCGTGCCTGACAACAAGAGGAAGTGGGATAGTTCAGCAACAACGGTCATCATCATCATCATGCAGCGGTAAACCCCAATCTCAACAACAACCACAGCCAGTTCAGCAACAATGGAGGTTCGATAATAACCGTAACTTCAACCAGACGGCTTCAAATAATCAAGGACCCAGTGGTTATGGTGGTAAACATCCGAAGTGCACTCGGTGTAATTACCATCATGTGGGAAGGTGTGATAATTTCAAGTGTCAACGCTGTGGTAAGATTGGACACGCTGCTAAGGATTGTCGTGGTCAACTGTTAAGGAAGCCACAACAACCTCAGGAGACTCCCAAAGGTTGTTTTGAATGTGGGAAGGAAGGGCATTACAAGCGAAACTGCCCACAACTGCGGAAGAATGGTAATGGCAATAACGGCAATGGCCACAACAACAACAACCACGGTAACAACAACAATGGTGGCATGGTACTGGTAATGGAGGCAACAACGATGGAGCCAAAGGAAGAGCCTTTGTCATTGGCTCAGGTGAGGCTCTAAACGACCCACAACTGTTACTGGTAGGTTTTCTGTTAATGGGTGTTTTGCTACGGTACTATTCGATACTGGAGCCGATAGGAGCTTCGTGTCCTTAAAGTTCTGTAGTCTTTTAAGTGATATAACCTCCGCCTTAGAATCTAAATACACCGTAGAATTGGCCGACGGTAAACAGATCCATGTAACACATATCCTTAGAGATTGTACGATAGAGCTTGCTGGTCATATTTTCACTATAGATCTTATGCCTGTTACGCTGGGGAGTTTTGATGTAGTGATAGGCATGGATTGGCTCTCTAGTAAGCAAGCGGAAGTCATATTTCATGAAAAGATCATACGAATTCCTGTTGGTGACGAAATCCTTACAGTCAGAGGTGATAGGAGGGGTGCTGTGATAGGCATCATCTCATACATGAAAGCCCAAAAGTTGTTGCGAAACGGTCGTTTGGCTACTCTAGCACTCGTCACCGATAAGCAAGCGGAAGAAAGGAGAATGGAGGACATTCCCATAGTGCGTGACTTTCCAGGGTGTTTCCAAAGGATCTTCCTGGACTAGCACCTCACCGCCAAGTGGAATTCCAAATGGAGTTGACTCCCGGCGCAGCCCCGATTGCTAGGGCACCTTATCGATTAGCACCAAACGAACTACAAGAGTTGCCATCACAACTGCAGGAGCTTTTAGATAAGGGTTTTATTCGACCTAGCTCATTACCTTGGGGAGCCCATATCCTTTTTGTTAAGAAGAAGGATGGCACATTCCGGATGTGCATCGATTATAGGGAGTTAAACAAAGTAACAGTCAAGAACCGATACCCTTTACCTCGTATCGATGACTTGTTTGATCAGCTTCAGGGATCAAGCTATTATTCGAAGATTGACTTGAGATCCGGTTAACATTAACTTAGAGTCCGAGAAGAAGACATTTCCAAAACTGTGTTTCATACTCGTTATGGTCATTATGAGTTCTTGGTCATGCCTTTTGCGTTGACTAATGCACCTGTTGTGTTCATGGACCTGATGAACCGCGTGTGCAAACCCTATCTCGATTAGTTCATCATTGTGTTTATTGATGATATACTGATATATTCTAGGACCAAGGATATTATACCCGTGAAATAACATAACAAGAATAATACCTATAAACAATATTAATATTAATAATAATACTAACAAAAGTTAAACAACCTTAAATAAATAAAAAAAAAGAAACAAACTCAAGGAAAAAGTGAACGTGGAGATAAATATTGTTAACTAAATCTACAACTGACTTCACGAAAGAAACGTGTTTTGGTAATTCCTATCCGCTACAACAAACTTTTGCGAGGAGAACCGGATGTTAATCGCTATCCCTTACGCTTGATCAACCGATATATACACCCCCCAAGACCACCGATTCACTCACAACTCTTTATTTTCAATTCTGTTGCGGCTTTGCGATTCCGTTTCCATTGGTTGAGACCACCGTGAACAACCATCGCACAGCACCATCACCGGTCGCCACTGTTAAGCCTTAATACACCATTCAAATCACCCCTGTCGTTGGTTTAAGTCCACCGTTACGTCATTTTCGCAACACGAAGTCACAGTGCAGTTCACAGTTGAGTTCTTAGAGCTCGTTTTGATACCGTAAGCAGGTACATATTAGTCGTTCTTGTTCACGTTTGGAATTTGAATGCTGTGTAATGTTGATCAGAATATATATTTATACCGACTCTATTTATGATATAAAATGCAGCCTGCGTGGATCAATAGATTGTTTTCCTTTTGATTCGATCATCGACCGAGTGGTTCAAGCATCCGTTGATTCGTTAACCTCAATTCAGGTAATAAGTTATGCATTCATGTTACATTCTTATGCATAAAGTCTACAATATGCATGTATGGTTGATCGATCGTTCCGGCGACTAAACATAGCTTCAGCCATTCCTTTATGTGCTTACCCGTTAAACTTGTCTTTCGAGTCGTTCCAATACACAGTTGTGTTAACATTCCAATTGCCTACCAAATTTGGTTGTGAAAACCAATTGATAACATGATAACCACCTTCTAGTTTTGTATATATAGTAAACAGGATGGGGTCTGCAAAAGGTTGCTTAAACGAATCATGATAGTAATCTGATTCATAATTTATGTGCAACCCAATATCCATATAGTTAATATGCATGGCTGGAAATAATTGAACAAACTAAATAATAAATAGTTGAAAGACTAATAATATAATACCTTTAAAGTAATATAAACAATCATGTGTATAAGAAGTTAACTATAAATCAAAGATTTAAAAGAATATGTCGCCGCCGGAACATTTATTAACCAACTAATAAGTCAAAGCAATGGACGTTTCATAAGCCTCATTCAAGATGATTATAATGCAGATATTCAAACTACTTAGCGAACAACGGGACGTAGTGATTTGATTTGATTATTTAGGTACAGATTCTTGGTCCTTTATATCTTAGTATAATTATATTTCCGTTACTTTGTAGTGCGGATTTTTGATGCCATGTTTCCGTTAATATGACTCGTTTAGCATTTACTAGTCGTCTTGCATTATTTATTTAGGTATACTCTGGCTCGTTCGACTTAATAGTTTTACTTATTGAGACTTGTAGCGTGCAATATATATTTTGTAAACTTGTGTTCATTATTGCATGTTCCGATAAATAATTTATTCATACGTTATATGTTGGTAGTTATACTACCATTTGATTTAGCACTCTGTTACCCGAGCATGTCCGGCGTGTCATTGTGGCGTCAATGACACGACACTTTTCGTGACGATGTTTATAAAAAAGTTCACGACGTCTCCGTTAACACGTTAGTACTTAAGTAGTACTTTGGCCACATTATTTGGGAGGCGGATGGATCGATCCTAGTTCAGTTTAGATCAGTTCAGTTTCGGGGGAATGAATCATGTGTGTACGCCCACACACCATCTCATTGGTGCATAGTCTAGCTAGCTATGTACTTATCAGTTTAGTTTCGGCTCTGGGTACTTCTTATATTACACGACTTAATTTTTTTGTATATACTCGTCGTGTAGATTAGTTCAGTTTCAGTATTACATGTTCAGTTCAGTATCAGTATTATATGCTTAGAATCAGATTTCAGTATCATATGATCAGTTCAGATATCAGTATTATATGCTTAGAGTCACTACTATTGTTCTTTCCGTCACTGAGCAACTTTTGGCTCAGCCGTATTTTTCTTTTGTGGTGTTTTCTTTTTTATTTGTAGGTAATCAGGGTAATCCGGGAAATCAGTGAAGAGTGAATTGAAGATCAAGACTTTGCTTTCGCTTAAATGATGAAATGAATATTTAATTAGGTTTCTTTGAAGTTGTTGGATTTGCTTTTGTTTTCAGACCGTCTCTTTTGTATAATGGATTTGGTTTTTGATTTGATATATGTAATTGTGACACGTCAGCCTCTTGGAGTTGGGGTGTTACAGTTATGGTATCAGAGCAAAGGCTCTTTCTTGTAGAAAACTTAAACGTTAATAATTAAACTTGTGAGGTAATGGGTAGACATGGGGTTAGGATCTAATCTTTTTCCAATCTAAATTCTGGTGCTCACACATATATTTTCATTTCAGATGGCTCCTAAAAGACATGTGAACAACCGCAATAACTCGAATGGTCCCTCTTCTGATGCAAACTTGGAAGCACTGGTTGCTAATGCTGTCAACACTGCTATCTCGGGGATGCTTCCTAACATGATGGCTCAGACTGCTCAAATTGTTTTCCAGCAAATGCAGCAGGCTAATATGGTTGTAAACAAAGGAGCATCGCCTGCTAGAAATGATTCTGGAACACCACCCGCTGGAAATGCTTCTGGAACACCACCCGCTGGAAATGTCACTGGAGCTCCACCTGCCAGTAACGCCACTGGCACACCACCTACCAGAAACGCCACAGGGGCGCCACCTGGTGGGAACCATACAGGAGCACCTCCCGTTGGTGATACACCACCACCCCGTGATGGTATTCATGTTTGGTTGGAACGTTTTCAGAAGCAGAGGCTTAAATCCTTCAGTACTTCTAGTGATCCGGTCGAGGTACAAAACTGGATCAGTCATATTGAGAAATTGTTTGAGGTACTTGGCGTTGAGGACGTATACAAAGTAAGGCTGGCAACATACAAGTTAGAGGATGATGCTCATAGATGTTGGACGAGTGTGAAACAAGCTAGAGGAGGAAATGATTATGCAGCTACACTTCCTTAGGATGAATTACGAGGATTATTTTATGAGGAGTACTTCACCGCTGCTGATCGCACTGAGTATCGTAGACAGTATGCTAATATTAGACAGAGGGATGATGAGCACATAACAGATTTCAAGACACGATTTACTCGGTTAGTGAGTTTTCTTGGGGCATCTGCCGGTCCACCGCATGAGTAGACAGAGAATTTTCAGTGGGCCATATGTGAAAGAGATCGAAAGTTTATACTGAATCACCGGTTTAGAGATATAAATGAAGTGGTTGATGTAGTTAAAAACTTATATAATGATAAATAGAATGGAAAGAAGTCATATGATGATAACCGTAAGCGGCCTAGGGAGAATGACCATGATCAGTCTTCCTCTCATACGAATAAGAATCAGTCTTCATCACCGCGAGACCATCGAAACTGTTTTGATCGCAACAACAACAATAACTCCCGACCATGGAAGAACCGGAATCAGACTCAACAAGCCTCTACTCGTGCTCAACCACCAAATCAGCATCAACCTAATCAGGATCAGAATGCAACCCCTCGGTGTAACACCTGCGGGAAACTTCATAAGGGAGCTTGTCGCCTGGCCAGAGGATTATGTTTTAGATGTGGGCGTGCAGGACACATGACTAGAGATTGCCCTCAGCGTGACCCTCGTACTGATGCTGGAGGGAATCATGCTAAGCCTGCAGCTGGAGGACGAGTCTTTGCACTCACCACAAATGAAGCAGCTAACGCACCAGGTATAATTCTGACCCCTTTAGTTAGGGAAGTATTATATATATGTCTTATCTGATACTGATAGTAAACACCCAGGTATGGTCTCCGGTACCCTTTGAATAGGGAAGCGGGATATTTATGTCTTATTCGATACGGGCGCTACACATTCTGTCATATCTCTTTTGTTTGCTAAGTACTTGATGACTGCACCGACTGCTTTAGAGCACGCTTTGGCTATTACTACTCCATTAGGAGATTCGACTATCATCTCGCATGTTTATAGAGATTGTCCGATCAGAATCGAGTCTATTATTCGTGAAGCTGATTTGTTTCCCATGCAAATGAGTGACTTTGATGTCATACTTGGTATGGACTGGTTAACTCGACATCACGTTACTATTGAATGCCAGACTCGTCGTGTTTTATTTGGAAATCCTTAATGCCCTGAACTCGTTTATCAAGGGACTCAGCCTCGGAAATCGTTGAAAATCATCTCTGAATTTAAGGCTCAGAAGTTCTTATCGCACGGTTGCATGGGATTCCTAGCTTCAGTGAAAGCTACATCTTCTGATGAGCCGAACATATCTGATTATCTGACTGTACGTGATTTTCCTGACGTGTTTCCTAAGGAGTTACCCGAACTTCCACCAGATCGCGAGGTAGAATTCACTATTGATCTTATTCCGGTGCTGAGCCGATTTCTAAGGCACCGTATCGTATGGCACCTATGGAGCTTAAAGAGTTAAAGGAGCAGTTACAGGAGTTACTAGATTTGGGATTTATTAGACCAAGCGTCTCGCCTTGGGGTGCACCGGTGTTATTCGTAAAGAAGAAAGATGGTTCTATGAGACTCTGCATTGACTATAGGGAACTCAACAAGATCACTATCCGTAATCATTACCCTCTGCCTCGTATTGATGATTTATTTGATCAGCTTCAGGGCGCAAAGTGTTTCTCTAAAATCGATTTGAGGTCCGGTTACCATCAGCTAAAGGTCAAGGATTCTGACGTCCCATCGTTCCCGAGCTCTTCCGGCTAAGGAGGATCATGAAGAGCACTTATGAATGATCTTAGATCTATTGAAGAATGAGCAGTTGTATGCCAAATTCTCTAAGTGTGACTTTTGGATACGAGATTTGCAATTTCTAGGTCATATTGTTAATGAGAAATGGATATATGTTGATCCTGCCAAGATTGAGGCGATAAAGAATTGGACTATACCTAAAATGCCGAGCGAGATAAGACAATTTCTGGGATAGTAGGATATTACCGATGATTTATAGAGGGATTCTCTAAGTTCGCACAACCTCCCACAGCCTTGACTCACAAAAGAACAACATACAAATGGAATGAGAGCCAAGAATCGGCTTTTCAATTGTTAATACAGAAACTCTATAGTGCACTAATATTGGCACTGCAAGAGGGAACAGATGATTTCGTGGTGTATTGTGATGCATCCATTTAAGGATTGGGTTGTGTCTTGATGTAATGAGAAAAGGTGATAGCCTACGCCTCGAGACAACTAAAGGTTCACGAGAAGAACTATACCACCCATGACTTAGAATTGGGTGCAGTCATTTTGCCTTAAAGATTTGGAGACATTACTTGTACGGTACCAAGTGCACTATCTACACCGATCACAAGAGTCTTCAACATATCTTCGAGCAAAAAGAGTTGAATATGAGGCAACGACGTTGGGTGGAGCTACTAAACAACTATGATTGTGCTATCAAGTATCAATCGGGAAAGGCGAATGTGGTTGCTGATACCTTAAGCCGGAATGAAACAGCTAAACCCAGGCGGGTGCGAGCTTCACAGCTTACTATCAGTACTCAACTGCCTGAACAAGTTAAGGAGGCACAGATAGAAGCCTTTAAAGCAGAAAATGTTGGTTCTGAGTCGTTAATGGGAATGGATAAACAACTAGTGGTGAAAGAGGATGGAATTCGGTACTTCATGGATAGACTTTGGGTGCCTGCCTATGGAAATCTAAGGGATTTAGTTATGATTAAGGCACACAGATCTAAGTATTCTATACATCCTTGATCCGACAAGATGTACCATGACCTAAAGGCGCACTACTGGTGGCCTAACATGAAGGCGGATGTAGCTACGTATGTGAGCAAGTGTTTGACCTGCTCGAAAGTAAAGGTGGAATACCAAAAACCATCCGGACTGTTGCAACAACCCAAGATACCAATGTGGAAATGGGAACAAATCTCCATGGATTTCATTACCAGGTTACCCCGGACTAATACTGGTTGTGACACGATATGGGTTATTGTGGATCGATTGACAAAGTCTGCTCACTTCCTTGCAATTAAGGAAACTGACAAGATGGAGAAATTAACCCAACTGTACCTTAAAGAGATCGTTTCGAGACACGGTGTACTGATCTCAATTATTTCTAACCGCGACGCTCGTTTCATGTCACATTTCTGGCAATCACTACAGAAATCTTTGGGTACACGATTGGATATGAGTACTGCTTATCACCCACAGACGGATGGCCAGAGTGAGTGTACCATACAGACGTTAGAGGATATGCTACGTGCTTGTGTGATTGACTTCAGGAATAACTGGGAAATTCACCTGCCATTGGTGGAGTTTTCTTATAACAACAGTTATCATACTAGCATACAGGCAGCACCTTTCGAGGCGTTGTATGGGAGAAAATGTAGATCATCAGTTTGGTGGGCGGAAATTGGTGATAGCCAACTGACGGGTCCCAAGTTAATTCATGAGACAACCGAGAAGATTTTGCAGATACAAAACCGTATGGCTGCAGCACAAGACAGACAAAAGAGTTATGCTGACAGGAGACGGAAACCTTTAGAGTTTCATGTTGGTGACAAGGTTTTATTGAAGGTCTCACCACGGAAAGGCGTAGTTCGGTTTGGCAAGCGACGAAAGCTAAATCTGAGGTACGTTGGACCATATGAAATAGTGGAAAAAATAGGTCCAGCTGATGAAACAATTACGCTTTATTGAAGAACCAGTCGAGGTGATGGACCGTGAGGTGAAAACACTTAAGCAAAGCAAGATACCCATAGTCAAAATCTGTTGGAATTCGCGACGTGGACCGGAATTCACGTGGGAACGAGAAGATCAAATGAAGCTTAAGTATCCTCAACTATTCGAAAAGACGATGCCAGCAGACGAAGGTATTGATTTAAATTTCGGGACGAAATTTCTTTCAACATGGGGATGATGTGACAACTCATCCAAAACTCAATCGATTTCGATTTCTATGTGCCAATGCGGTAATTTTCCGTTACCAAAACTCCGTTAGTTCCGTTAAGTCTTGCGTACACATGTCATGAGCACACACTAGTTCTCGTTTAACGTTGGTGACCCGATGGTAATTAATAATGTTAAATTAATTATAATTTACCTCATTATGTGATTGTTGTGTTATGCTTATGTGTTTACGCGATTTAAATGTTAACGGTGAATTTTATCGCGTAACGTGGAAATGTGTGTATTAATTCGTATGTTTTGTGTTTAGTAAAGAAAACATGTAATTATTATTATTAGTCTATATGTTTATTAATCTAGTTAGAAACACTTTTAAAAAGGAGTTAAAAGCTAATTTTTATAAAAATACAAACAACAAGGGCTTAAATCGTAATTATGCAAAATTTAATTAAATAAGACAAAACCCTAGCCTCCCCAACACCCATCGGCCGCGACTTCATCCCCATACCCCCTCCCTTTGCGATTTCAACAAAGAACAAGCAAGAAAGCATCGGATTTGATCGATTTCAAGGGTTGCAACAAGTTAGAATAATCAAATACAAGCCATTACACGTTTAAAGGCTAGAATTTTACAAGTTTTGAGGAGTTTTCTATTTGGCCAAACCCTAATTCGTGTATAGGTGTTCATGATGTCGAATTTTGGTCAATTGATGATGTTATCATGTTAGTTAGATTGTATACATGTTAGTTAACGTCGGATATGCAAGAAAGTTACGTTTTTGATGAATTGTTCATGAACTTTGATTCAAGATAAAGCCTAATTCGAAAGTTGATGTGATTATATGAGATTGATGATTGTATGATGATTATATGATGTTAGTTAGGTTGTATGAATGCTAGATTACATTTGATCATGAAGGTTAGTGAATTATGATGTTTGGATGTATGTATGATAGATTGATGATATGGATGCTAGAAAACTAAGAATGAATGTTGTAGTTCATAGATTTCAAAAAGTAGAAACTTTTGATCATGAAGGTTAGTGAATTATGATGTTTGGATGTTGTTGATCATGCTTAGATGTTGATACCAACTTGAATTGGTGTATTATTATTGAATTCATGAATACATTGGGTGTTTGATAGATTTTGGGATGTGCTTTCCCAAAAGGGAAACTTTATTTGCACAAAGTTTGAAAGATTATAGTTTGAGCATGTTTGGGATATTAGGAGCATGTTTGTATGTTCATGGATGATTTCTAATATGATAGAATATGTTAATTTAGTTGTATGGAATGCTTGGATGATTATGTGTGATGTATGGACTTTGATGATCATGTATGATGTTGATGGTTGATTAGTAATTAAGACATCATGTTTGGGACTGGAAATGAATTATTGTGGTGTATGTTGAATGCAATGAATATGGTTAATGAATATGATTGTGATCATCATACACGCGTGCGAATCTGAGGCCCCTACTTAGTAGGATTGGCAGGGTTTAAGATGTGAAGTCGTGAGTGGCTTCACATGGCATGTAGTGCGTGATTTGATCTTTGTGTGGCGTGTTAGTTATGTTATAACTGGTGGGCATGTTAATTGTTTGTCCTCTAGAAAGATTAACATGATTAGTGTATTGTAAGTGTATTTTTTTAAAAGAATATGTTTATGCCATATGTGAGAAATGATAGTACGTTAGTGAGATCAGTTGCATACTTCACACATTAATAAAGTCTGACATGATCAGATATGATGTGTAGACAATATCATGCTACTATACTGAAAAAGTAAATTCTTGTGATCACACTAAATCTTAATGCTTGTGTGTATTCATCTGAGTACTTTTGAGATGTTTTGGCTTATCAGATTGATTGCTTGTTAAGTTACACCACTCACACTTGTTGGTAATGTGATAAATCATGAGATCTGTTACAAGCATCATATCACTTCTCTGTTATGAGTCATCATAGACCTGAAGTACAGAGATATCCTTTGTTGTAAGTCATTACAGACCTGGATTCTCTCCTTGATGAAAAAGATGCCAATGTGCACAAACTATTCAAATGAATAGTTAGAGCTGATCAAATGGTTATCCATGATCATTCTCTATTAATTTCTCTGGTGATACATATGTTTCAGGTAATAAGTTGAGTATGTGTTCTTTCTTGCATGTCATGATGAGAGTTAAGCTCTCTTAGTCTCTGTATGATTTACATCATGTCATATCTAAATCTACCCTAATCAATCCAAGAATTGAAAAAGTAAGTGAGTTGATAATTTGTCAAAAACACTCATTTCTGTCCTTAGATCTTGTGTCTCCTTTGCTATGGTATCATTGACCTGGAACACACTTGATCAAGATTTATTCATTGTTTATGACTATTCACAATTTTTTTTAATGTGCTGATCTTCATTAATATGATCTCACTGTAGACATTAATTCTTTTGTTTATATTAGATTTTGATTCTGCTTTCACTTTGATTTTATGCATGTTTTCTGTGTGTGAAGGCAATGTAACAATGAGATGGCTGATCTTATTATGTTACCTTAGGAAACTTATAAGTTTTTCAAACTTAAAAGTTTAAGGGGAGTAATAAATGGAAGAGTTGTTCTCAGAAAATCAAAATCAAAGTTAAAATGTTGAATTGAAAGGATGATGCTATATGTTCAAAGTGTATGTGAATTTGAAAATGTAACTTTTGAAAATGATAATATGAACCTATATAAATTTGCAAGTGGAAATGCTTTTTTAAAAAGTTGAAAAATAGATAATTGATTTTGTTTTGAGACTAAAATGAAGGGACAAAATAAATTTTAAAAGTTACACAACAAGTGAAGAATTAAAATTGTTAAAAATAAAAAATTGAGTGTGCATAATGCAAAAAGTTCAAATTTGAGGGACTAAAAGGTAAATTTTGGAAAATTTAAAATTATGCTTAAAATGTTTAAATGTTAGTATGAAATATTACTAATATGTTTAAACAGTATGTAGGAGAAGAATTTGGAAAACACAAGTGTAAGACTCATGAAAGTCAACTCATGCGCCTAAATAGTGTGCATACGTCTAAATAGGAGCATGGTGAACTTTCAGGAATTATACAAGTGTTTGGGCGTTTTTCATATTCCCATGCACATAAACAGTTGTAATAAGTCCATGATTTTAACCAAGTGTTTGGGCGTTTTACACAAACCTATGCGCCTAAACAGTGATAATGAGTCTGATTTTAACCAAGTGCTGGACGTTTGAAATGTCTCATGCGTCTACACAGTGTTGAAATGTTTCAAGAGTTACAAGTGTTAGACGTTCCAGGAACTTCATACGGCTGAACAGTGCAAAAGCGCCTAAACAGTGCTGCCTCTGAATAGTTCTCATGCGTCTGAGTCAAAACGCACAAACAGTGCTCATGCATCTCAGTATTTTGTGAATTTTAGGGTTTCATACGCACAAACAGTGCTCATGCGTCTAAAATTTCACTTAATATAAATTGAACACTTACACTTGTTTCTCATTCACACTCAAAATTCTCCAAAAACAATTCTCTGAACTATTGACTCTTAGTCGTCATCTAAGTCTCAGATTCTCAGTGATTGCAACAAATCTTGTTGATTATTAGATATTATTTGGGTCTATAAATGTAAGTTTGTGATTCAAATCAGTAGATTTTGGTTGAAACATGATGATTGGCATAGGCGTTCGACAGCTATTTGGGCGTTCGAAAACTATAACATTCAAAGTTTAAATAATCAAATCTTAATCATACCTAAAATTGACTCTGAATTGTTGATATATATCAAATTTCGAGCAATTTGATATATAAGTCATCGACAAAAATTGTAAATGATATTGATTATATATCGATCAGTCAGGTCTTCGAAGGAAGAAGAAGAAGATGAACAGACAGAAGTCAAATTTTGAACAAAAATAAAAATAAAAAAATTTATTAACAAAAAAAGTAGATAAATCAGAATTCAAATGCTTGATAATAGATACAAAATGAATAAATTTTAAGATTTCACAAATTAAATTCATAAGTCAAAAGTCAAAATCAAAAGTCAAAATTGAATTCAATATTACAAAATTGCAAATTCATATGTAAAATGTTCTAATATTCTTTTTCTCTATGTTTTGCAGATGGCAGCTTTGAAGTTTGAGCCTAAACCTAATGTTGCTGCTTTCTTAGATGATGAAAACAGAGAAGCTGTTGGTTATGAAGAAATTATACGATTTTTGTTAAGATCAAAATATGTCTATGCAATGTGTGCAAGACCAATGATTAATGCAAGATTAATCAAAATATTCTGGAGAACAGCAGAAGTAGAAAGAGATGAAGAAGGGCATAAAGTTGTAAGAGCTTTTGTTACATCAGATAAAATACTTGAAGTTTCTGAACAAGCAATTAGAACAGCTCTTAAACATGGTGAAAATGACCCAGAAGACTTATCTGAGTATACTTTCAATGAATGTAGATATGTATTTCTACAAATGGGTCATCCTGATCACTTCCCTAAGAAACAATTCTTCAGAGCAAGAGTATATAAACACTGGAAATTATTGTGTTATATATTCCAACATTGCATGTCTAAAAGAAGTGCTAGTTGGGATTCATTCCCAGTGCACATTGCATCTCCTATCATTGCTTTAGCCACAAACAAAAGATTTAACATGGCAAAGTGGATAATGAATGGATTCATATTCAATCTTGAAAGAGGAAAGATAAACAAATACTTTATGTATCCAAGATTTCTCCAACTGCTTATTAATGAAGAGAATCCGGATTTATATGTTGAAGGAGTTAAAGGAGATAAGTTGCAATTAGAGCACATGTCTGATGTTGTGTATAAGAGACTTGCTCTGATTACCGGTGCTCAAAACATTCCATTATTTGATTATATAAGGAATGTAGCTATGGATGAAGTAGACATCAATCAACAACACTGTCATTTATCTGAAGATGAACCAATATGATTGATGATGATGATGAAGAAAGTGATGACGAAGATACTGAGAGCTCATCAGAAGATGATAATGATGATAATGATGATGATGATGATGGTAATGATGGGGCAACCGAAGCACATCAAGAAGAAATAGATGAAAGGAATGATGATGATAATGTCAATGAACCACAGAACTTAGCTGAAGAAACTATTGATGCTGATATTCATGCTGATTCTATACATGAAGAAGATTCACAAAATCAAACTTTTGATTTTGATTTCATGAATGATATGTTATATGAACCAGTGTTTCAAGCTGAAGTGAATTAAGAAGTTGAAGAAATTCCGGTTAGTACAACACACAATGTGTCAGTACAAACAGAGGAGATAGTTGATATTGATGAGATGGAGAACTTGAAAGAAGAAAATTTAATTAAAGAGAAAGAAATTAAAGAATTGAAAGTTGAGAATGAAAGATTGAAAGAGATGAATATAACTCTTTATAAGGAAATTCAAAAGTTAAAGGATGAGAATTCAAAGTTGAATGAAGAAAATTTATTGAAAGATGAAAAGCTTGTGAGCTATGCAAAAGATAAAGAAGATGTCATAAAAAATTTTGAAGTTATGATAAAGGATTATGACATTCTTGAAAAAATATTTCAAGAAATTATCTGAGGAAAATGAAAAATTGAAACATGAATTAATAAAGGAAAAAGAATCTCAAAAGCCTATTTCACCGGATCAAATGATAAATGCTGAGATGATTGTTAAAGAGATTCTTGAGGTGCTCAAAGGCAAAAGGAAAATTGATGATGTAGTAGATACAACTTTAACTGAGTCATCTTCAAATGTACAAAGAATAGAAGAAAATGTTGAAGAGCAAAACGTTCAAGAACAAATTGAAGCCTTAGAAGACATTGAAGAAGGTTACAATGATGACTGGTATGATGAAGTTTTAGATGAAGAAGACATAGATGAAGCTCAATTTGTATCAAATTTCTCTTCACAAGAACCAATTCAAGATCAAGATGAAATTCCACAAGACTTTGAAGATAGATACAACTACCTTATGAAGATGAAATACAATAGAGTATTTTTGGATGGACTGACTGTTTCCCAAATAAATGATGAATATGAGAAATGCATTACCGCAGAGTCAGTTGCTCCTGTTGATCCAAATGAGATTGTAATAGAACATGGTGAATGGAATAGAGCTAAAGAAAGTATTAATGTAGAAGAATTATCAAGCTATGAGCTGCACCATCCTGATTCTGATGATATGAGTATTCCAGCTTTAAGGTCTTGGTTGCAAGCTAGGAATTACCCATGGAGGAAACTGAAAAGATTACAATCTGTATCTTTGAGGAATCTTGTTAGAAGCTTTCAAGAAACTGAAAAACAATCGAAGAAGATGATCATTCTTGATACTAACAATCCTCAATAACTTGAGATTACAAAAAGAACAAGAATGTTAAAGCCTCAAGAGATTAAACAGATGGCAAGAAAATCAGATGCTCATGATAGCAGAAAAGATTTGATTGAAATGTTTTCTGATCCTGAAAGACAAGCATATAAAGCCACATCTGAACAAAGAAAAAATTTTGATAATGTATTACTGTAAAATCCAAGAATCGTCAACAGGAATTATCAGTGTCAATCGATGTCAAGTCAATGTTTGCGGAATTAACGTTGATTTGGTTTAAATGTGTTAAACAACTTTAAATATCAAATAAAAGATCAAGAACACACGTAACAAAACACAATTAATAATTAACCAGTATTTTATTATAATGTGTTAATGATTACAAAAGAATTGAATGAACGATATCAAAGAATGCTATGATGTTATGGTTGCTAAGGTTTGAGTGAAAGACTTTGGTGATTGTTGTATTGCTATTGCTGTTCTCAATCAATCAATCGTCTAACTCAATCGTGTTTAAATCGAAACCTAGGATCCATATATATAGACAGAGGTGTTTCAATTATAGGAAACACCGGCTCTCTTGGGATTTGATTTGTTTCTGTTAAGGAATCATCGGATTTCTCGGGATTCACATAACCGCCTTGTTGACTTGTTGACTTGTTGACTTGTAGACTTGTTGACTTGTACCACTTGTATAATACAAGTGTTTGGACTCCGCAGGAATATTGTCTTCAGTAGTAATTTTGTTCTTCCGTAGATATTGTTCTTCCGAAGGTAACTTGTTCTTCCGAATGTATCTTGTTCTTCCGAAGGTAACTTGTTCTTCCAAAGGTAACTGGTTCTTCCGAAGGTAACTTGTTGTTCCGAAGGTAACTGGTTCTTCCGAAGGTAACTTGTTGTTCATCCGCAGAAGATCTTTGGATGTATAATTACTTGTAAGAAATATATCTACGGAAGAACAAAATGTTCATCCGTAGATGTTTCTTACACTTGGTCAATTTCACAAATTGACCAATTATAATGTTTGTTCCTGCAACCATACATAAACCAACACATATATAAATGGGTTAACCTATATATTTAATGCATATATAATAATGAAATACAAAAATTCATTACAGATATTAATTCAAGTACTAAGCCTATACATTATGACTAGATCTACTGATTCTAGACCTAACAATACTCCCCCTTAGGCTTAGATACTTGCAATCAGTTCTTCAAAACTGAAAGATCCTTGACTCTGGCAATAATTTTGTTGTAGAAGTAAGAAACAGCAGTCCTCTGATCATCATACTTGTAGTTGATCTTTATCTTGCTGAACTTCTTCAGAGTCTCATAACTGATTCCTAGAACATCTTCCTCTGTAGTGAGTGTGTCTAACACCTTGTTGTTATTCACCACTTCTAGCTCATCTTGTTCTGAAATTCTGAGTTCTGTTACTTCATCAAAAGTTGTTCCCTTCAGCAGTCCAGCATTGAACCTTCTTCTTTTGTATGCTTTGGCATGTAGTTTGTCAATTACTTGAATCACATGGGCATGCAGGAACAGATCATTTTGTGCTTTTTCATCAGTCAGCTTAGGAAAGAATTTGTCATTTAGATATGAAGTGTAGCTGGGATGGAGTAGTTTGATTTCAACAGGATCAAAGATCCTGATCTTCTCAGCTTTCTTGTTCTCAGCATTTCTTAGTAGGACTAACTCCTTTGTCTTCTCAACATAACCCCATTCAGTGATTGGGTATGTGAATTGAGTCCCTTCAATGCATTTGAGTGCTGCTTTGTTTCTGTTGTTGTAGCCAACCCTCTTCAAGAATTCATCATCTACATGTTCTGAGGCATTGGACTTGTATCTTTTGAGCCCTTTGATTCTCTTCTGATGTTCTATATCTTCTCTTTTAGCTTCTATCTGTAGGATTCTGTGTGCCCAAGACACTTAGAATATTGATGTGGTTAGTACGTCATGATCCAAGTCGGGTTATACCCAATAACAAGCTTAGCAAACACCAAATAATATTTAATTGATGATGTGATCATGCAATAAAATATTAACACCAATTTAGAAAATGGGTTTTCTAAACAAGTTGCATATGACATGGAACAATTTATTAGGATATTTTGTTCAATTATATTATTTGTAATGTTATTTGCATTAGTTAGATGACATTACAAATTAAAATGGCTACATATGTTATACAATTAATTGGTTAGTTGTATACATTTACTAAGAGATACCAAGTTATAAGACCATTGTAATGTGGTAGTGTCTAAAATAAAAAGGGGGAAACTCATTCAAACCCTTTTATTTTGGCCGCCCCTTCTTGGTCTTCTATTGGACCACTTTTGTTGATTAGATACAACAATTAAGGGGTCTCATAACTTGCCTCTTGGACCAGCCATTTGAAACACACACATGCAAAAGAACTCTCTCTCTTTCCCCTCTCTAGTTTCGAAACAAGACAGGAAGAAGAAGTGTTTTCAGCAGCTTGTTTGGTGTTTAATCCTAGCATACAAGGTGTTTTGCATAGTGCTTGGGGTATACTAGCTTGAGGAGTCCTCCATTGGAGTCTTGGCCAAAAGAACAGCATCAAAAACCCATTTTGGTCGACATTTGCTGCTGGAACAAGGTAGTTGTCACAGCTTGTTCTAGCTGTGATTTTATGTACGATTTTGTATGTTCATAGCTTGTTCCATTCATATATTTAAGATCCTTATGTTTGGGTTTGTTTTTTCACCTAAAAATGGTCACCTAAGAATATGAAATTTCAGCTTTAAAAATCGTTTTTTAAAGCATTATATCCGCTGCGTTTTTCAGAATGTTTAAAGGTTAACATGGATTTTATGTTCTATCAAACCCTTCAATGGCATCAAGAGCCGGTTATATGGATGGCTTGCTTGATTCATCTTTTGAAATTGGTTTTAAAAGATGATATTAGACATGTTATAGGCTGGTTTTGGGCTGAAATATTATGTCTTATTGAAATCCCCAACTTTCAAGGTTACATCACACATGCTTGTGATTAAACCTTGAAAGATATGTATGTTGATATGTTGATTGTTTGGACAATATTTAAAACCAAAATTTCAGTTTATGTTGGCTGAAATTTGAAGGTTTTAAGTGGGGATTAATGATATATTTTGATGATTTGATCATTGGTTTGTAAAGTGCATAACTAGCTTGTGGCCTTGTGTTGTTTGGATGATTCAAGTGGTTGTTTTATTCATTCAATTTGGTTGTAATATTTGTGTTTATTCATTTGGGTTGTAATTATTCATTCATTTGGTTATGTAATAATAGATTAGGTTCATTTCCTTTACTAGAAAAATGTATTAGGATACAATTTTGTAAAAGGAAGATGTACAAGATCAAGACCCAAAGATGGACACAAAGACACAAGAAACATGGAGCATTTGGATGCGGTTTCTAGTGGGAGGTTCTTGGAACTTTTATGATATGTTTGACCCTTAGAAAGACCATAGACAACACTTGTGATGGCAACAAGTGTTGTTCAACATAAGGGCTATGGTTATGCACATATGATTGTTAATGTTTATGCTTGGTTGATTGTTTGTTGTCTTGATTGTTTGGTTGATATTTGGATATTCAAAGCAAACTAATTAACAAACTTAACAAGCTGAAAATTGATGGTTCTTAAAGGTTAATAAAAGGTTATTAAAATTATTTAATGATTTTAAGGATTAAAATAGGTTTTAATCAAAGAACCATAAGGTACCTTGTATTTGAAAGCATGCAAATACAAGTACATAGAGTTTTCTAAACTAGAATTTTGAAACCTCTAAACTTTTTTTTTACAAACAAGATCAACACCGTCCTTTTACACAACACTTGAGTCACTTGGGAACTCTTAGTGGGATAAAGGTCACCTAACCATTTTGAGGGAACTTGTGACTTGAGGTGAGAATGCCTTATTTGTGGGATAAAGGTCACCTAACCACTTGTTTTGGCAAACTCACACGTGGGTGTAAGTAGGGTGTCTTGATTTGCAATCATGTCAAATGGATCACCTACGATGTGGTTTCCAAATGGTGTTGATGGGATTAACATGCCGACTTTACATATGATGTTTTAAGTCGATCCCATATTTCTAGAAGTTGCAAATGGTTGCAATCGTCAAACGTTGACCACCTTATTAATTTAAAACGTGGGATAAAGGTCACCTAACCACAATTTAAATGTAATGTTGGGTTCTAGATTTTAATATGAAAAGACCTTAAAGGCATTAAATATTAAAATTAGCAATATCGAAAATACTAAAATTGATCTTTGTTAAATTTTGTAGATGGCCACCAATAATGAAAATCACGATAACTCGTCCGCGTCAAACCAATCACTACGAGCGATCCTCCAAAAGGAACGTCTAAATCATAACAACTTTATTGATTGGTATCGAAACTTGAGAATTGTTCTCAAGCAAGAGAGAAGATCGTATGTTTTAGACGACCCTATCCCCGATCAACCTAACGAGGATGATGAGGAGGCCTTTAATGATTGGCTGAAATACACTGAGGACTCCGTCCAAGTGTCTTGTCTCATGCTAGCGAGCATGACTCCGGATCTTCAAAAGGAGTATGAACATCACGGAGCTTATGACATGATAACCCAGCTGAAGGAAACGTTCCAACAGCAAGCGAGGGTTGAGCGCTTCGAAACGGTTCGAGCACTCCATGCATGTCGTATGGACGACAACCAATCTGTTTCATCTTATGTTCTTAAGATGAAAAGTCATATTGACCGCCTCGAGAGGCTTAACTGTCCCGTCTCAAAGGAATTGGCCACGGATTTGATCCTTAATGGCCTTACCAAGAAGTTTGAGACATTCGTGTTGAACTACAACATGAATGCATGGGACAAAAGCATTGGTGAACTTCACTCAATGCTCAAAACGGCCGAGGCGGCCATGGGTAAAAGGGTTTTACCCGTTCTCACCATCAATGAAGGTGGGAACAACAAAAGGCCTCATCCCGCACCCAAGGCAAAGGTTGCCAAGGGTAAGGGACATGTGTGGGGAAAGGGGAAAGGGGTGGTAAGGGTACCACCCAAACCACAAGAGAAGAAGCAAAAGGTTGCTACAAATGACCCATGCTTCAAGTGTGGGGAGATAGGACATTGGGCAAGGAATTGTCCTGTCCATCTCCAAGAGTTGAAAGCAAAGAGGGATGCCGGGCAGACCTCAGGTACAATATACATGATACATATTGATCTTAATGTTACATCTTCAAACACATGGGTATTGGATACCGGATGTGGAACTCATATTTGCAATTTGTTGCAGGGGTTCACAAGAAGTAGGGACTTCAAGAAAGGGGATGTTAGCCTCTTCATGGGCAATGGAACTAAAGTCTTAGTTGAAGCTCGTGGGGACTACATCCTAAGACTTCCAAGTGGCTTGGAAGTTATTTTGAAGAATGTTTTGTATGCTCCTAGTTTGACTAGGAACATTATTTCTGTATCTCAATTAAGACATTATGATTATGTATTATCCTTTATTGAAAATGATATTCATGTTTCTTTAAATGGTATGTTCTATTTTAAAGCTATTCCAATTAATGGTATTTATGAATTGGTTCATGAAAATACTTTAAATAGTTCATTGTACCAAACTAACACCAAGAAACTCAAGTTGGACTTGAGTGATACCTATCTTTGGCATTGTCGTCTTGGTCATATAAACAAGAAACGTTTACAAACACTTCAAAAGAATGGTCTTTTAAAAACAAATGAATGTGATTCATTTGGTGTTTGTGAATCTTGTTTACAAGGTAAGATGACTAAGGCACCCTTTAGTGGAACTACCGAAAAGGCAAAAGATTTATTAGGAATCATACATTCGGATGTATGTGGTCCTTTTAAGCCAATGACTAGGAATGGTGAAAGATACTTCATTACCTTTACCGACGATTATAGTCGCTATGGGTATGTGTACTTATTAAGGCACAAAGATGAAGCTTTTGAAATGTTCAAAATCTTCAAGAATGAAGTTGAAAATCAACTCAACAAGTCAATTAAAGTTCTCCGTAACGATAGAGGAGGTGAATACCTAAGTGATGTTTTTCAAGATCATCTTAGGAGTTGTGGGATTGTCTCACAACTCACTCCACCTGGAACACCACAACATAATGGTGTATCTGAAAGGAGGAATCGAACCTTATTGGATATGGTTCGATCTATGATGGCTAGAAGCTCATTACCTCTATCATTTTGGGGTTTCGCTTTGCTCTCCGCGGCCCGTATTCTAAATATGGCCCCAACCAAAAAGGTGGAAAGGACACCTTTTGAGATATGGCATGGAAGAGTTCCATCCCTATCATACTTAAGGGTTTGGGGATGTGAGGCTTATGTTAAGACTCCCACCCCAAACAAATTGGAAGTCCGATCCACCAAGTGTATCTTTATTGGATATCCTAGAGATTCTATGGGATATTATTTCTATGATCCACTGGAACAAAAGGTGTTTGTTGCCAGAAAGGGTGAGTTCTTAGAAGCAAAGTTCCTTATGGAAGGAGCTAGCAGTAGAACAGTGGATCTTGAGGAAGATCAAGAACCACAACCCGATGCACGTTTGGTTGAAACTAGCACTCAACATGAGGATGTTGAAGATGATCAAATGGTTGATCAATACACACAAAACGTTCGCAGAAGTGGTAGAACTAGTAATCCACCTGAAAGATACGGATTTTTCATGGATGGATGCTATATGGTAGATTCAGATGAACCAACCACATACCATGATGCAGTGTCCAATTTGGATTGTGACAAATGGCTTGAGGCCATGAACGTTGAGATGCAATCCATGTATGACAATCAAGTTTGGGAACTTGTTGTACCACCTCTTAATTCCAAAGTAGTTGGAAGTAAGTGGGTTTTCAAGAAGAAAACCGATATGCATGGAAACTTGGATACTTATAAAGCTAGACTTGTAGCAAAGGGTTTCACTCAAACTCAAGGGGTTGATTATGATGAAACCTTCTCACCTGTAGCGATGCTAAAGTCTATAAGGATATTGTTTGCCATAGCTGCTCATTATGATTATGAGATTTGGCAAATGGATGTCAAAACTGCTTTCCTAAATGGATATCTTGAGGAAGATGTCTATATGGTTCAGCCTGAAGGTTTTGTCGATCCAAAACATCCTAATAAAGTATGCAAGTTAAAGAAATCAATCTATGGATTGAAACAAGCATCGAGAAGCTGGAATCACCGTTTTGATGAGGAAGTAAAGAAATATGGCTTCATCAAAAACGCTGATGAGGCTTGTGTGTATAAGAAGGCTAGTGGGAGCACAGTAACTTTCCTAGTATTGTATGTTGATGACATACTACTATTTGGAAATGACATTCCAACCTTGGAAGGTGTAAAAACCTGGCTTGGAAGTTGTTTTTCCATCAAGGATCTTGGTGAAGCCGCCTATATTCTAGGAATAAAGATCTATAGGGATAGATCAAGGCGGTTGATTGGTTTGAATCAAAGTGCATACATTGATAAGATCTTGAAAAGGTTCAAGATGGTGAACTCTAAGAAAGGTACCGTACCTATTCAAAGAGGAACGATATTGAGTACGACTCAATGTCCAAGCTCAAAGGATGAGCAAGATAAAATGAAGGCAATCCCATATGCATCTGCTATTGGATCCATCATGTATGCAATGATATGCACTCGACCGGACGTGTCATGCGCTTTGAGCATGACAAGCCGTTACCAGCAAAATCCTGGAAACAGTCATTGGATGGCTGTTAAGAACATACTTAAGTACCTAAGGAGGACAAGGGATATGTTCCTAATTTATGGATCTGGTGACGAGGAACTCGTTGTAAAAGGTTACACGGATGCGAGTTTCCAAACCGATCGTGATGATTCTCGGTCACAATCGGGATACATTTTCATTCTAAATGGAGGAGCTGTCTCTTGGAAGAGCTCCAAGCAGGATGTGGTGGCTCTATCGACTACAGAATCAGAATACGTTGCCGCCTCATTGGCAGCTCAAGAAGCTGCATGGTTGAAGAAATTCATTGCCGATCTAGGGGTAGTCCCTTCCATTCAGGACCCCCTAGAGATCTTTTGTGATAACGAGGGTGCGATTGCACAAATCAAGGAACCCCGTGCTCATCAAAAGACTAGGCACATTGAGCGGAGATTCAACTACATACGAGATGAAGTTGAAAAGGGAAAGATATGTATTCGCAAAGTTCACACTGATCAAAACATTGCGGATCCTCTCACGAAGCTCCTTGAAAAGGCAAAGCATGAATGTCATACTTGTGCCATGGGACTTCGATATTCTAGTGTGGATTTGATCTGTAAACTTTGTATTTGGATATGTGGAACTCTTTATTATTTGAATAAAAATATTTGGTTATAATGTTTCAATTAATGTTCCAATTTAGCATGTTTAATCCATGAGTAAATTGTTTACTCTAAAATGTCCGTAGTCGCTCATACTTGTGGGAACAAGTGTGAAAGTAAGATTATTATGAACTTGGATTGGTTGATATTCATAAGGATGAATATAGAGCAATGGGTTGCTGCCAAGGTTCATAGATATTTGTGGGATACAAATATTGGACTAACCCGCATCTCAAATTTTACTACATGGAATCTTATTGATTGATCATAAGTAAATTTGAGTAAAGGCGAATATCATTTGGTATCCTCAGACCTGAGACACATATTGGATTTTGATATTCACCAAGTATTACACCTTGAGCCTATTCTTCACTGTCCTGAAATAGTGGACAGTACATAAGGATATGTTCAGGTATAACACGAGGTGTTTGTGAGAAACGTATGTAGTCAAGATGGAATTTGTTCCTCTTATTCGTTGAGAGTTAGATGTCTAAGGCCTGATTAAGTTAAATCAACAAGGAATGATCATTCTGTGTCCTTGGATTTAACATGACATCTGTAACAAAAGGATAGATGATTGATTCACCTAAATCATTTCAAGTAGGGCACTTGAAAGGGATGATGTTATTGAATGGCTATAAGTCATGCGTATTAAGGGTAGTAAACCGTTGTTAGGCGGTATTTACTGCTTGCATCAATCTTCTATGAATCTTGGGCAAGTGGGAGATTGTAGGATTCTGTGTGCCCAAGACACTTAGAATATTGATGTGGTTAGTACGTCATGATCCAAGTCGGGTTATACCCAATAACAAGCTTAGCAAACACCAAATAATATTTAATTGATGATGTGATCATGCAATAAAATATTAACACCAATTTAGAAAATGGGTTTTCTAAACAAGTTGCATATGACATGGAACAATTTATTAGGATATTTTGTTCAATTATATTATTTGTAATGTTATTTGCATTAGTTAGATGACATTACAAATTAAAATGGCTACATATGTTATACAATTAATTGGTTAGTTGTATACATTTACTAAGAGATACCAAGTTATAAGACCATGTAACATTGTAATGTGTCTAAAATAAAAAGGGGGAAAACTCATTCAAAACCTTTTATTTTGGCCGCCCCCTTCTTGGTCTTCTATTGGACCACTTTTGTTGATTAGATACAACAATTAAGGGGTCTCATAACTTGCCTCTTGGACCAGCCATTTGAAACACACACATGCAAAAGAACTCTCTCTCTTTCCCCTCTCTAGTTTCGAAAACAAGACAGGAAGAAGAAGTGTTTTCAGCAGCTTGTTTGGTGTTTAATCCTAGCATACAAGGTGTTTTGCAATAGTGCTTGGGGTATACTAGCTTGAGGAGTCCTCCATTGGAGTCTTGGCCAAAAGAACAAGCATCAAAAACCCCATTTTGGTTGACATTTGCTGCTGGAACAAGGTAGTTGTCACAGCTTGTTCTAGCTGTGATTTTATGTACGATTTTGTATGTTCATAGCTTGTTCCATTCATATATTTAAGATCCTTATGTTTGGGTTTGTTTTCACCTAAAAATGGTCACCTAAGAATATGAAATTTCAGCTTTAAAAATCGTTTTTAAAAGCATTATATCCGCTGCGTTTTTCAGAATGTTTAAAGGTTAAACATGGATTTTATGTTCTATCAAACCCTTCACTATCAGCACATCATCTTTAAATTTTGTCTTCAACTTTCCCACTAGAGTTGAGAAATCTCTTCCTCTAGGGTGAATTGGATAATTGTTGATGATTAAACTTTGAAGATCTTTGATGTCATTCTCTGGCAGACTCACCACTGAGAGTACATCATGGAAGTATTCAACTCTTCCAGATGTTCTTTTAATAATGGCACAATCCCAGTCTGGATCATATTTCCAGGCCATGATCTTGTTTTCTTCCACAGAGCTGGGAGTTGTGAGGTGGTCTATCAGTTGAATTAGAGTGGACTTCTGCTTGGTTATCTCTCTAACTGTAGTCCCAAGTGGCCATACTTTGCCAGGTATTACTTCTCTTGGCTCTCTGATCAATTTCTCCTTTCCTTTGTGCTGATCTTTAGGTTCAACTGTTATAGGTTCAGCAGGAAATTTGCTTTGTTCCTCATAAGATGCATGTGGAGCTTCAGTTCTGAATCTTACTCCAGTATCTAGCTCAACTTTCATCACATGCTCCATCATCCTTCTGAGTTCCCCTACTGATCTTCCTTTAAGCTCATGAGGTTTGTAATTATGGCCTTGTAACCAGCAAGTCATGTTGTATTTGCTCAGCTTGGCTGTGTCACAATGTCCCAACTCCTTCTTTGTATTCTGAATGGATTGAAAGGTGCTGAAGGCTTCATAATCACAATTTGGAATCATAAAGCATGCAAGCTCAAATTCTTTTAACAGATTCTTCATCTCAGTCATGTTTAGTCTCTCAACCATGTCATAAGGGAAACCATGATTTATAAGTGTCATGAACATGGTTGATTCAGGCCTCTCTTCTAATATGTCACTTGTAGTCAGAAGATCATCAGCCTTTGAGACTTCTTGTTCTGGTGGAGAATCTCCTTTGATTAGTTCTTCCCACTCTTCATCACTTTCATCTTCTTTCTGAGAGATAGGCTTCACAGTAGATAAATCTATTGAAGGGGTGTGTTCAGGAGAGGTCAGCTTTTGTTTCTTGGAGGCACTTTCATCAATAGTTATCTTCTTCTCAGCAGTACCAAGATACTTTCTTTTCCTTGAGTACAGGATCATCTCTTTTGATGCCTCAGGAGATTGTTTTGTTTGTGCAGTTGAAGCCTTAGCATTAGATTCCAATGTACTGATCTTCAATTTCAGCTGCTCAATCTCTTCTTCTTTTCTCTTTATCATATTTGACTGAACAGTCATAGTGCTAAATGCTTGTTCAAACTTCATCATGATCTTTTCCTTTTCTTTCTTCTCAGATTCTGCTGACTCTTTAAGCTCAGCTTCCTTATCCAGTAAAGCATCAATGACTTCTTTATCACTTTGAGCATCTTCTCTCAGTCTTTTTATTCTTGCTTGTTGTCTCATCAACTCTTCATCCTTTTCTTTGATCATTCCCTTCAGTTCTTGTATTCTCTCCTTTCTTTTGTTTGATTTGAGTACCAGCTTGTTGTACTCAGCAACCAGATAGCTCTTGCTGACAGGGATGTCATTATCACTTAGATCATCTTCATTATAAGCAATAACATCAACATGTTCTGCTGCTGCATCTACTTCCTGATGCTGAGACTCAATCTCATCATCTTTAACTTCCTCTTGCTCAACACTTGCTGAGCTTGACTTTGGTTCAGTTGCTTGATCTACATGCTTTTGATTAGTTTGTTGTTGTTGATGATCAGTCACTGGAGATACTTGTTCAGTTTCATTTGAATGCATAAGGGATTCAGTTTTGGATAATGACAGTTTATGTAACACCCGGCCTCTCATACCAACAATATTGTCCGCTTTGCCCACGAGGAGCTCACGGATTTGCTTTTGGTTGCCCGGGTGAAAACTTCTCAGGGAGGTCACCCATCCCTGGATTGCTCCCACCTAAGCACGCTTAACTGTGGAGTTCTCCTCTCATCCATAACTAATACGCCCAAAACGCGTTGTTGATATTAGAGGCCAGACATTCTTTATGAACCAGGAATCTCTCCTGTCCACGGCCGATGTGGGATATGTGTAGGGTGTCACAAGCACCCCGTGTTTGGACTCATCGTCCTCGATAAGCCCGAGAAGTCACCATCCTTGGTGAGGTATGTCCCACATCCCGAACGACACAGGAGTGGCTCTGATACCAATCTGTCACACCCTCAAATTCCACAAACGGGGTATTACCGTTAGGCGTGTGACTTCCAGGATCTCAGCCACTAGTTACACCAAACGACACGTTAATTATAAAACATAATATTCAAATTAAATAAAGTTTCTTAAAATCAGAATTAAATACGAAACATGAAAATAAGTGCGGAAGCGTATAAACCATAACTTAAACGGCGCAAACACGCGCAAACCAAATAAATATAATTTATAGAAAAATGTAGATTGTTCATTTGACTCTACGATGATAAATGCAATGCGAGATACTCCTATTCGTGCGTAGTTTAAGAACCTGAAAGAAACATGCTAAAGTGTCAACACAAGGTTGGTGAGTCCACAGGTTTTGATAAATTGAACATAACAGTAAACTGATGCAGTAATCAAGATAATATCAGTAGATAGCTAGTCTACTCAACAAGTTACTAAGTGTATGAAGTTCGCAACCGACGCTGACAACGTAAAGAATGCCTCGGCTGTGAACACCGGTCACAGCAACAGAATTAGGTCAATTAAACACCCGTTTGACGAACGTTGTGCTAGCACGACTAGCCCGGGTGGGGTTTGTCAAACCCAGTAGATCTACTCAGAATTACCTCGCTAGAGTACATATATTAACGGTTCGAAAGTGAGGACTTAAGTATGGTGTCACACTAGTAAACAAGTGATATTAAAGTAATACTGATCAGGTGAAAATACGTTTGAAACACACGTTTCTTTCACCCCAAAAAAAGTAAGTAAAGTGGGGCTGAGAACTCACCTCAAATGCAGATCAACAAAATAATACAGAGAACAAGTAATTAGGTTCCTGAACAACCTGGATTTCAATTAATATATATTTAATATCACATATTAATTATAATCATAAGGATTGTATGGTTTCACGTTTCACGACTCGGGTACGGTGCAAACTATTAATTTATTTTTACTTCCCATGCAAAGACACTGAAGCGCCAGTTCACTACAAATACGAAAAATCCAATTATCACGTATAGAAGTACATTTTATACCTTTTAATTATACGACCCAAAAGTACCACACTTACGTAGACTGAATAAATATATATTAGTCACACAGTCTATGAGTAAATAGTTATATGTCATACTTTACCTAATATATATATACTATATGTATGCTACCAAAAAAAACACATACACATAAAGTCAATAAACACACCACCCACGTACACATGGAGCATTCACAAATAAGCAATCTTATGCACCCCATATATATATGACATACATACCCACATAACCATATGCATAGCCCCCACAATAAAGAAACACACATCACCACAATTGCACACCATGCATATTCATGCTCATACTACAAAATACATACAACCATCCATACACACTACCACACACCTACATGCATTAAAACACATTATAACTCACATATCCCCCCCCCCACATACACCTGGCAGAAAGCATACACCCATACTTACATATCATCGAATATATATACATATACATACAAGCATATATAACACACTGCCAAGCTCAAATGCATCACGTACTAGGTTCGATTATATTTAAACATATTCAACCCTGTGCACCACCATGGAGAGCAACCTCCACAACTTAAATCGCAGCAACACACACATGCTTATATATACACAAAACACACACACACATATATATATACACACATCATCAAACACGCACACATACATGTATACAACAACGCATACGTACATACATGAAAGAACACATACCTGCATGAAACACACACCCCTTAAACACAGACACGACAGAAAGTACACCATACACATCGCAAAACAAAAACATGACGATCACGCACATCCGAACATACTAACCGCAAAACCGTGCACCCCGCATCGTAAACCGAAACCATAATGAACCCGAACACATAAGAGAAGCGAGGAACGTACCGTACGAGTTGTTTCAGTCGGATCTTAGAAATTGCCGGAAGTCGATCACCGCTCACGATTCACCGCGAGAAAGGTGCCGAAGGTGACTGCCGCAACGGGGAAGGGTCAACGGTGAGGAGATGCCTATCGACCGGGGGTTCTTTGCTGCCGTGGAAGGCTGCCGAAAGGGGAGAAAAATGTCTAGAGTTAGTCGACGGCGAAGACGGCTTTTTTTTGTGTTTTAGGGTTACGTAAAGAAGGAGACGGGGTGGGGGTTTAAGAAGTTATAAGTTTTTGTGACTTTTGAATAATAGCAATTTAGTCCCTCGAATTTATCAATTTGCACAACTTAACCAAAGTTAATATATTTAACTTAAAACTCATTCTCTTAACTTGTTTTAATTAGATACAACGTTATATAATTAAATAAGCCACAAGTAACGAGGGTTGAGTTGATGTATGGTGTTGATCTGAAATACGGGGTGTCACATCATCTGTCACACCCTCAAATTCCACAAACGGGGTATTACCGTTAGGCGTGTGACTTCCAGGATCTCAGCCACTAGTTACACCAAACGACACGTTAATTATAAAACATAATTTTCAAATTAAATAAAGTTTCTTAAAATCAGAATTAAATACGAAACATGAAAATAAGTCGGAAGCGTATAAACCATAACTTAAACGGCGCAAACACGCGCAAACCAAATAAATATAATTTATAGAAAAATGTAGATTGTTCATTTGACTCTACGATGATAAATGCAATGCGAGATACTCCTATTCGTGCGCAGTTTAAGAACCTGAAAGAAACATGCTAAAGTGTCAACACAAGGTTGGTGAGTCCACAGTTTTTGATAAATTGAACATAACAGTAAACTGATGCAGTAATCAAGATAATATCAGTAGATAGCTAGTCTACTCAACAAGTTACTAAGTGTATGAAGTTCGCAACCGACGCTGACAACGTAAAGAATGCCTCGGCTGTGAACATCGGTCACAGCAACAGAATTAGGTCAATTAAACACCCGTTTGACGAACGTTGTGCTAGCGCGACTAGCCCGGGTGGGGTTTGTCAAACCCAGTAGATCTACTCAGAATTACCTCGCTAGAGTACATATATTAACGGTTTGAAAGTGAGGACTTAAGTATGGTGTCACACTAGTAAACAAGTGATATTAAAGTAATACTGATCAGGTGAAAATACGTTTGAAACACACGTTTCTTTAACCCCAAAAAAAGTAAGTAAAGTGGGGCTGAGAACTCACCTCAAATGCAGATCAACAAAATAATGCAGAGAACAAGTAATTAGGTTCCTGAACAACCTGGATTTCAATTAATATATAATTAATATCACATATTAATTATAATCATAAGGATTGTATGGTTTCACGTTTCACGACTCGGGTACGGTGCAAACTATTAATTTATTTTTAGTTCTCATGCAAAGACACTGAAGCGCCAGTTCACTACAAATACGAAAAATCCAATTATCACGTATAGAAGTACATTTTATACCTTTTAATTATACGACCCAAAAGTACCACACTTACGTAGACTGAATAAATATATATTAGTCACACATTCTATGAGTAAATAGTTATATGTCATACTTTACCTAATATATATATACTATATGTATGCTACCAAAAAAAACACATACACATAAAGTCAATAAACACACCACCCACGTACACATGGAGCATTCACAAATAAGCAATCTTATGCACCCCATATATATATGACATACATACCCACATAACCATATGCATAGCCCCCACAATAAAGAAACACACATCACCACAATTGCACACCATGCATATTCATGCTCATACTACAAAATACATACAACCATCCATACACACTACCACACACCTACATGCATTAAAACACATATATAACTCACATATCCCCCCCCCCCCCCCCACATACACCTGGCAGAAAGCATACACCCATACTTACATATCATCGAATATATATATATATATACATACAAGCATATATAACACACTGCCAAGCTCAAATGCATCACGTACTAGGTTCGATTATATTTAAACATATTCAACCCTGTGCACCACCATGGAGAGCAACCTCCACAACTTAAATCGCAGCAACACACACATGCTTATATATACACAAAACACACACACACATATATATATACACACATCATCAAACACGCACACATACATGTATACAACAACGCATACGTACATACATGAAAGAACACATACCTGCATGAAACACACACCCCTTAAACACACACACGACAGAAAGTACACCATACACATTGCGAAACAAAAACATGACGATCACGCACATCCGAACATACTAACCGCAAAACCGTGCACCCCGCATCGTAAACCGAAACCATAATGAACCCGAACACATAAGAGAAGCGAGGAACGTACCGTACGAGTTGTTTTAGTCAGATCTTAGAAATTGCCGGAAGTCGATCACTGCTCACGATTCACCGCGAGAAAGGTGCCGAAGGTGACTGCCGCAACGGGGAAGGGTCAACGGTGAGGAGATGCCTATCGACCGGGGGTTCTTTGCCGCCGTGGAAGGCTGCCGAAAGGGGAGACAAATGTCTAGAGTTAGTCGACGGCGAAGACGGTTTTTTTTTTGTGTTTTAGGGTTACGTAAAGAAGGAGACGGGGTGGGGGTTTAGGAAGTTATAAGTTTTTGTGACTTTTGAATAATAGCAATTTAGTCCCTCGAATTTATCAATTTGCACAACTTAACCAAAGTTAA
Organism: Flaveria ramosissima; assembly: GCA_025215565.1. NCBI lineage: Eukaryota > Viridiplantae > Streptophyta > Magnoliopsida > Asterales > Asteraceae > Flaveria > Flaveria ramosissima. The sequence goes on along the minus strand of CM046039.1, from coordinate 37,395,824 downwards.
TATATTTAACTTAAAACTCATTCTCTTAACTTGTTTTAATTAGATACAACGTTATATAATTAAATAAGCCACAAGTAACGAGGTTTGAGTTGATGTATGGTGTTGATCTGAAATACGGGGTGTCACATCATCTCCTTGTTTGGGAAATTTTCGTCCCGAAAATTAGAATATCAGGTTTAACAAATAACACCAGATTCAGCAATCTGTAACATACATAGAATAGGGTTTATAAGAAATTTGAAATAAACCCCGAAGAAAGAATTTTAAAGGTTTCGCGAGAGTTGCGACATCACCCCCTTGTTGAAGGGAATTTCATCTCGAAATTGAAAGAAAAGATATCTTAAGAATGGATACCTTGGGAAGTTAATGCCTGATCTTTGAACAGCTGCGGGTATTTCTTCTTCATTTGATCCTCGCGTTCCCAGGTAAACTCCGGGCCACGCTTTGAGTTCCACCTAACGCGCACAATTGGAATCTTGCTACGCCTTAGGGTTTTGACTTCTCGATCCATAATTTCAACTGGTTCTTCAATGAAACGAAGCTGTTCATCAATCTCCAGTTCCTCTAATGGAACGACGAGTGAGTCATCAGATAAACACTTTCTCAGATTAGACACGTGAAACACATTATGTATTCCACTTAGCTCTTCTGGTAAATTCAGCTGGTAGGCTACTGGACCAACCCGTTTGACAATTTCAAACGGTCCAACGTATCTTGGGTTTAGTTTGCCACGCTTTCCAAAGCGTATTACTCCCTTCCAGGGTGAGACTTTTAGGAGTACTTTATCACCAATCTGAAATTCTAATGGTTTACGACGCTTGTCGGCGTAACTCTTTTGTCGATCACGTGCTGCCGCCATACGGTTACGTATCTGCACGATCTTCTCAGTCGTCTCGTGCACAAGCTCAGGACCTGTAAGTTGGCTTTCTCCAACTTCTGCCCAACAAATAGGTGATCGACACTTATGTCCATACAGTGCCTCAAATGGAGCTGCCTTGATTGAGGTGTGATAACTGTTATTATAGGAGAACTCAACCAATGGTAAATGAGTTTCCCAGTTGCTGCCAAAGTCAATTACACAGGCACGCAACATATCTTCCAATGTCTGAATCGTACGCTCACTCTGACCATCGGTTTGTGGATGATACGCAGCACTCATGTCCAACCGCGTTCCCAATGATCGTTGTAAGGATTGCCAGAAATGAGAAGTGAACCGAGCGTCACGATCAGATATGATAGATACCGGTACACCATGCCGGGAGACTATTTCTCTTAAATAAATCCGTGTCAACTTATCCATTCGATCAGTCTCTCGAATTGCTAGGAAGTGAGCGGATTTTGTTAGGCGATCTACTATAACCCATATGGTATCGCATCCGCTGGGAGTTCTTGGTAACTTCGTAACGAAGTCCATCGAGATCTGCTCCCATTTCCAAACTGGAAGTTCCGGTTGTTGAAGTAAACCAGATGGCCTCTGATATTCCACCTTAACCTTGGAGCAAGTTAAACATTTGCTTACATAGGTGGCAATCTCAGCTTTCATGTTAGGCCACCAATAACACTCTTTCAGATCATGGTACATTTTATCTGAACCCGGATGAACTGAGTAGCGTGACTTATGAGCTTCATCCATTACCAATTCTCGTAAATTCCCGTATTGTGGTATCCAGATCCGTTCCATGAAATAACGGATTCCATCCGTCTTGGTCTCTAATTGTTTCTCCATACCTCGCATGTATTCTGCTTTTAGGTTCTCAACTTTCAAGGCCTCAGACTGGGCAGCCTTGATTTGTTCTGGTAGGTCGGAGTGAATGGTCAATTGTAATGCACGTACTCGACGAGGTTTAGGGGTATCTTTTCGACTGAGGGCGTCGGCTACCACATTGGCTTTACCCGGGTGATACTTGATGGCACAATCGTAATCATTGAGTAGTTCTAGCCATCGTCGTTGCCGCATATTCAGCTCTTTTTGGTCATATATGTGCTGGAGGCTCTTGTGGTCTGTATAGATCGTGCACTTAGTTCCATAGAGGTAGTGCCTCCAAATCTTCAAAGCAAACACTACAGCTCCTAGTTCCAGATCATGCGTTGTGTAGTTCTTCTCGTGTACCTTAAGTTGTCTAGACGCATAAGCAATGACATTGCTGCGTTGCATCAACACACATCCCAAACCCTGGATGGATGCGTCACAATAAACAACAAAGTCATCTGTTCCTTCTGGCAAGGCTAGGATCGGTGCACTGCAGAGCTTGATCTTAAGTGTCTGAAATGCTGATTCCTCTTGGCTGCCCCATTTGTAGATGGTTCCCTTGTGAGTTAGGGCAGTTAGAGGTTGTGCTAACTTTGAGAATCCCTCGATAAATCGTCTGTAATAACCTGCCAAGCCAAGGAATTGTCGTACCTCAGTAGGCGTTTTTGGTGCCGGCCAATCCTTGATTGCTTCAATTTTTGAAGGATCTACATGTATACCCTTTTCGTTCACCACATGACCAAGAAACTGCACTTCTCGCATCCAGAAGTCACATTTTGAGAACTTTGCATACAATTGTTCATTCTTCAACAATTCCAGAATGATCCTCAGATGTTCCTCGTGATCTTCCTTATTCTGAGAGTAGATTAGTATGTCATCAATAAAGACAATGACAAACTTATCCAAATAAGGTTTGCAAACACGGTTCATGAGGTCCATGAAAACTGCTGGGGCATTGGTTAATCCAAAAGGCATTACTGCAAACTCATAGTGCCCATAACGAGTTCTGAATGCTGTCTTCGAGATGTCTTCCTCTCGAACTCGTAGCTGATGATAACCTGATCTCAGATCAATCTTGGAATAGTAGCTTGATCCTTGCAACTGGTCAAACAGGTCATCAATGCGCGGGAGTGGATATTTATTCTTGATTGTCACCTTGTTCAGCTCTCGGTAGTCAATACACATTCTGAAGGTTCCATCTTTCTTCTTCACGAAAAGCACTGGAGCTCCCCAGGGTGAAGAGCTGGGACATATGAATCCCTTGTCCAGCAATTCCTGCAATTGCTTAGACAGCTCTTGTAGTTCATTCGGTGCCAAACGGTACGGCGCCCGAGCGATCGGAGCTGCTCCAGGTGCTAATTCAATCTGAAACTCTACTTGCCTGTGTGGGGGTAGTCCAGGTAGGTCCTCGGGAAATACCTCCGGAAAGTCTCTAACTATAGGGATGTCTTCCAGTCGTTTCTCCTCAGTAGTCTTTTCGGTGACTAGGGCTAAAATCGCCGAATGTCCTTTCTTCAAAAACTTCTGAGCTTTCATGTATGAAATGATGCCAACTACTGCACCCCTCCTGTCGCCTTCTACGGTGAGTATCTTTCCATCAGGCAAAAGTAGTCGAACAAGTTTCTCACGACAAATGATTTCGGCTTGGTTCTTAGACAACCAATCCATGCCGACAACGACATCAAAACTACCGAGTGTAATAGACAATAGGTCAATTTCGAAATCATGCCCAGATAGGCTAATCTTACAACCTCTGTATATACGTGAAGACTCAATGATCTTACCGTCTGCTATTTCTACTGTATAATTGGTATCTAGGGCTACAGAATTATCATCTAGCAATTTACTGAACTTATGCGAAATGAAACTCTTATCAGCACCGGAATCAAATAGTACCGAAGCAAAGCAACCATTGATAGGAAATTTACCAGTTACAGTAGAAGGATCATTACGAGCCTCACCTGAACCAATGATGAAAGCTCTTCCCTTGGCTCCACCGTTACCGTTCTTATCGTTGTTTCCACTGCTATTGCCATTGCGGTTATCAGCACCATTACCGCCACCATTGTTCTTCCTCAGTTTTGGGCAATACCTCTTGATGTGCCCGGTCTGACCACACTCATAGCAGCCTCTTTGTTCATTCCTCTGGGCCGGCTGTCTAGATGTCATATTCACCCTGCAATCTCTAGCAGCATGGCCAAATGTACCACACCGCTCACAAGTATTCTTTTTGTAGTTCCTGTTGTGATGGTAGTTGCATCTGTTACACTTAGGTAATGTCCCAGAGTAGCCACCACTCTGCTGAGATGTGAATGAGGATGATTGATGAGATGAGCGATAGTTGTCAAACTTCCGTGACTGTTGAGCTTGCGGTTGAGAGTTGTTCTGCTTGTTGGTGGAACCAGATTCCCATTTCCTCTTGTTGTTACTGTCTGAAGGGGTCGATGTCGAACCTCGTGGAGGTAGTTTTCCCTGGATGACTGCCTGGTCAGTCAGTCTATGGGCCAACCTGATTGCCTCCTGTATGGTGTCTGGTTTGGAAGCAGTGACCATGCCTTGAATTTCAGGTGACAGACCGTGCAAATACCTCTCAATCCTTAGGGAAGGAGGGTCGACCATGTTAGGGCATAGGGTAGCAAGCTCGTGAGATCGAGTGGTGTACGCCTCGATTTCGGAGCCTGTCATCTTTAGGTTCCAGAACTCAGTTTCTAATTTCTGCACCTCACTCCGAGGGCAGTACTCCTCTTTCATCAGGGTCTTGAAGTCATTCCAGGTCGTCTGGTTTGCAATTTCAACGCCCAACATTTGGACTTGAGCGTTCCACCAAGATAATGCAGCACCGTTCAGGGTGCCAGTGGCGTACTTAACCCGATTTGCCACGGGGCAGTTGCACATCTCGAACACTGACTCAAGTTTTTCGAACTAGCGTAGGAGTCCCACAACTCCTTCTGCTCCAGTGAATGGATTGGGTTTACAATCCATGAAGGTCTTAAACGTGCATACCCCTTGTCCTGCAACAAGTTTTGATCAGGCGTTTAGAATTTTGAATAGATGTTACAACTTAACCAAGGTGACGGAACGTTAACGTCAGAGGAAAATTTGTATTGCTTACCGATTGGAGTGGCGTGCGGATTGAGATTAGGATTTGCGAGAGCATCAGCCACATGCTGATTAATTAGGGCTGCTAGTTCAGCTGGGGTCATGTTGATGGTGCCACGACCACGTCCGCGTCCTTGGCCAATTCCAGACATTCTTAACAATCACAACATACAAAAATAAGTAATATGAAACATATCTACTTCATTTAAGTACAAGTAATTAAAAGAATTTAGCACACACAACTAATAAGTTCAAATAATAATTTCTGATCAAATAAATTGTAGGTACGCATACAATTAATCAAATCAAATACTAAAATCCAAAAGTATTAATCAGATGGGAAACAACCCTTCCCATCTAGGTGTGAAATGAAATAAGTCCAATGGAATAACAGAATTAATGAAAGAAAAGAATAAATAAGGAAGTCAATGAGAGTCAACAGATCCGTCGCTGTTTTCCGCCTCGTCATCAGGCTGCTCCTCGGGTTCTTCTTTTGGCTCTTCCTCGAGTTCTTCTTCCTCCGGTGCTTCCTCGGGTTCTTCTTCTTCTTCTTCTTCAGGTGCCTCCTCTGGTTCTTCTTCTTCTTCTTCAGGTGCCTCCTCTGGTTCTTCTTCTTCTTCAGGTGCTGCTTCTGGTTCAGGCACTGCGTTCTGAGCGAAAACTTGGGATTCCACAATTCCTAGTCGCTGGTCTGTGTTCTCGGCCCGCCCGACCAGTCCATTATAACGATCTATTAGGTCATTGTGGTATTCCAAGAAGTTATCGAATCGAGTCTCGAGTCGTTCGAGTTTCTCCGCAGTCCTAGTCGATGTTTTCTTTAGTTCTGCATTTTCCTTCGCGAGTGCGGCCACACGCTTACGCTGCAAATGCACTGTGGCTGCCAAAGCAGCTATAGCCTGCTCTGGAGGGCAAGGAAGTGGTGGTAATGTAGGGGCATTAGGGTCCCTACCAGCAGTGGATCTAGTGCGTGGGCGGTTTTCGAGAGGTGGAGGTACATTCTTCTCTAGGATGAGATCAGTAATGTACTGTGGATAGCACTCCCACCTATGAACCGGTGGGTACTCGGTTAAAGCAAAAGGTTGATCGTAATCGAGTCTCTCGTTATTATTATAACGTAAGGGCCAGACACAGGAGTTCTCAGAAGAAGGAATGTGATCGTAATAGATAGGCCTCTTGCCTCGAGAAGATGATGATGGCGCTGAAGGAGATGATGCCATTCTGAAAGAAACTGTTCACAAGAACAAGCAATGCCAATGAATCCCGTAAATAAAGCAAACAAACAAAGCCAACGAACAAACAAGCAAAGTCTACGAGCAAACTAATCGTGTCTATATGTGTGTAACTAAGGCATCAGGCTATAGTCTAAATGCAATGCAAATGTGATGCAATTTTTAATTTAGTTCGCTATAACCAGCGGCTCTGATACCATTCTGTAACACCCGGCCTCTCATACCAACAATATTGTCCGCTTTGCCCACGAGGAGCTCACGGATTTGCTTTTGGTTGCCCGGGTGAAAACTTCCCAGGGAGGTCACCCATCCCTGGATTGCTCCCACCTAAGCACGCTTAACTGTGGAGTTCTCCTCTCATCCATAACTAATACGCCCAAAACGCGTTGTTGATATTAGAGGCCAGACATTCTTTATGAACCAGGAATCTCTCCTGTCCACGGCCGACGTGGGATATGTGTAGGGTGTCACAGTTTAACTGTACTTGCTTCTAAGACTAATTCTGTCTCCCCAGTGTAGATACTCTCAGTAGCTGAATATATAGGATTTGGAGGTTGCTGGTAAAGTTGCATCTGAAGCTGATTTGGTGATTGGGGTTGAATGGGACATATTGGTTCAGTATATTGGCTGGCTGGTGATTGTGGTTGGGGTGTTTGTTGTTGATTTGGTGATTGATGGAGGATTGGTGAAATTGGTTCTATGTTTTGGCTAGCTGGAGATTGTGGTTGGGGTGTTTTTTTGTTGTTGTGGTGATAGTTGGAGGATTGGAGAGATTGGTTCTGTATTTTGGCTGGGAGGAGATTGTGGTTGAGGTGTTTGTTGTTGTTGAGGTGATGTTCTGGTGAGGGAGTGTCTTGAGCAGAGTTGGTTGCAGAGTTCTATTGTTCAATTTCCCACACAAGCTCTTGAGGTATGTATGCATTAGCATCAATCACATGAGCAAACATGTCTATGTCACCTCCTTCTTATTTCCCAGAGATTTTGTTCAGCACAGATCTGCCAAGGTGTGCTTGGATAAACACACCACCCTCCACATACGTTCCAGGCAGGTCTGCATTAATGATGAGCTGAATGAACCTTGGAAACATGTACATCTTATCAGCCTTCTGTACTCGAATGTGATCACACAAACAATTGAAGATGTACTTTGAGTAATTGTATGTCCTTCCTTCAAAGATGCCAATGATACCAGATGATATATGTCTTGAAAATCTGTCAAGCCCAGATTTTCTGTTTGAGATACACTTCTGATAAGTGCGACACAAAAATCTGTATGGCTTACAGAGTCTTCCCTTCTTAATTTCTCCCTTTTCAAAGTCTCCATCATACCCCATTAAGAGAAAAACCGTTTCTATGTATTCATTTTCAAATACATCAGGGTGTCCGGCTTCCACATCTCTTAGTTCAAGAACCCTTCTTATTGTTTGTTCATCAATTCTCAGCCTTCGATTCTTAACTTCAGCAATAAGGCCTTCACCATATTCTTCTATGTATGCAGAATTCCAGAAATCACTGATATGAGCTCGATAAATCATCAGCTCTGCTGATAGGGCATAGAATATCCTCGATCTTCTCAGATATCTCATAATTTCTTGACATCCTTCTGACACAGGATCGTTCAGGGTTTAAGAAGGCACACACATTGTGTTCTATTGCGAATCGATGATCCACCTGTTCATAAGAAAAGACTTCGTTTAAATCACATTATTGATATGAGAATACGAACAGTTGTGAGATAAAACAAGAATCAAATGGTTCATTCTTGATGATTATGACATGTTTTACCTTAATAAACGCTGATTAAGAACCCAACTATATATTTGCTTAAGGTTTTGATTTGATAAATTTTGAATACAGAGGAAGTGGGAAACGTTTTGTTGAATGAGATTTTCTCTGTTTTATTAAGTGAACGGAAAAATCTGCTAATGAATTTGACAAGTCAAACCTCATTATTTATACCCTCAGACAAATTAATTTTCTCTGTTTTATTAAGTGGGACCCTCAATATACTCTTCCGTAGAACATCTATGGATCAACAACATCTGCTGATGTGAAATTGTAACATTAAATAATTGATCTTTATTCATCCGTAGTTTACCAATCTACAGATAAACATTAAGATTGATTTCCACACAGTAGCTTCTACAACGAAAATATTGTTGTATGTATGGCCCAACTCCATTGGTTAGAACCATATATTGCTTTAGGACCTCGTTGGCTTTGTATACATGACAATTTAGTACAAGAAAATTTTAAAATTGAGATTTGTATCCAACAGCTAAGATGATGCTCAGATTTCAATTTCTTCAAATTGATAATGATATAAACATTGCTGCTGCTGATTGAGATGCTTTTTCATGTATTCTACTCCACCTAAATTTGTGATTAATGGTGAACTTAAGCATTTATCATAAATGTCTTTAAGAGGAATAACATGAATTTTAACTATATCATAATGATCAGATACACATATGATGGGATCATACTATGATGCTAAGCCTCTTCCTAATGAGTTATGTTGTTTATTTGATACTTGAACAAGTTCTGATTGCAAGTATATTGTCCATATAAATCCATACAAGAGCTCATGTATCAACTAGGCATGCTGTTTATCATGTTTTCATATTGTTTTTGAAATAACTGTTATGGGCTTCACATTCAATTCACAAAGGTTTTGTCCTCCCTTTGCAAGTCAAATCATCATTTATTTTCACACTTAAGACTATGTACTTTAAGTTATAATAGATATCTTGAGATGTATTTGGCATCTCATTGATGCAATGTTGTTAAAGCTCAAGATAATATACAGTTGATCACATAGGATTCTTTTGAGAGCTTTAGATATGTTCATCATCAGGTCACCAGGTCTTTACTCACGTAAAACAGAGGTGCCTTTAACCCAGGTCTTTGTTCACAAAAAACAGAGGGATGATGAGGCTCATGATCTTATCACCTTTTGTAACTGATATTCAGTATGGTGATCATACACCCAGGTCTTTGTTCACACAAAACAGAGGGAGTATGATTTGCAAAGATAGATAGTATAAAGTGTTTTACATAGTGTGTTTAGATGAATGATTTGATCACATTAGGATAAGACTCACTTTGTTTTCTCAAAATGAAGTTTCCCACAGACAATCATATTAGTTTTATGTTTTGCATGCACTCAGGTTTGTTTCCACTCAAGATGAACCTACTCACATATCAAGAAACTTGCTGAGATATATTGCTATTTGTTTATTCAGGAATAAACAAAGCTATCGTGTACTATCATTTCCCATTCATATGTCATACTGATGTATTATTACACACAGCATGTTGTTTGTTTAAACTTGATTAATCTAAGTTAATCATGCCTAGAGACTCAATCAGAAAATTAAATCTGAGTGAATCAAAGGCTTTAGTGAAAAAATCAGCAAGCTGATTTGATGTTTCCACTTTGACTAACTTAATCAATCCCTTTTCTGAGCAATCTCTCAGAAAATGATATCTAATTTCAATATGTTTTGTTTTACTATGTTGCACAGGATTAGCAGTGATAAACATAGCAGCAGAATTGTCTATATAGATTAGAGTTTGAAGAAAGTTGTAACCATAGTCAAGCAATTGGTTTTGTAACCAAAGAACTTGAGAGCACCCAGCTAAAGCAGCAATGTACTCAGCCTCAGCTCTGGATACAGAAACATTTGTTTGTTTCTTGCACTGCCATGACACTAGCCTTGGTCCAATGAATTGACATCCACCGGTTATTGATTTTCTATTGCTGTTACATCCGCCATAGTCACTGTCTGAGTATGAGTAGAGTGTAAAGTCTCCATCCTTAGGATACCACAGACCAAGTCCTGGTTTTCCCTTGAGGTATCTGAAAATTCTTTTTACAACATTGAGATGTGACTCCTTTGGATCAGATTGGTACCTAGCACATACACACACAGCAAACATAATATCAGGTCTACTAGCAGTTAAGTACATAAGTGAACCTATCATAGATCTAAATAATTTCTGATCAATAGATTTTCCAGAGGGATCAGGAGCAATCTTATCAATTGTTGATGCTGGTGTTTTGCATGAGGATACTTCAGCAAGATTGTATTTCTTCAGAATTTAATGTATGTATTTTTCTTGATTGATGAATATTCCATCTGCTTTTTGATGAACTTGAAGGCCAAGGAAGAATGTTAATTCACCCATTGAGCTCATCTGAAATTCAGATTTCATCAGCTCTTCAAAATTCACACACAATCTCTTATTAGTTGATCCAAATATAATGTCATCAACATATACTTGAACTACTAAGAGATCTTGATGTTCTTGTTTGAGAAAAAGTGTCTGATCAATAGTTCCTCTTTTGTAGCCATGCTTGAGTAAGAAAGATGATAGTGTTTCATACCATTTTCTTGGTGCTTGATGAAGACCATACAAGGCTTTATCTAGTTTATATACCTTGTGAGGATAATGTGGATCTTCAAATCCGGGGGGTTGTGACACATAAACTTCCTCATCAATTTTCCCATATAAGAATGCACACTTGACATCCATCTGATACACAGTAAACTTCTTATATGATGCATATGCCAAGAACACTCTTATTGCCTCAATTCTTGCAACTGGGGCAAAAACTTCATCATAGTCTATGCCTTCTTCTTGAGTGTATCCTTGTGCTATCAACCTTGCTTTGTTTCGGACAATAATCCCTCTATCAACAAGTTTGTTTTTGTATAGCCATCTACTTCCAATAGGATGTTGACCTTCAGGCAAATCAACAAGAGACCACACTTTTTGCTTTCTGAACTGTTGAAGCGCTTCTTGCATAGCTTCAATCCAGCTATTGTCTTTTAAAGCAGCTGTAATGTTTGGAGGCACCACTTGAGAAAGAAAATAGTTGAAGAGACAAAGGTTGGTTGTACCACTTTGGCTCCTTGTAGTTCTCTTTTCAGGATTTCCAATGATGTTGTCAAGTGGATGAGACTTATGAATTCTCATTGAGGGAGTTGATTCAACTGGAATAGATGATTCCAGGTTAGTCATTTCCATTGCCTCTGACTGATTCATCTCAATTTGAGAATTCAAGAAATAATCAAATTGAGAGTCTGTTGATTGGGCTACAGAAGTATCTACAGTTGTATTTTGCTCTTCCGCAGGAACTTCTTCGGAAGCATTTTGCTCTTCCGTAGGAGCTACTCCGGATGCACTCTGGTCTTCCGAAGGAACTTCTCCGGATGCATGCTGGTCTTCCGAAGGAACTTCTCCGGATGCATGCTGGTCTTCCGAAGGAACTTCTTTGGATGCATGTTGGTCTTCCGAAGGAACTTCTCCGGATGCATGCTGGTCTTCCGAAGGAACTTCTCCGGATGCATTTTGTTCAATTCCACATGTAATATCTGCTTCTACTGAAGTATTTTCCTCTGAAGATGGATGTATCCTTGGAGGATCAGCAAATAAAGTTACTTACGTCATAATAGGTGGAACAAATGGATAGCATACTTCATCAGATCCTGCATTGGTCAAATGATCATAGTTAAATGATTTAGATAAAGCATCTATGTCAAATAACCATGATGAACCTTTAACTGACTTATTAAACACATTTTCATCAAAAGATACATTAGGGGTCTCTTCCACAATGTTATGTTGTGGAATATACACTCTATATGATTTTGATGTTGAAGAGTATCCAACAAAGAAACCATCATATGCTTTTTCTGAAAATTTTCCTAATGACTCTTTTATGTTCAAAACAGTTACTTGACATCCAAAGACACTTAGATATCCTATGTAAGGTTTTCTTTTAAATAGGAGCTCATAAGGAGTTTTGTTATGTTCTTTGACAATTAATGTTCTGTTTTGAACATTGCATGCAGTATTCACAGCCTCAGCCCAAAAGGTGATAGGTAGTTGTGAATCAGCTAGCATTGTTCTTGCTGCTTCAATGAGAGTTCTGTTTCTTCTTTCAGCAACTCCATTTTGTTGTGGAGTCCTTGGTGCACTGAATTGTCTTGCAATACCTTTGCTCCTGCAAAAGGAATCCAGTTCAAAATTGACAAATTCAGTACCATTATCACTCCTAAAATTTTGACTTTTGTATCAAGTTGATTCTCAATCTTGATTACAACGTCTATTAATGTTTCTGATGTTTCACTCTTTTGTTTTAAGAAAAAGACCCATGTAAATCTAGTGAAATCATCAACTATCACCAAACAATATTGCCTTTTTCCAATGCTCATTACATTGGTGGGACCAAAAAGATCCATGTGAAGCAATTTGAGTGGTGTAGTATTAGTATTGATGGTTTTGGATTTATGTGACACTCTGTGTTGTTTTCCTTTGTAACAAGAAGAACAATGAGTTGAGCAATGAAACTCTTTATTTGGCAATCCAATGACCAGGTCATTTTTCACCAATTTATTCATGTTCTTCATGTTAGAATGAACAAGCCTTCTATGCCATAATTGAGACAAATCTTCTGAGAGTTTAGATATAAGGCAAGTTTCATGTTTTGTGAGAGAAGTGTTGTTCATATCCAAAACATAAGTGTTTCCTTTTCTTGCTGCTTTGAGGAGAATCCAATCTTTTGGGACAATAAATCCTGGCTTAAGAATGTAACAGTTAGTGGCATCAAACAATGTAGTGTAGTTTTGATCACAAATTTGGGATACACTAAGTAAATTATACTGTAAGTTTTTACAGTAATTTACTTTATCATATTTAAGTACACCATTGGTTATCATTCCTTCACCAACAATTTTACCTCCCTTTTTATCCCCACCAAATGCCACATAAGAAGCATTTTTATGTTTGAAATCATGGAGAAGAGAAAAGTTTCCTGTCATATGCCTGGAACAACCACTTTCAACATACCACATGTTGTCAGCTCTCCAATATTGTTCCTGCAATCAGAAAAGAAAATCAATTAGAAGTGACAACCCAAGTCTTAGTGATCCTGTCATATGCCTGGAACAACCACTTTCAGTTTCAGATTTGATTGATTCATTCTAATTTGATTTAGATGAGGATGATTATGCTGAATGGGATGTTGATGAAGTAGATTCATGATTCATTTTTTCTTCTTTACTCAGAGCAACTTCATTTGTTTGAGTCTTTTGTTTTGATATGAACCTTTAAATGTTTCACTATCTTTTGTTTTTGAAAGAGGTATATGAATGCCTTTTTCAAATTTATCAAAGAATGACTCATCATCCTTTGATTCCTTGTCTGACAAATCTACTCTTTTGTGGGGTGTTTTTGACTGCTGGAAAGATGGTCTTTTCCTCAGTATATGAACACTTGATGATGATTTGTCCTTTGGTTTTGCCTTTGATTTTTGTTCATACTTCTTCAGTTTTGAACCCTTTGCAGATTCCGTAGAGTGAGAATCTGATTCAGATTTGTCTGATTCTTTCTTCTTTGAGCCTTTTTTCTTGTTCTTTTTGTTGAAATAACATTCCTATGTGGAATGATTATTTTTGTTGCAGATAGAACAATGTTTGTTGAAGTAGCAATCTGTAGTCATATGATTGTTCATATTGCAAATAGAGCAGTAGCTGCTGAAGTAACAGTCTTCAGTATTGTGATTTTTCATGTCACACCATTTGCAATAGTTTTCTTCTGATTCTTTCTCAGAATCATTCTTTTTGTGTTGGAGCTGGAAAATATAGTCTATATTATCAACACTATGAAAGTCAACAAAAGTCAACGTCATGGTCAAAGTCAACAAAAGTCAAACCCGACACGTTCAAGACGAAGAACCGAGTCGAGACGTTGAACATTTAGATGACTAGGAGTTTTATTGTAATAAATATATTTTGTGTGAACAAAATATATTTTATCTTGTTTTTAGTCATGTTTTAGTCTAAATATATAGTCTAGGGGGTTATGTGTAAATATGGAAACTTAAACTAGACTATAAATAGCCTAATTGTAATTAGAATTAGGTTAAGGGTTGCATGACCAATTGATTGAGGGTTTGACTTGTAAACACATATTTTGCAATCAATATAGATCAAAGGTGGTTTTATTGTGATTATCATTGTTTGATCCATAATTCTTCATGTTATTTGATTCAAGTGTGTTTCCTGGAGTTACAGATGTCTATACATTATACAAGTGGCCACTGTTCTATGACACACAAGACATTGTACAAGCTCTCCAGTTCCAAAATGTTATACGACTTTGCTTTGTGTTTGAGATTCACGCAGGAGTCACCAAAGAGGAGAAGTACAAGAAGTATAAGGAGGTAATGCAGAAGACAAGAGATTAGATAGATCTAGGTCCAAGGGGGAGTTTGTTGATACATGTATGTCCCTAGATCATGATTTGTAATGTAATGAACCTTGTCTGTCTGATTATGATGTAATAGTATCGATTAATGAAATGACATGAATTGTTTGTTACTTGTAATGTTTAATGTTTCATTAATGAGTCGTGATTTAATTGATTGGGTTTATGATTGTTTGAATGGTTGCACATTATGTTATATTAATTAAAACATTCAAACATAACTTAATGAAGTTCTCATGCGAATGGCCCATGCGAATGGACCACACGCATGAATAACTTCATACGATTGACTCAATCGCACGACTGAACCAGGAGACTGGATCAGTCGTATGATTAACACATAAGATTGACTCAGTCGCACGACTGAACACTCAGTCGTGCGGATGAATCAACCGCATGGTTCAATCGCACGACTGAACCATACTTATGGCCCAGTCGCACGATTGAACAATACTAACCTATAAATAGACCCAATTCGTGGAAAAACGTAAGCATTCATCCCATTCGATTCCAGACGTACCCTAGCCGTCCAGAAGCCTCCCAAATCGTTCTCCAAGTTCACAGAACACATCAGATCGATTCCTAATCGATTTCTGACGTTGGATTCAATTCTTGATTGATTCTTCGTGTGTTCTCACTGATTGGATCGCCAATCAAATAGGATTCCGCAATATTTGAGTTGGTTTAACACGCTAATCACTAGGTATTTCGTTCAAATACCAGGTCCTTGTGAAGTCACTGGATCAGTAGACATCCGAGCATGTTCTTGACGGAAGGAAACAAAAGCAAAACCAAGAGACAAACAATAAACATGATCTATAATAAAATGGTTTCATTGATAAAACCTAATGATTACAAGATCGTTACAACATAAGAATCAAGACTCTTGGCAAGGGGAGATCGAGCATGATCTCCCCTCTCATCCGGCAGCCCTAGGCTCCGGGCAGACTCCCTCCCCAAACCCTTAACTCTCTACACATTGAAACTGGTATATATAGGCCTCGGCCCATATTGGATGCGACTGGGCCCATTCGTGCGATTGGACCATGCGTATGGTTCAATCGTACGACTGACCCAACCGCATCTCTCAGTCGTACGACTGGCCCATTAGTAAGGCTCAGTTGCACGACTGAGTCTCATTTGCATATGCTCCTGGGAATGACCCAGTTTCATGTGTTTACAACATATCAGGTTTATTACATTAAGTCTAGACTATTCGACAAGTGACGGACACACTATATATGACAATATATGCTCCAACAGCCAAGTCTCCTTCTGGAGAATCCATATAGCTTCAAGAAGCTCATCATCCTTTGTAGGTCAGCAGACTTCGTTACACTCTTTTGGATGATGGCTCTTGACTTTGTAGCTTCTTCCCTTAGCTTCCTTTTGGTTGTCTTTCTTTCTTTAACTAGCTCAAGCTCAAGTTGCTTTAGGTACTCAAACTCAATGAAGTCATAGGACAGGGGAAGAAGTGCATCTGCCTGATAGAAGCCTGTGGCACTCAGGTAGTTGATCATCTTGATCCTATCTTCTTCTTTATCTACCTGAGGTTCTTGTGGAGCCACATCTTCCTGTGCAGGACTTTCTTGAACTGGAGAGAGAGTGGGAGCATGCTTGTAGAGTCTTTTCTGTCTCTTCTCCTCTTTGAATTAGAGAAGAAGCCTTGCATCCTCTTTCTCCTTCATCTCTCTTGACACTTCCATGTCAGCCAGTTCATTCAATTCTTCTAAGGGGAGGGAGATGATTTCATCAATATCATAGTTCCTGGTCTGTAAATAGGTAATCCGGACTGCCCTTAACTCATCATCTTGAGTATTTGGTCTGGGGGCAGCCCTGATTGCAGCTTGCATAAAGCTTGATGACCCAGAGGAACTTTCTCCCCTTAGCTTCCTTTTCCTCTCTCTCTCTCTCTTCCTCCTCAATTTCCTCAGGAGTCATTATACTTTTCCCTTTGTCACCAACAGACCTTTATGACTCAGGGTGGATAGAGGCTTGGCCTTTATTGCTTGGTGTAGCTTCCATGCTCAGGCCAGAGAGAGGCTGAGAAACACCTTCACCAGCAGGTGTCTCAGAAGGAGTTTGAACCTCTGCAGCAGTTGTTGATGATGAGACAGGGGTCTCAGGTTCTGCCACTGGGCCTTCAGTCAAGGTTTCCCCTATGAAACTAATCTTAGGGTCCACCTCAACATCCAGTTGACCAATGACATTGCCTGATTGCCTAAGTCTCCTTCTTAGAGAGAACTCTGCAAGGATCCTATCTTGGATTCTTTGAGCCAACCTGTCAGCTTGTCTTGAATTGCTTGGATTGACAAGTGGCATGTTGACTAAATCCAATCTTTCATAGAAGTTCAGGCTTTGGAAATCAAACACTTCTTGTTGCCCTTGAACTCTGTGAAGGATAAGGGCTCTTCTGTCAGCATCATACCTCCACCTTATGATGTAATTGGCAGTTCCTTGTGGTGGAGATGAGACAGCCCTTGGTATACCTTCCTCAAAGAGACTCCTGATGATAGAGTCTATAGAGTCCACATTAATGTGAACGTGAGGAAGTTGCTGAGAATGCACAACAGCAAGTGAGGATGGTGAGTCCTCTATGTCCATTCTCTGTGAAGAACTCCCAGGTTCTGTGGTTGTAATAACTTTCTCCCCCTTTTTGGTAGCATCACCCACTTGCATAGGTGAGCTGGAGGATAAGTCAATCACTTCCATAGGTTCTTGTGTTCCTGGTTGAGCTCTCCTTAAAGGTCTCCCAGCTAGTTTTTCCTTTAGATATGAAATCTGAAGTTGCTGATCATTGACCCTGTTATGTAAGGTAGTCACCTGAGATTCCAAGTGACTAACCTTAGAGACTAAATAGGAGCATGTTTTTGACAATTTTTGCACCTTTAGTCTCAAGTTTCCCCTCTTCTTCATCAGAAGAATCATTGGGGGATGAGATGATTGGACCAAAGTCCTCTCTCTCACCACCAGCTTGAGGTTCTTGGTTGCTGGTTTTCCTCTGCTCACTAGCAACCTCAGTTGAGATGCCAGTGGGCTGAGTTGCCATGGTTGAGGTCTTAATGATGTAATCACTTTCAAAAGTGAGAGCCTCTTCCATATGGACATCCTGAACATGTTCAGAAGTGTCCACCTCAGTAACAGGTGACTGATGTGGGATAGACTGAGGAGAGTCAGAGGTACTCATCTCTCTTTGAGTAGGGGAGGAGAAGAGAGACTCATGGTACTCACTGAATCCTAAGTCTTCATCAGTATAGAAGGATAGGTTGGGAATTGGTTGGTTGAGATCTAAAGGCTGGGGATGGTAATTGTCCCCTGAAGGTTGTTCACTTGAGTGTTGAGACTCAGAGTGAAGGCTTAAGGCTGTTGGGCTTGTGAGCTCATCAGGGTGAGCATGAGGAACCTCAGCCCTGATAGGTGAAGAAATGGGAGTGGTTTGCTCCTAAGGGGAAGTGGGAGCTCTAGTGTCCACTTCCTCCTGTAAGGTTGAGTATATGGGGGCCTGCACAGACTCAATGGCCTGAGCAGGGGTTCGTTTGAATTTTCTTTGGTAGGTGAGGGTTATTTGTGGTCTTTTTAGAGGTAAGGATAAAAGAGGTGTGGGTTCAACACTAGCTTGTGTTGCTAGGTTGTCACCTTGAGCAATGAGCTCTAACATTTTGGGGACTAGGGTTGTTTCTGTTAGGACCTGGTATTTGTACGAAATACCTAGTGATTAGCGTGTTAAACCAACTCAAATAGTGCGGAATCCTATTTGATTGGCGATCCAATCAGTGAGAACACACGATGAATCAATCAAGAATTGAAATCAACGTCAGAAATCGATTAGGAATCGATCTGATGTGTTCTGTGAACTTGGAGAACGATTTGGGAGGCTTCTGGACGGCTAGGGTACGTCTGGAATCGTAATGGGATGAATGCTTACGTTTTTCCACGAATTGGGTCTATTTATAGGTTAGTATTGTTCAATCGTGCGACTGGGCCATAAGTATGGTTCAGTCGTGCGATTGAACCATGCGGTTGATTCATCCGCACGACTGAGTGTTCAGTCGTGCGATTGAGTCAATCTTATGTGTCAATCATACGACTGATCCAGTCTCCTGGTTCAGTCGTGCGATTGAGTCAATCGTATGAAGTTATTCATGCGTGTGGTCCATTTGCACGGGCCATTCGCATGAGAACTTCATTAAGTTAAGTTTGAATGTTTTAATTAATATAACATAATGTGCAATCATTCAAACAATCATAAACCCAATCAATTCAATCACGACTCATTAATGAAATATTAAACATCACAAGTAACAAACAATTCATATCATTTCATTAATCGATACTGTTACATCATAATCAGACAGACAAGATTTATTACATTACAACTCATGATCTAGGGACATACATGCATCAACAAACTCCCCCTTGGACCTAGATCTATCTAATCTCTTGTCTTCTGCATCACCTCCTTATACTTCTTGTACTTCTCCTCTTTAGTGACTCCTGCGAGAATCTCAAACGCAAAGCAAAGTCGTATAACGTTTTGGAACTGGAGGGCTTGTACAATGTCTTGTGTGTCATAGAACAGTGGCCACTTGTATAATGTGTAGACATCATTAGCAGACAAGTTGGTTAGCCACATCGGGTCGAATACCCTGATAGTATCCATTTGGCCCTCTTTATTCAGAACTATGAAAGCTTCAGCGGTTCTCCAATCATAGTACCACCATTTGAAGTGTGGAGTGAAGTCCTGTGGCATTTCCCTGAGAGGGATTCTCGACATAGTGCGCGGAGGACTCCACTTCAGCACAATCTTGGGCTTGCCAGTAATGGCATCAACCTCAGACCTTCTTATATACCTCGCAGGCTGTTGTGGTCTGAAGTTAACCCATCTGGTGTGGTACTCCTTCTTCAGGGCAGCCTCAAACCAGCCTGACATCTTTCTTGGGTCAGCATAAAGTAGCTTTAACTTAGCCAGCTGGTTGAGCTCAAAACCAGGTAGAGTCTTCAGATCATGTGGAAACCTGAAGTACTCTATGCCCTGCTCCCTCTTAACAGCATACGCGTTAAGGTCATCAAAATAAGCCCACGCAATAATCCTGCCTGACACCTTATGGTGTTTCTTGACTCTGTAGAGCTTGGTGTAGGCATCTTTCTTTGGTGCAGCACGCTGGGCTCTTACTTCTTCAAAACAGGCAGCCCACTCAGCCTTGCGAATATCTACGTCATCATTGGAGGCTTGGGCTGTTCCTTCAGTCTTTTCAGTTTCCTGCTCCATCTTGTCTAGTACCTCAAACGTATCACTGACTAGGGATTCACCCAGATTGGGGACCACATTTCCCTCGGTGTCAGCATACTGAGGGTACTCTTCTGCAGTAATATCTTCAACCTCAACTTCATCAATGTCGTTTATTTCTTCATCACTGGTTGAATCAACTGTTGGAGCGTCCTTGACAATTTCATCAGGGTTGAGTCTGAACATCTCTGCCAGTTGCTCATTAGATAGGTCATGAATTATTTCCCCTTCTTCAGGGGTATAACTCACAGACCGTCTCACAATCCCTTGTAGGTCAAGAATCATGGTTAATTGAGTCTTGACCATTTGAAGGGGAGCAAAGTCAAACTCATCCCTTTGAAAGTTTGGATCTGTTTGATATAAACATTCAACACATAAACCATTAGTAAGTAATCAAACAGAATTATATCAACTTAATAGATAAACATTCAACACACGTGTTTTTCATTACATGATTCAACTACAAAATAAATAAATACATAAGACATCTAATCTGTACTTTTGTCTTGAATCAAGGGCGTGTCGCTCGGAGGAGCAGAAGTGGTGGATGACTGGTCCTGTCGATGCTTAGATCTTCGCTCTTGACCTGAAGCAGAGGCCGATGCAGCCGCATCCCCTCCTTCTTCCTCGTCATCATCGTCTCTACCTTCTGTCCTGTCTTCCTCAGTCTCTTCCTCATCATCATCATCTTCCTCATCATCATCATCATCATCATCATCACCATCTCCATCATCCCCGTCACCCTCTTTTAGCTTCAGGGGCTCATCCTTCGACCCCTTTAACCTCAGCATAATCGTCTTGTTGGTCGTCTCCAACTCCTCTATACGTTTGACGGACTGGGCCTGCTGGTCCTGGAGTTGGGACACCTCGACTCTCTGTGCATCGATTAGCTGGTTCTGCTGGTCTATCACCCGAGCCTGCTCTGCCATTTGCTGAGACTGGGCAGCAGTCAGGTCGGTCAGCTGGCGGATCTGCGCCGCCTTCTCCTCATCTGCAGCAAGCAGGCGCATCACCATACGGTTAAGCGCTGAGAGCTGCTCCTCTACCCCGATGTGAGGTAGAGTAGATCCATAAACATGTGGTGGCTGGGCTGAGGGTCCAGCATGATGTGTGGTGGTGGTGGCAGTGGCAGTGGTGAATATGGGTCGGTGGGCTGGTGCTGGTGAAGTAGGTGTGAATGGTCTGGTGGTGGATGGGAAGGATACAGTGGTGGTAGGTAAGGTGGTGGATGTGGTAGTGGGAGTAGTGGATGTGGTGGCTGTGGTGATGGGTGGTATGTCAGTAGTGGTGGTAGTGGTGGCTGTGGTGGTGGAAGTAGTGGCAGCAGTGGTAACGAAGGTCAGGCGACGCTTCTTCTTCTTCAATCCATGGGGTTGAGCCATCCGCTTCCTCCTAGTCCCGGTGGAAGTGGATGCTCCCCCTGCAGCTCTGCCCACTGAACCCGGAACATAGTTCGGGTCAGTCTCTCTCTCTGAGGAGTCCCGAGGGTGTTCACCAACCACCCTAAGCCCGTGGTCTGTGGGAACAACTTTGCTTCCCACAGTCCTAGTGAGGGGCTCCTCATCTGACTCCTCCTCCTCTTGATCCCCAGCTACAAACTCCTGATGGAAACCGGCCATCTCAGCGACCTCTCCGGCAGTGGCTGACCCCGGGGGAATAACGTCTGAATCAGTGCCTCTAGATGGAGCAGGCATATCATCCCCGGCGTCGCCGCTATCATCATCATCTGAGTCAGTCTCTGGTATAGCAATGTGCTCAACATCCGAATCACTGTCATCGTGGCGCCACTTTCTCTTTGCTGGCGCCACATAATCAGCACGGGCCAGATGCCCAAACAACCTCCTGACAGGGGGTTTCACCTGCTTCCCCCGGTATACCTTCATCCGCCCTAGTGTAGTGTCATCCATGACCTCTAGCATCACAGCATCCTCCTTCTCCTTCGGCAGGGAGGGAAGCTTCTGATCAATAATCATCTGCATAAATCTGGGGTACATACAGAAGCCCTCCTTCCCTTTCCCCTCGATGTTCTCCACCAGGTAGGTGAATATCATCTTGGAGAAGCTGAACGGGTGGTTCAGCACCAACGCAACATACGCGTTCTGGATCTGGTCGGAAAGCTCATCAAAACCTCCCTTCCTGGAAGCTATACACTTTAGCAGCACGTGCGCAAGATACTTAAGCTGGGGACAGAGGTTACTCTTGTTGAGTACCCCAGCATTGATGTCCCCAGAGTACTTGGCTCTCATGAAACATCCTCTGACAGTAAGGGGGTGTAGACGAGTAGGACAATCAGCATCGTCCCCTAACTGTAGAACAATCCTCAAATCCTCCTCTGATACGGTGATAGCCTCACCAAAGATCGTACTCCTGATGCAATGAGGCTCAGAGGATCTATCAACAGTCGCGCCTTCCCAGAAGGCCTGCTGCACTGATCTATATGGCGTGCATGGTGTAGCGATAGCATGAGCGATCCTGGATCTCAACAAAAACGTAATGATGCCTGCGAAGTCAGCTGCGTTCCTGGATGTCAAATCCAGATGAGCACATATGTTGTGGTTGGTGCTCATGTTCCATCGACTCGCCATCTGTAACACATAACAATATAAACATTAGTTCCGTTGGCTAAGAGTATAATGAAACACTTAGACTTTGAATAAAATCTCTCTGTCATGCGATTGAGGTTGTACGACTAAAGACAGTCGTGCGACTGAACCGTGCGATTGAGGTTCAGACGTGCGAATGACCTCATGCGCACGACTCAGTGTGCGACTGGACTCATGCGCATGTACTCTTATGCGGTTACACCAGTCGTGCGACTGAGTCTCATTCGCATGGTTCAGTCGTGCGGTTAAGTGAATCGCTCCCTTCAGTCGTGCGACTGAAGTTCATCCGCTTGTCCAGTCGTATGTCTCAGTTGTTCAGTCGCCAATCGTTCGAAACTTCACAAACTAAGTCTTTTAACTCAATTAACCGGTTCATTATACTCGCATTCTAGTTACTAATAACCTATTTGACTTAATTTTAACGTTTTGCTTGGTTTGAATAGGTTATTAGGGCTTTTTGTCTCGGTTCAGGTTTCACAGTCGAACAATCCAAGTTAGGGTTCCAATCCTTCTCTTTTTGGTTAAACAAGACTTCAAATTACCTGTATGATGAATGGCGAACGTCAGTGAATCACAATCAACTGTAAAACTAGGGCAAATAAAATTTTGGCAGAGTAACGGTAGGGAGTGCGATTTAGGGGCGATTTGAGGGTGATGAGTCTCTGCGACCGACTCCACCTCTATTTATACCAACCCTAGATCCAATCGTGCGACTGAGTTCATACGCACCTTTCAGTCGTGCGAGTGGGACTCAGTCGTGCGATTGGGTCAGTCGCTCTTCTCCAGTCGTCCGACTGGAGTTCAGTCGTGCGACTGACTCACTCGTTCGCACTTAAGCTTCCGACTGGACTAATCGTATGGGCCATTCGGTTTGATGGTCCATACTCATAGTTCATTCGTGCGAATGGACTTCATTCGTATGGTTAGTCCATACGTATGGTCCATTCGTGCGAATGGGTCATACTTAGTTAATTTTCTGCCATTTTGACCAATTTACATTTAAACCCCTTTTAACTTTATGAAATTAACATTATGAACCTTTGATCATCTTAGACATGATCATCTTATCTGGAAAACATTTTGATCACCTCAGACGTGATCCTTTTAAACACTTTAGCCACCTCAGACGTGACCCTTTTAAAAACACTTTGTCACCTCAGACGTGACTATTTTAACCTTTCAAAGCACATATGGTCATCTCAGACATGACCCTTTTAGTGAGTTGATTCCTTCTGATTTTCCTGATGTAGCCCGACACACGACTAAAATTAAAATTAAAACAACTAACTAATTTAAGAACTTAAACAAATTACATAAACAGACATATTTTTGGCTTTTTGTGAGAGATAAATCCAGAGATTGATATCTACGGGATTTGGTTCGGGAGTAGATAGCTTCAACTTAGATTGATCATATCTGGACCAATTCAATTTTAGAATCATACAGGCAAGTCAAATCATTTGGGACTAGTTATTAAAACTTTAGATGCTCAAATTCTCGGTGTTCATCCAGAGTCGTTAGCAACTTAAGGAAATCATACTGAAACTCTTAGATTTTCACATTGATTTTAACCTTTGAGCATGTAGCCACAATGATTGTCAGTATGTCTGTCCACTTAAATCCATACACAGACTTTTGACACAGACTGGTGACTTATTTAGGTTTAATTATTTCAACTAACATTTGTGGATCCCACACTTATATGGTAATCAACATTCCTCAGGAGCTTTTGAGCGGTCTACGGGTATTATTACAAGAAGAGACTATTCTTAGAGCTTTCAAAGAGAAGCCTGTCCTCAGGTCAGTGCCATCGCACAGCAGAGAGGCGGCAAACAACAATGAATTCTAGAATATCTAGGTTATGCTTATCCTCAGGTCAGTGCCATCGCACAGCAGAGAGGCACACAACCTATCTCCTTGTTAGAGCAGCTTATTTTATTTTACACAAAATGCACCAACAACATAAGTCATTAGCTTTATTGCATTTGTCTTTCCTTTCATTTTTTTTTTTTTGCTTTGCTCTAATTATGGTCATCCGCACACATTTGTGGCGTTTAATTGCTCATTACCCCTTATTGGAATATTGTTGATTGTGTTAACCAGTGATAAGATGGAAGCCCACAGTCAGTTGAACAACTTAGTTTGATCTTGAGATCACCAATCAGGTCTAATTGTCTATTGTGTTGAATCTACCAACATATCATTTGTGGTCTAGCAGCCTCTAAGTCTACTTTCTTTGTGTCACCTTAGGAGTTGCCAGTTTTCTATCATCTTTCCTTTTTATATTGCTCAGACTACACAGACTTATACTTTGAACTTTTGCATCTTTCCAAAACTTAAATTTTTAAAGTCCCTCTTGATATGTTCCTGTGTACTATCATTTTCCAAAGGTATTGAATCGGTATCACAGACACAATCTACCTTATTTCAACTAGTTATTCATTCTCCCTCATTTATTCTTTTTTTTTAATGTTAACTTGCTGACTTATTCTCCCTCTAAAATACTAAAATCATTTCTGGTTTAATTATTTTAGGATTTTCATAAACAGCAAAATAACATGAGTTTAAATAAAATAAAATAAAATAGACAAATAAAATAAAATAAAATAAACTTTAACTAAACTACATCGGACTACACATTATCATCATCAGGAATTACCTCACTTTTCTTTTTAACGCCGTTGACCTCTAGCAAATATTGAAAACGTGGTTTATCAAAGGCTTTAGTATAGAGGTCAGCGCGTTGAAAATCAGTATTAATTTTAACCACATCAATTAAGTTCTTTTCAAAGCAATCTCTTATGAAATGGTATTTAATACCGATGTGTTTGGTCTTAGGATGTTGAACCGGATTTTTAGTTACTGCAATTGCAGCAGAGTTATCAACAAAAATAGGAGTAGATGAGAATTTTAAACCGTAATCCCGCATTTGCTGTTGAATCCAGATGATTTGTGAACAGCAACTTGCAGCAGCAACATATTCGGCTTCACAGTTTGACAATGCAACCGATGTCTGCTTCTTACACTGCCAGGTAACTAATCTTCTCCCAAAGAATTGACACCCTGCTGATGTAGACTTGTAGTTCATCTTGCAGCCCCCGTAATCCGAGTCACTATACGCGGTAAGCTCAAAGTCATCATCATGAGGATACCACAATCCAAGTGTGGGTGTACCCTTCAGATAACGAAAAATCCTCTTGACCCCGATCAGATGGTTGACCTTTGGTTTAGCCTGATATCTAGAACATAGACATGTAGCATACATAATATCAGGTCTTGAGGCAGTGAGATACATGAGGGATCCAATCATTCCTCGGTACATAGTGGCATCTACTAGATCTCCATTCTCATCAGGTGCTATATCATGATTTGTAGCAAGTGGAGTCCCAGCAGCAGAAGCATTCTCCATGTCAAAGCGACTGAGAATGTCTCCTACATACTTGGTCTGATGTAGAAAGATTCCATTAGGTGTTTGATCCACCTGTAACCCGAGAAAGAACTTCATCTCCCCCATAGCACTCATCTCAAACTCTTTCTTCATCACTGCTTCAAACTCTTTGCATAACTCTTCGTTCTTTGACCCGAAGATTATGTCATCAACATATATCTGTAAAAGCAGTAGGTCGCCATCCTTTTCTTTAATAAACAGTGTACAGTCAATGACTCCCCTGCGAAAGCCGTGTTTCACAAGATGAGTCGAGAGTTTCTCATACCAAGCTCGAGGAGCTTGATGAAGCCCATATAAAGCTTTGTCGAGCTTGTAAACTCTATCCCGATGATAAGGATCTTCAAATCCCTCGGGTTGACTTACATAGACTGTTTCCCTGATTTCCCCATGAAGGAATGCACTCTTCACATCTAATTGGTAGACTTTAATCTTCATGTACGATGCATAGGCAAGGAAGATACGAATAGCTTCCATCCTTGCCACGGGTGCAAACACCTCATTATAGTCAATCCCCTCGACTTGGCGAAAACCTTGAACCACCAGTCGAGCTTTGTTCCTGATAATGACTCCTTGGTCATCCTTCTTGCATTTTAGTACCCATTTGGTGCCAATGACTTTAGCACCTTTAGGTCTATCAACCAGAGTCCATACACCTAACTTCTTAAACTGCAGAAGTTCTTCTTGCATGGCACTCACCCACGCCTCATCATTTAGTGCTTCACTGACATATTTTGGCTCAACTGCGAGACAAAACATCGATAAGCACCATCATGAATGTAACCTTTCTCCATAACCGAGGCGTAATCAGCTGAGTATAGCTGATTTCGGGTTTGTACTCCTGATCTGACATCCCCAATAACATTGTCAAGGGGATGATAGACGTTTAGTCGTGATCCTGGAGTAGTAGGAACAGCTACCTCAGAACCGAGATTATGAACATTTTGTTCTGCATCTGAGGTAGTTGGAGTTTGAGGTTCCGAAGTCGAAGAGCATCACTCGTAGATGCTTGTGGACTTTCAGGAACTGGAACCTGTTCCTCCTGACTGTTCTGGTCATCTGCTTCAGTTTCATCTTCAGAGGAGGAGTCACTGTCATCGACTACTCCCCCTGACTGAGTAGATGATTCTCCCTGTGTGCTAGATGGTGTATTCAGAATGTCATACATCATCCTAGTAGCTAACTCATCATCCGAAGGAGAGAGAGGAATGTTGAAGGACTTGAAGAATCCATCATAATCGAAGAAGTATGCAGGTCCTTTGCCTGTAGGTGGTGTGGTATATCTCTGAACGTCGACATTACACCACACTTCTACAAGACCCGTTGAGTTATTGTAAACTCGCTTGTTCGGTATGTTGTATCCTAGACAAATTCCTTCATCTGCCTTCTCGCTGAATTTTCCTTCTTGTGTCTTCTTCAGAAGTGTACACGGCGCGCCAAAAGGTTCAAGATACTCCAAATTCGGTTTGCGTCTTTGTAGTAGCTCATAACATGTCTTTCCGTGGCGCTTGACTATTAGGACTCGATTCAGTGTATAACATGCATTTGCTACTGCCTCATTCCAGAATTGGATAGGCAGTTTCGAGTCAGCCAGCATAGTCCGTGCAGTCTCTATCAAGCTTCTATTTTTCCTCTCAGCAACACCATTCATCTGAGGCGTGTAGGCTGAAGTGAATTGATGAACAATTCCCTTTTCCTTGCAGTATGCCTCCATCCATTGATTCTTGAATTCTGTCCCGTTGTCTGAGCGTACTTGTCTAACCTTTAGCTTGTAGAGAGATTCCAGAGTGGTTACTAATTCCTTGAATGACTCAAATGTTTCTGATTTGGATTTCAGAAACATTACCCAAGTGAACCTTGAGTAGTCATCAGTGACCACAAAACAGTACAAATCGCCTGCAATGCTCCTTGTACTGACTGGACCAAACAGATCCATGTGAAGAAGTTCAAGAGGAAGTTCTATTGAATGAACTTTCTTTTCCTTATGAGACTTCTTTGTCTTTTTGCCTTTCTTGCAAGCTACACAAAAGTCAGGAAGTTGGAAGTTCTTGACATTTACTCCTCTTACTAAATCCTTCTGAATCAAATGATTCATCTTCCTTTGACTAATGTGTCCCATTCTCCTATGCCAGGAGATTGAGTCCTTCTCAGTAGCTTTAGATAGAAAGCACTTAACCTCATGATCCGTTGTAGCAGCTGTTGACAGATCCAAGACATAAAGGTCTTTGTATCTTGAAGCAGTCATCAGAACTTGGTCCTCCGGGATCATGTAGTCTTTCTTCAGCACGTAACACTTCTTGTTGTCGAAGATGACTTTAAATCCTTTATCGCAGATTTGGGAAACAGAAAGTAAGTTGTTCTGAAGTTGTTGAACGTAGTTCACCTTATCAAACTTAACTTTCTGATTTCCCACTTCTCCATGTGCTGTGATGTATCCTCCCTTGTTTCCTGCAAAGGAAACATGCCCTCCTTTTATTTGTTTGGCGTTTTATAAAAGGGCTCTATTTCCTGTCATGTGCCTGGATGCTCCGCTGTCTATAATCCACGTGTTAGTCTCAGCGCTATATCGAACACCCTGCACATACAAAGTAAATGTATTAGTTTAGGTTAGGAACCCAAGCCTTTACTGTCTTGGGTTTCCCAGAGGCATCACACATCATAAACTCTACCCATTGACCCTTACAGGGTGAGGGTAGCTCAGATTCCTTCTTGTCATCAGTATCAGACACGCAGGATGACTTCTCTTTCCATAAGCCAGATTTGTGCAATGCATGTTTATGATAAACAGTCGTCTGGCTTACAGGTTGGACTTTAGGTTCACAAGATCTTCTAGGTGGAGTTAGAGAGCTCCTCTTAGAAGACCTAGGTCTAGAGTCCTGAAGATCAATCTTCTTCCTAGGTGTCTGATAGAAAGGACAATAGGAAGCAATGTTGTAAGGATTCCTGAAGTCTGATGCAACCCAAAACAGCCTAAGTGTCTCAGCAACATGCACTAAGTACTGAAGTGAAGAATGCTTCGGAAGTTTTACACAAAGCATTAGAAAATACTCTAAGTGTAAAATCTTCCGAAGCCAAGACCAATATCTTCCGAAGCCAAACATGAAGTCTTCCGAAGCTTCAGAGACAAAGTCTTCCGAAGCCTCATCCTATGAAGACAGATTTCTTCCGAAGACTTTTAGTACACATGCTTTATCTGATGTACTGTTCCATAAAGCACCTTTTCTGCTGCGTCTCTGTAAAGTCACCAACTTACATGAGTTGGTGAAAAGGGCCTTGCTTTTGGTAACTGTACATTGAGGTCTTGAGTATTCAACTTTCCACTTTATGTACTTTATCCTTTTTGTATTGTATAAGGATGTGAGCTATGGCATGTCATAGTCACAAGGTCAAAAGGCAGATATGCCTTTTGATCCTACAATTGATTTTGTTAGTGTCTAGTCAATTGTATCCAGCTGGCTTTCAAAGTATAGCCGGCTGTAGGTTGTAGTATAAGTATTTCAAGTTCTTGTATCTTTTCTTTATGCTTTGTAACACTTGTAAAAGAACTTGAGAAAGCAATATACTGCCTCCTTGAAACCCATACTCTCTTGTTCTGTCTCTTGCTTTACTTGTGTTCTTTGTATCACTTTGGTTACCCAGTTCACTGTTTGATTAGAGCTTAGTTATTCTCCTCATTGTGTTGTTGTGTTGTAATTGTGCTTAAGCCCTTAAACGGTCCTGCAATTGGTATCAGAGCTTTCCAGGCTCTTGATATAAGATCTAACCATCTTAAGATCCCTCACACACACAAAAGCTAAACTCTTCAAATGGCTGCCATCTCTAAGACTGATATGGAGACTGGAACCATGAACAAATCCCCACTGATCACTCTTGATGATTTTGACACCTGGTGCATGAGGATGGAAGGCTTCATCAGGTCTCTTGATTCAAGAATGTGGGAATCTGTTGAGAATGGACCTTTCATACCCAGCACCCCCTCTGCTACTGGTGCTGGTATGATTCCTAAAGATGTGGCCAACTACTCAGATGAAGATAGAAAAAGAGTAGAGATTGACAGGAAGGCCATGACTGCTCTTCAGACTGCTCTCCCAAACTCTGTATACAGAGGTTTTAAGAAGTGCAAGACAGCCAAACAGCTGTGGGATGCACTGAAGCTGATGTATGAAGGCTCCTCTGAAGCCAAGGAGAACAAGAAAGATCTTCTGAAGCAGCAGTTTGAAAATTTCACCTTCAAAGCAGGTGAGACCATGACCCAACAATACTTCAGGTATGTTGAGATTGTGGATACCCTAGTGGATGGAGGAGTTCCTCTTGAGAACAGGGACATTGTAAGGAAGTTCATGTCCTCACTTCCTAGGCAATGGACACACTATTGTGTGGTGATCAAGAGGACTGAGAACCTTAAGACTCTTACTCTTACAGAGTTGTATGGGATTCTCAGTGGATACCAGATGGAGATGAACATGCAAGGTTCATCTGGCAACTCCAACAATCAAATGGGTTCAGCCCTTCATGTGGTTGAAAGGGACAGCATAGAACCTCAGCATCATCTCTTATGCTACCCTGACAACTCACAAAAGGGTCCTTTCATCACCTTCCCGGAGACACCAAGGGAGAACTTTACTCAAGGAAGCCCATTCCAAGAGACAAGTTCTTCTCAAGCCTTTGTGTCTGCAGATGAAAGCTGTGGGAATTATCTCTTCACTCTTGAAGACCTGGACTGTATCCATCCAGATGACCTGGAATACATGGAGATAGTTCAGCAGATGGCTCTCCTCACTCACAGAGCCAAGAAGTTCTACAAGAGGACAGGAAGAAGATTTCCAAGCAATGCTACCAGTAGTAAGTTTGGGCTGGATAAAAGCAAAGTTAAGTGTTACAACTGTAACCTTATGGGTCACTTTGCCAGGGAGTGTAAGGCACCTAAAGCAAATGGGGGCCAAACACAACCCAGACCAAATTTACTGACAAAGCTCCTCAGGCTGAGAAGACAAAGCAACATGCTGCTGTTGCTGTTGAAAAGGAGGCTTTGACTGGAGTTTTCAGGTGGAGGATGCTTCTCCAAACCAAGCACTGATGGCTGACCATGATGAAGCCAAGGTATTGGAACATCTTTGCTCCCCTGAATGCATTGCTAAAGTAAATAGATACAGGTCCTATAACCTAGAGATGAGATCTGATCTTGAGTCATTAAACATATTAAAATCTGATTTTAGAAAGTCTGAAAATGATTACAAGTTAAAGATAGAAGACTTGGAGAAAACCATTTCAGTACTAAAACATGAACATACAGATTTCAGAACTCAGATCCAAGATCTCATCACTAAGTTAACTGAGTGCCAGGCTGAGCTTGTGATCAGCAAAGCCAAGGCAGAGAAGAGTGTTCTTGAAGAAGAGACCTTCAAGAACATGATATCCTCATCCCTGCACAACAAGGTTTGTTATCAAAATAGACAGGGACTAGGATCAAATGAGATAGCTCCTCCACACACAATCTTGTCTGTAAGATCTCCTAGGTGTGGAACTTGTGAAGATGAGCTTCCTCTCATAGATCCTGTAAGTGAGGATGATGAAGAAGTGATAGTGAAGAATTCCTCTGAGAAGAGTGAAGAAGAGGATTCTTCCAAGGGCCACTATCCTTCTGAGGAGAAGAAATCAACTGTGATGACCAAGTCCAAAAGAAAGAACTTGATCAGAAAGAGCAAAAGAAAGGCAAAGAAGGCTCAAGAAATCAAGGCTACTTTTGATGCTAAGCAGAAACAAGTTTTTATCTCTGCAGGTTTCAAAGTAGTAAGGACTGAAGACATCAACCAAGACTCCTCAGCTAAGAGTCATGGTTCTTGTTCAAATCATCTCAGTGCCAAGAAGAAGACTGAGCTGCTGTGTACCACTGCTGCACAGCCTGGACCATCAAACTCCAAGAACAGTTCACAGCCCAAAGGAACTGTCTCAGCATCTACCAAGATGAAGGTGGAGAAGGGATGTGACCAAAGCCAGTCTTGCTCTCAAAGGGAGACTTCTTTGAAGAAGAAAATGTTATGTGTTATGTGTGAAAGTACTTCTCACATTGCTAAGGATTGCCCATACAATCCTAAAAGTACTGTCCACATGACTAAAACAAAGACTTCAAAGAGTCTCAAGAAGTCTCAAGCTTCGGAAGGAAAGTCTGTTTCCTTCGGAAGCTCCAAATCAAAGAAGAGGTAAGTGGAAAATTACCTTCGGAAGCAAAGTTGGTCTCGGAAGAAAGGAGTTCTTCCGAAGCACTAAAGTCTGCTGCAGTGACTGTAGATTCTTCCGAAGGATCAGTCATCAAAACTTGTGAAGTTCCAAAAGCTTCTAAGGTTTTGAAGGTCAAGTCCAAGACTCCAAAGGTGGTGTGGAAGTCTAAGAAAGACCAAATGACTGAGGTTTCTCCATCAACAACAGCTGAAGATCCCCATAGTACAACCATAGGATCTATTACTGTTGCATTACCTTCTATTGTTAATGAGCCCAAGACAAGTAAGGCTTGGGTTTCCAAATGTAACTAATCATCTTTCTCTGTGCAGGAACAGCTCAAGACCAACAGGAATGTCTGGATAATTGACAGTGGCTGTTCCAGGCACATGACAGGCAATAGGTCTCTACTCCATAATTTTGAGAGAATTGATGGAGGACCAGTTGCTTTTGGAGGAGATGAAGGTGGTTACATTTCTGGAAGGGGCAAGGTCACAAATGGTAAGCTCAGCATTGAGAAGGTAAACTTTGTTAAGGAGCTTGGGTACAATCTTCTGAGTGTATCCCAATTTTGTGATCAGAGTCATAACATGCTCTTTACTGAGCATGAGTGCATTGTTCTCAAACCTGGTGTGGTCATTCCTCATGAGCATATCCTGCTCAGAGCCCCCAGGAAAGGGAACATGTACAAGATGGATTTGCAAGAAACATCTCCCTCAGGAGAAGTTTCATGCTTTCTATCTAAAGCAAATAGTGATGAGTCTTTCCTATGGCATAAAAGAATGTGCCATGTAAACTTTAAGAACATGAATAAATTAATTAAACATGATCTGGTAACTGGAATGCCAAAGAAAGAGTTTACTAGTGATGATCATTGTGTGGCATGCCTGAAAGGGAAGCAACACAAAGTATCTCACAAGCCTAAGGAAAAGAACTCCATCACTACTCCCCTACACTTGTTACATATGGATCTCTTTGGCCCCACCAGTGTAATGAGTTTAGGAAGGACCTCTTACTGTCTGGTGATCACAGATGATTTTACAAGATTCACTTGGGTCTTCTTCCTTAGAACTAAGGATGAAACCCCTGAGATTCTGAAGAATTTCATCTTAAAAGTTGAGAATCAATGTGATCACAAGGTCAAAACCATAAGATGTGATCAGGAACTGAATTCAAGAACCAAATCCTTGATGCATTTTGTGATGAAAAAGGTATTACAAGACAATATAGTGCTCCCAGGACTCCTCAGCAAAATGGAGTTGCTGAGAGGAGAAACAGGACACTTATTGAAGCTGCAAGAACTATGTTGTCTGACTCTAAACTGCCTATCACCTTCTGGGCAGAGGCAGTCAATACTGCTTGCTATGTGCAAAACAGAGTTTTAGTAGTTAAGACACATGGTAAGACTCCTTATGAACTTTGGCACAAGAGGAAACCTTTCATTGGTTTTCTCAGGTCATTTGGATGTCCCTGCACCATCTTGAATACCAAAGATCAAATTGCCAAGTTTGCTGAGAAATCAGATGATGGACATTTCATTGGATACTCTTCTCAAGCTAAAGCTTATAGAGTATACAATCTCAGAACTAGAATTGTTGAGGAGTCAGCCAATGTGACTTTCAATGAGCACACTCCCTGTGTGGCTGGTTCTGGTCCGGATTGGCTGTTTGATCTTGATTTAGTTACCAACTGTTTTAACAAATCTTGTGAGCATGTTTCAGGATCTGCAGAAAATCTAAATACAGGTGATCCTGATCCAAGATTTGAGCTAGGAAGACCTTCAACTCATACATCTTCAGCTCCAGTTGGAACTACTTCAGCAAATGAGGTTTCTATCAGCACAACAATGACAAATTCAGCTGATACATCTGGCATGCCTTCAAATTCCAGCTCAGAGGCCTCTCAACCAGATAAAGACACCTCACTTGTAGAAGACAACAATGGTGATGGTGATAGTGATCAGGAATTTCTTGATGCTAATAACCATACCATAGATGACAACATCAATGATGTCTCACACTCATTGGATCAAGTTAATCTTGATAAGTGTGATAATGTGGAGGGTGAATCTTCAAGACCAGATTTAAATTTCTCAAATTTAGATCTTTCTCAACAACTTGCTGTGATCCCTCAGCTAAGGATCCACAAGTCTCACCCCACCACAAACATCATTGGAGATGTTGTCACAGGGGTAAGAACAAGAGGACAAACCCATGAAGCAAATGTTTGTCTTCACTCTTGTTTCTTATCTCAGATAGAGCCCAAGAAAGTTGATGAAGCTCTAAAGGATGGAAGTTGGGTTGAAGCTATGCAACAAGAGCTGCTTCAATTCAAAAGGCAGAAAGTTTGGAACCTTTGTCCTCTTCCTCATGGGAAGACTACCATTGGAACCAAATGGGTTTTTAGAAACAAGAAGGATGATAGGGGAATCATCATCAAGAACAAGGCAAGACTAGTTGTTCAAGGATACACACAAGAAGAAGGGATTGACTACACTGATGTCTTTGCTCCTGTAGCAAGACTAGAAGCTGTTAGGATATTCCTGGCATTTGCTGCATCCAAGAACTTCAAGGTCTACCAACTTGATGTAAAGTGTGCTTTCTTATATGGAGTGATTGATGAGGAGGTTTATGTCAAACAGCCACCTGGTTTTGTAGACCCTGATCATCCTGATTATGTCTGCAAGCTTGACAAAGCTCTTTATGGGCTGCATCAGGCACCCAGGAAGTGGTATGAGACACTATCTGAGTATCTCTGCAAGCATGGATACAGAAGAGGTACTATAGATGGAACTCTCTTCATCAAAGGACAGGGAAATGACTTATTGCTGGTTCAAGTATATGTTGATGACATCATCTTTGGTTCAACTAATCCAAAGCTCTGCAAAGACTTTGAGAAGCTGATGAAAGACAGATTTGAGATGAGTTCAATGGGAGAACTCAACTTCTTTCTGGGAATTCAAGTGAAGCAGGTTGAAGATGGCATCTTCATAAGTCAGTCAAAGTATGTTCAAGACATACTCAAGAGGTTCAATATGACTGATTGTAAGATTGCTAAGACACCCATAGCCAGAAACCACTCCCTTGGTCCAGATCTTGAGGGGGAGTGTGTAGATGAGCACTTATACAGGGCTATGATTGGGTCTCTTATGTATCTTACAGCTAGCAGGCCTGATATCATGTTTGCTACATGTATTTGTGCAAGATATCAAGCCAACCCTAAGATGTCTCACTTAATCACTGTGAAAAGGATTTTAAGATACCTCAAAGGTGCTTCAACACTTGGTCTATGGTATCCAAAGAATCCAAATTTCAATCTGTATGCCTATACAGATAGTGATTATGGTGGTTGCAATATGACTGCAAAGTCTACATCTGGGGGATGTCAATTCCTTGGTGGAAGGGTGGTCTCATGGCAATGCAAGAAACAATCCTGTGTGTCTGCATCAACTGCTGAGGCTGAATACATTGCTGCTGCAAGCTGCTGTGCTCAAGTGCTTTGGATTCAAAATCAGATGCTGGACTATGGATTTAACTTCAAAGAGACTCCTATCCACATAGACAACAATAGTGCTATCTCTATCACTGAGAACCCTGTGCAGCACTCAAGGACCAAACACATCAACATCAGGTATCATTTAATAAGGGATAACTATGAAAAAGGATTAATTAAACTAGTCAAAGTTCATACAGATGAACAATATGCTGATCTGTTCACCAAAGCTTTTGATGAACAGAGATTTAAGTATCTGATATCAGCTATTGGGATGATTAACTTTGAGTAGACTTTTTATTAAAACTAATTCTAATTATTTCTTCTTAAAATATGTGTGTCCTAAGTTGTCTAGTTCATCACTTTCATAAGCTCATGTTTTCTTTGGATGTAAAATTCTTTTTGAAGACTTTCCTTAGATTCTTGAAAATTTCTGATACTTCGGAAGATAAATTTTATCTTCGGAAGAAAAACATGTCTTTAAAATAAATAACTGTCTAAGAGATTTTACCTTCGGAAGAAGTAAAGTTCATCTTCCGAAGCTTAAAATTCTTATCTCAGACACTTATCTATTTTCAAGAACCTTTCCTTCCGAAGCAAAATTAACCTTCGGAAGCTTTGTTTATTTTCATACAAAGCATTCAAGGGTTTATTTCTCTTCCGAAGCATAAATTATCAAGACTCTCAGGAAAATCTTCCGAAGCCATTTTAGCTTCGGAAGCTTTTTAAATCAAAACTTCCGAAGACAAATAAACTTCGGAAGCTTTTCGAATTCCAAGAAAACTACTTTTTGAGCAAAAGTAAACTACCTTTTCAGAGGTGGGACCGACTTTCGGATTTCAAAGTTTATCCTCTTTCATTAACTTTGGTTCAAATCCCTTTTCATATAAATACCCAACGGTTCCCCCTCTTTCCCACTATCTTCCTCAATTCTACTGTTTCTCTAACCTAATTCTCTAAACCGCCTTTGCTTTCTACCTTTCTTCACCCTTAAGCTTCTGAAATGGCCAACCTTAACCGCAGAAACAACCCTGATTTCTCCATGCAACTACACAGGCAACATAATCAAGTTGCTCTGTTAAGCTCTGAGAAAGATGCAAGTTTCTCAGAGATTTGCCAATTCTTGACTCTGTCAAACTATTTCACCTCCCTGACCATTGATCCTACTCTATATGAGGATCATTGCTTGAATTCTGGAAGACCTGCCAAGAGGTCATTATGGATGGGGAGAAGGCACTGTCTGCCACAGTGCAAGGGAGGACAATCTTCATCACTCCGGCCATCATTAACCAACATCTACAGCTGGATGATGAAGAAGGTGAGGTGTCCTTCCCAAAGAAGCTGTTAATCATTCTTTTGAGCAGATGGGCTATGAGGGAGATTTCTCTGTAAAGACCTTTAGGAAAGGGAAGGTCTCATCCCAATGGAAATTCCTGCTCCATGTGGTTATCCACAGCTTGTCAAACAAGCATGGTGGATGGGACCAGATTCCTGAGGATCTCTCCTTTATAGTTCATGGAATGGTTCAGGGGGTCAAGTTCAGGTATTCACAATTTGTTTATACTAATTTACTTGCAAACTTAGACTCCTTAGAGTATTACATGTTTCCTAGATATGTTCAACACATTCTCAACTGTGAACTGGGCTCACAGTTGAGGGAAACAGGTAATATTCTTAAATTGGGACAGATGAAGCCCGGCATCTTTAAAATAATGAAGAAGCCAACTGTAGGCTTCTCTGGGGTAGAAACAGCCCTAGTCCCAAAAATGTTAGAGCTCATTGCTCAAGGTGACAACCTAGCAACACAAGCTAGTGTTGAACCCACACCTCTTTTGTCCCTACCATTAAAAAGACCAGAAATCACCCTCACCTACCAAAGAAAATCCAAACGAACCCCTGCTCAGACTATTGAGTCTGTGCAGGCCCCCAAATACTCAACCTTACAGGAAGAAGTGGACACTAGAGCTCCCACTTCTCCTGAGGAGCAAACCACTCCCATTGTTCACCTATCAGGGCTGAGGTTCCTCAAGCTCACCCTGATGAGCTCAATAGCCCAACAACCTTAAGCCTTCACTCTGAGTCTCAACACTCAAGTGGACAACCTTCAGGGGACAGCTACCATCCCCAGCCTTTGGATCTCAACCAACCAATTCCCAACCTATCCTTTTACACTGATGAAGACTTAGGATTCAGTGAGTACCATGAGTCTCTCTTCTCCTCCCCTACTCAAAGAGAGATGAGTACCTCTGACTCTCCTCAGTCTATCCCCCATCAGTCACCTGTTACTGAGGTGGACACTTCTGAACCTGTTCAGGATGTCCATATGGAAGAGGCTCTCACTTTTGAAAGTGATTACATCATTAAGACCTCAACCATGGCAACTCAGCCCATTGGCATCTCAACTGAGGCTGCCAGTGAGCAGAGGAAAACCAGCAGCCAAGAAACTCAAGCTGGTGGTGAGAGAGAGGACTTTGGTCCAATCATCTCATCCCCCAATGAATCTTCTGATGAAGATGAGGGGAATTTGAGACTAAAGGTGCAAAAACTGTCAAAAACATGCACCTACTTAGTCTCTAAGGTTAGTCACTTGGAATCTCAGGTGACTACCCTGCAAAACAGGGTCAATGATCAGCAACTCCAGATTTCATATCTGCAGGAAAAACTAGCTGGGAGACCTTTAAGGAGAGCTCAACCAGGAACACAAGAACCTGTGGAAGTGATTGACTTATCCTCCAGCTCACCTATGCAAGTGGGTGATGCTACCAAAAAGGGGGAGAAAGTTGTTACAACCACAGAACCTGGGAGTTCTTCAGAGAGAATGGACATAGAGGACTCACCATCCTCACTTGCTGTTGTGCATTCTCAGCAACTTCCTCAAGTTCACATTAATGTGGACTCTATAGACTCTCTCATCAGGAGTCTCTTTGAGGAAGGCATACCAAGGGCTGTCTCATCTCCACCACTGGAACTGGCAATCACATCATAAGGTGGAGGTATGATGATGACAGGAGAGCCCTCATACTTCAAAGAGTTCAAGGCCAACAAGAAGTTTTTCAATTCCAAAGCCTGAGCTTTTATGAAAGACTGGATTTAGTCAACTTGCCACTTGTCAATCCAAGCAATTCAAGACAAGCTGACAGGCTGGCTCAAAGAATCCAAGACAGGATCCTTGCAGAGTTCTCTCTAAGAAGGAGACTTAGGCAATCAGGCAATGTCATCGGTCAACTGGATGTTGAGGTGGACCCTAAGATTAGTTTCATAGGGGAAACCTTGACTGAAGGCCCAGTGACAGAACCTGAGACCCCTGTCTCATCATCAACAACTGCTGCTGAGGTCCAAACTCCATCTGAGACACCTGCTGGTGAAGGTGTTTCTCAGCCTCTCTCTGGCCAGAGCATGGAAGCTACTCCAAGCAATGAAGGCCAAGCTTCAATCCACCCTGAGTCACAAAGGTCTGTTGGTGACAAAGGGAAAAGGATAATGACTCCTGAGGAAATTGAGGAGGAAGAGAGAGAGAGGAAAAGGAGACTAAGGGGAGAAAGTTCCACTGGGTCATCTAGCTTCATGCAAGCTGCAATCAGGGCTGCCCCCAGACCAAATACTCAGGATGATGAGTTAAGGGCAGTCAGGATTACCTACTTACAGACCAGGAACTATGACATTGATGAGATCATCTCCCTCCCCTTAGAAGAACTAAATGAACTGGCTGACAGAGAAGTGTCAAGAGAGTTGAAGGAGAAAGAGGATGCAATGATACTTCTCCAACTCAAAGAGGAGAAGAGACAGAAAAGACTTTACAAGCATGCTCCTACTCTCTCACCAGTTCAAGAAAGTCCTGCACAGGAAGATGTGGCTCCACAAGAACCTCAGGTAGATAAAGAGGAAGATAGGATCAAGATGATCAACTACCTGAGTGCCACAGGCTTCTATCAGGCAGATGCACTTCTCCCTTTGTCCTATGACTTCATTGAGTTCGAGTATTAAAGCAACTTGAGCTTGAGTTAGTCAAGGAAAGAAAGACAACCAAAAGGAAACTAAGGGAAGAAGCTGCAAAGTCAAGGGCCATCATTCAAAAGAATGCAAAGAAGTCTGCTGACAGACAAAGAATGGTGAGCTTCTTGAAGGAGACTTGGCCCCATGTCTCTATCCACTATGGATGAGCATATTAGGGTGATCAAGCAGAAGATTAAGAGTGGAGAACTTATTGACTTGCACTCTCTTCCAAGTCAAGTCCCACCTGAAGTGGAGGTCAAGTTTGAACAACCAGAGACACCTCAACCAGCACCTCCAGCTGAGCCCAGCAAGCTTCATCTTCTGATCCTAGGCAGGGTCAAACTCCCTCTCCTTCTGAACCTGTGAGGGAGGAACACCCAACTGAGAAAGACACTGATGATCAACATGGTGCTGCAGACCAGTCTTCTCAGTTAAAGACAACCAAGAGGAAGAAGAGGATGGCTTCTAAACCAAAGACAAAGAAGAAGAAGCCAAAGTCATCTACCTCTGCACCTCAGGCTGAATCAGATCAACCTGAGGAAGTGCATGATGAGGCAGCCCAATCAACTCCTATTCAAGTGGCTCCTCTAACTAGTGAGACACCCATCTTGTCCTGGACTTACTCTACCAATCCAGAAGATGGACTGTTATCAGAGATCAAGGTGTTGAGAATGTCTACTCATGGCAAGACATAATCAACTTACCTCTGCATGATCTCTTTGAGATGAGAAGATACTATGAAAGTCTTGATGATCCTGACCATCTCATGAAGAAAGGAATGGTCCTGATTGTACTGAAGACTACCAACATTTGAAGATCTTCCAAGTGTTTTGGTAGCATCAGCCTAGGGGGAGTTTGTAAGGATT
Source organism: Flaveria ramosissima (assembly GCA_025215565.1). Lineage (NCBI taxonomy): Eukaryota > Viridiplantae > Streptophyta > Magnoliopsida > Asterales > Asteraceae > Flaveria > Flaveria ramosissima. The sequence continues at coordinate 37,355,567 of CM046039.1, read as the reverse complement.
CCTGAAGTCTGATGCAACCCAAAACAGCCTAAGTGTCTCAGCAACATGCACTAAGTACTGAAGTGAAGAATGCTTCGGAAGTTTTACACAAAGCATTAGAAAATACTCTAAGTGTAAAATCTTCCGAAGCCAAGACCAATATCTTCCGAAGCCAAACATGAAGTCTTCCGAAGCTTCAGAGACAAAGTCTTCCGAAGCCTCATCCTATGAAGACAGATTTCTTCCGAAGACTTTTAGTACACATGCTTTATCTGATGTACTGTTCCATAAAGCACCTTTTCCGCTGCATCTCTGTAAAGTCACCAACTTACATGAGTTGGTGAAAAGGGCCTTGCTTTTGGTAACTGTACATTGAGGTCTTGAGTATTCAACTTTCCACTTTATGTACTTTATCCTTTTTGTATTGTATAAGGATGTGAGCTATGGCATGTCATAGTCACAAGGTCAAAAGGCAGATATGCCTTTTGATCCTACAATTGATTTTGTTAGTGTCTAGTCAATTGTATCCAGCTGGCTTTCAAAGTATAGCCGGCTGTAGGTTGTAGTATAAGTATTTCAAGTTCTTGTATCTTTTCTTTATGCTTTGTAACACTTGTAAAAGAACTTGAGAAAGCAATATACTGCCTCCTTGAAACCCATACTCTCTTGTTCTTTCTCTTGCTTTACTTGTGTTCTTTGTATCACTTTGGTTACCCAGTTCACTGTTTGATTAGAGCTTAGTTATTCTCCTCATTGTGTTGTTGTGTTGTAATTGTGCTTAAGCCCTTAAACGGTCCTGCAAATGTGTCCACATTCTCCACAGTTGTAGCATGACCTGCTATCAACTTTATAAGTAGACTTTCTTTGTGGAGAAGTGCGTGGCACTCTAGTAACATCAATCACTTTAGGTTTTGACTCTTGCATGTTTGATGTTTTCTCTGGTTTAACAAACTTAACTGTTTTAACCTGTTTAACATGTTCCACTTTTTGGTTAACTGGTTTTTGACTTGAAGCATGTGAAAAATTAACGTTTGAAGTCCTTTTAGGTTCTGATTTGACTCTGTTTGACCCTGACTTTAAGTAAACTTTTTCAAATTCATTTTCTAGATTAACACAAGGCAATTTACCCTTTGCCTTTGAAGTGGCCTCCTTTTGTTTCTGTCCAGATTCAGTAGATGAACATGATGTGTCTGGGTCAGTAACAAGAGGAGTAGTCACCACATGATCCTTGATGGGGTTGTTGTTCACTGGTTTAGACTTGGTGTTCATCAAGGTCTCAGGTGGAGGTGGAACCACTTTGTAGCCTAATCCCTCCCCGTTATTCCTTTTTCTCACTTAGTGTTGAACTATGTGTGAAGAACTAGTCCAACTGTGCAGTTTCTGATTTAATGAATTAACTTCTACTTCTAGAACTGCCTTTTGCTTCTTAGTGTCCTCTAGGGAGTTTAGATAGTACCTAATGTCATTTGCTTGGTTAAAGGCAACTACTTCGGTTTCCCTAAGCTGTTTAGTCAATAGGTCTATCTTTTCTTTATAACTATGCTCATTTTGTTTTAGAACTCTATTTGCCTCAGTGCACAGTTGTAAATCTTTTACTAAGTTATCATTGTGATCTAATAACCTAGCAAATTTTTCATCAATGCTATTCCTAAACATATCACAATCAGAACAAGCATGATTATTAAACATTTGGTCAGTTGTACTTACCTGTGTTGGTTCAGAAGAGTTAGCCATCAACGCAGAATCCGACGTCTCTGGTTCTGGTGATTCTGACTTTTCTGTCTTTGACTTGGAAGTCTCCTCCTTTGGCTTGTAACTGACCTCAGCTGCAGTTGTTTCTTCACTATGTGACATCGCAATCTCAACTGCTAGATCACCTTCACTCGCAGAATCATCAACAATATCTTCAACACTGGCAATGTTAGATTCTCCTGGTGAGACAAACCTAAAACTCCAATCCTGTCCTTCATCATCATGAGCAGTCAAGGCTTTTGGATCCTTGTTTGATGAAGTAGAACTGGAAGCTTGCTTGTCTTGGCGAGTAAAGGATGAGAACGGGTTCCCATTACCCGTCTTCTTTGGCTTGACACATTCTCTCTTGAAGTGCCCCTTCTCTCCACAGTTGAAGCAGGTCACTTTGCTCTTGTCAAAGCCAAATGTGGTATCCTTAGTAGCTATCAAGTTCTGTCCTGTCTTCTTAACAAACTTCTTCGCCCTTCGGACAGCGCTAGCTAAGGCCCACATTATATCCATCCTCTCAAGCTCCATTTCATCCACCTGCTCGTAGTCCTCATCTGCCAGATGGCAATTTCCTATCTTCCCAGCAACAAGTCCATCATATGAATGAACCACTGCGGCTAGAAGATCCATATGCTCTCGTGCTACTTCTACGGTCACATTACCGAGGTTCTCGGTCTTCAATTTGGTAGCGCTTGCTTCTGATCCAATATAGTGGGCACACGATGACCCTGACGTGTCTGATCCAGAAGGAGAAGCATGTGAAGGACCTGACGAGCTAGACACAAATGCTGTCTGGAGAGGTGCTCCAGAGGTCTTAGCTTGAGGCGTGGCGTTGTATAAAGCTGGATTTTGTGTATACGAAGACTTCTGTGCTCTATACTTCATCCTTAGTGCTTCTTCACGCAACTTGAGAATGAAGTCATTTATATCCAGCTTTATCAGCATTTCATTCTGTCTAAGGTTAGACACAAATGATGCCCACTTATCAGGCAATCCGTCTGCGAAGTTGCTTACTTTCTCTTCCATAGTCGTTTCCACTCCATGTGTATGCAATTCGCTCATCAAGTGGTAGAATCTGTCTATGACTTCGTCTAAACTCTCATTACCAATCGATGAGAAGTTATCGAATTCCTTCTTTAACTCCTTTGCCTTGATTGCCTTCAATGATGCATTCCCATCATATCTCTTCTCTAGCTCATCCCATAGTTTCTTGGACTGCTTGTTCTCTGAATACTGGTGGAATATGTCTTTGGGGATAGACTGAGTGATCAATGCATAAACCCTTTTCTCTGCATTGTACTTTACTTTCTGTGCGTCGGTCATCCCACTTAACGTTAATTTAACTCCATCAGCTCCCACCGGTGTACTGTAACCGACCTCAATAGCTTTCCACAGATTAGGATCTACTCCATTGAGGTAGATCTCAAAACGTTGTTTCCAGTGGGGAAACTCATCTAAAGTCAAGAGCTTTGGTGGTTTATTGTGATTACCCACCTCACTTTCAAGCAACAGCAGGTTCTGAATCCTCGAGTCCTTCCCAGCAGTAAAGGCTGACATCTGATCTTCCATGGCTAATAAACTTAGAATCTAATCAAACAAACTTTCACTGATGCGACTGAAGGATGCGAATGGTCTAATCGTGCGTATGAACTCTGCGATTGGTTCAACCGTGCGACTGAACAGGGCGAATGGCTCAGTCGTGCGAATGAATCTGGTGCGTATGAGTTATGCGAACGAACGGTTCAGTCGGGCGAATGAGGGTGCGACTAGGTCCAATCGTGCGAATGGGCAATGCGAATGGAGTCCAGTCGTGCGAATGGGTCACTCGTGCGACTGAAGCTGCTGTTTTGCGAAAATTTCTAGGTTTGACGGGTTTCAGCCGTAAAAATTCGAAATTTCACAAGTCCTAATCGCCTAGGTCCGTAGAAACAGAACTTCGATGAGCAGGGAACGTCCAAGATCACTTTTGATGCCAAAGATTGCGTTTTTCGTGCAAAAACACAAACTTTTATGCAATCTTGATTGAATCAACACGTAATCAAGAGCCAAAGCTCTGATACCACTTGTTTGGACCTGGTATTTGAACGGAGTACCTAGTGATTAGCGTGTTAAACCAACTCAAATAGTGCCGAATCCTATTTGATTGGCGATCCAATCAGTGAGAACACACGATGAATCAATCAAGAATTGAAATCAACGTCAGAAATCGATTAGGAATCGATCTGATGTGTTCTGTGAACTTGGAGAACGATTTGGGAGGCTTCTGGACGGCTAGGGTACGTCTGGAATCGTAATGGGATGAATGCTTACGTTTTTCCACGAATTGGGTCTATTTATAGGTTAGTATTGTTCAATCGTGCGACTGAGCCATAAGTATGGTTCAGTCGTGCGATTGAACCATGCGGTTGATTCATCCGCACGACTGAGTGTTCAGTCGTGCGATTGAGTCAATCTTATGTGTCAATCATACGACTGATCCAGTCTCCTGGTTCAGTCGTGCGATTGAGTCAATCGTATGAAGTTATTCATGCGTGTGGTCCATTCGCATGGGTCATTCGCATGAGAACTTCATTAAGTTAAGTTTGAATGTTTTAATTAATATAACATAATGTGCATTCATTCAAACAATCATAAACCCAATCAATTCAATCACGACTCATTAATGATATATTAAACATCACAAGTAACAAACAATTCATATCATTTCATTAATCGATACTATTACATCATAATCAGACAGACAAGATTTATTACATTACAACTCATGATCTAGGGACATACATGCATCAACAGTTTGTACCCCTGAGAAGCCTACAGTTGGCTTCTTCATTATTTTAAAGATGTCGGGCTTCATCTGTCCCAATTTAAGAATATTACTTGTCTCCCTCAACTGTGAGCCCAGTTCACAGTTGAGAATGTGTTGAACATATCTAAGAAACATGTAATACTCTAAGGAGTCCAAGTTTGCAAGTAAATTAGTATAAACAAATTGAGAATACCTGAACTTGACCCCCTGAACCATTCCATGAACTATAAAGGAGAGATCCTCAGGAATCTGGTCCCACCCACCATGCTTGTTTGATAAGCTGTGGATAACCACATGGAGCAGGTATTTCCTCTGGGATGAGACCTTTCCTTTCCTGAAGGTCTTTACAGAGAATCTCCCTCATAGCCCATCTACTCAAAGGAATGATTAACAGCTTCCTTTGGGAAGGACAACTCACCTTCTTCATCATCCAACTGCAAATGATGGTTAATGATGGTCAGAGTGATGAAGATTGTCCTCCCTTGAACTGTGGCAGACAGTGCCTTCTCCCCATCCATAATGACCTCTTGGCAGGTCTTCCAGAATTCAAGCAAGTGATCCTCATATAGAGTAGGATCAATGGTCAGGGAGGTGAAGTAGTTGGATAGAGTTAAGAATTGGAAAATCTCTGAGAAACTTGCATCTTTCTCAGAGCTTAACAAAGCAACTTGATTATGTTGCCTGTGAAGTTGCATGGAGAAATCTGGGTTGTTTCTGCGGTTAAGGTTTGCCATTTCAGAAGCTTAAGAGTGAAGAAAGGTAGAAAGCAAAGGCGGTTGAGAGAATTAGGTTAGAGGAAATAGTGTAATTGAGGAAGATAGTGAGAAAGAGGGGGAACCGTTGGGTATTTATGTGAAAAGGGATCAAAGTTAATGAAAGAGGATAAACTTTGAAATCCGGAAGTCGGTCCCACCTCTGAAAAGGTAGTTTACTTTTGCTCAAAAAGTAGTTTTCTTGGAATTCGAAAAGCTTCCGAAGGTAATTTGTCTTCTGAAGTTTTAAGTTAAAAAGCTTCCGAAGCTAAAATGGCTTCGGAAGATTTTCCTGAGAGTCTTGAAAATTTATGCTTCGGAAGAGAAGTAAACTCTTGGATGCTTTGTATAAGAATAAACAAAGATTCCGAGAGTTAATTTTGCTTCGGAAGGAAAAAGTCCTTAAAAATAAATAAGTGTCTGAGATAAGAATTTAAGCTTCGGAAGATGGGTTTATACTTCTTCCGAAGGTAAAATCTCTTAGACAGTTATTTATTTTGAAGACATAATTTTCTTCCGAAGATAAAATTTTATCTTCCGAAGTATCAGAAAATTTTCAAGAATCTAAGGAAAGTCTTCAAAAAGATTTTTACATCCAAAGAAAACATGAGCTTATGACAATGATGAACTAGACAACTTAGGACACACATATTTTAAGAAGAAATAATTAGAATTAGTTTTAAGAAAAAGTCTACTCAAAGTTAATCATCCCAATAGTTGATATCAGATATTTAAATCTCTGTTCATCAAAAGCTTTTGTGAACAGATCAGCATATTGTTCATCTGTATGAACTTTGACTAGTTTAATTAATCCCTTTTCATAGTTATCTCTTATTAAATGATACCTGATATTGATGTGTTTGGTCCTTGAGTGCTGCACAGGGTTCGCAGTGATAGAGATAGCACTATTGTTGTCTATGTGGATAGGAGTCTCTTTGAAGTTAAATCCATAGTCCAGCATCAGATTTTGAATCCAAAGCACTTGAGCATAGCAGCTTGCAGCAGCAATGTATTCAGCCTCAGCAGTTGATGCAGACACACAGGATTGTTTCTTGCATTGCCATGAGACAACCCTTCCACCAAGGAATTGACATCCCCCAGATGTAGACTTTGCAGTCATGTTGCAACCACCATATCACTATCTGTATAGGCATACAGATTGAAATTAGGATTCTTTGGATACCATAGACCAAGTGTTGAAGCACCTTTGAGGTATCTTAAAATCCTTTTGACAGTGATTAAGTGAGACATCTTAGGTTTGGCTTGATATCTTGCACAAATACATGTAGCAAACATGATATCAGGCCTGCTAGCTGTAAGATACATAAGAGACCCAATCATAGCCCTGTATAAATGTTCATCTACACACTCCCCCTCAAGATCAGGTCCAAGGGAGTGGTTTCTGGCTATGGGTGTCTTAGCAATCTTACAATCAGTCATGTTGAACCTCTTGAGTATGTCTTGAACATACTTTGACTGACTTATGAAGATGCCATCTTCAACCTGCTTCACTTGAATTCCCAGAAAGAAATTGAGTTCTCCCATTGAACTCATTTCAAATCTGTCTTTCATCAGCTTCTCAAAGTCTTTGCAGAGCTTTGGATTAGTTGAACCAAAGATGATGTCATATACATATACTTGAACTAGCAATAAGTCATTTTCCTGTCCTTTGATGAAGAGAGTTCCATCTATAGTACCTCTCCTATATCCATGTTTACAAAGATACTCAGACAGTGTCTCATACCACTTCCTGGGTGCCTGATGCAGCCCATAAAGAGCTTTGTCAAGCTTGCAGACATAATCAGGATGATTAGGGTCTACAAAACCAGGTGGCTGTTTGACATAAACCTCTTCATCAATCACTCCATATAAGAAAGCACACTTTACATCAAGTTGAAAGACCTTGAAGTTCTTGGATGCAGCAAATGAAAGGAATATCCTAACAGCTTCTAGTCTTGCTACAGGAGCAAAGACATCAGTGTAGTCAATCCCTTCTTCTTGTGTGTATCCTTGAACAACTAGTCTTGCCTTGTTCTTGATGATGATTCCTCTATCATCCTTCTTATTCCTAAAAACCCAATTGGTTCCAATGGTAGTCTTCCCATGAGGAAGAGGACAAAGGTTCCAAACTTTCTACCTTTTGAATTGAAGCGCTCTTGTTGCATAGCTTCAACCCAACTTCCATCCTTTAGAGCTTCATCAACTTTCTTTGGCTCTATCTGAGATAAGAAACAAGAGTGAAGACAAACATTTGCTTCATGGGTTTGTCCTCTTGTTCTTACCCCTATGACAACATCTCCAATGATGTTTGTGGTGGGGTGAGACTTGTGGATCCTTAGCTGAGGATCACAGCAAGTTGCTGAGAAAGATCCAAATTTGAGAAATTTAGATCTGGCATGGAAGATTCACCCTCCACATTATCACACTTATCAAGATTAACTTGATCCAATGAGTGTGTGACATCATTGATGTTGTCATCTATGGTGTGGTTATTAGCATCAAAGATTCCTGATCACTATCACCATCATCATTGTTGTCTTCTACAATTGAGGTGTCTTTATCTGGTTGAGAAGCCTCTAAGCTGGAATTTAAAGGCATACCAGATGTATCAGCTGAATTTGTCATTGTTGTGCTGATAGAGACCTCATTTGCTGAAGTAGTTCCAACTGGAGCTGAAGATGTATGAGTTGTCTTCCTAGCTCAAATCTTGGATCAGGATCACCTGTATTTAAATTTTCTGCAGATCCTAAACTCACAAATTTGTTCTAGAGATTGTCCTGAAGATCAGATAAATCATCTGTCACAAGATAGACCAAACAACAATCAGGACCAGAACACAGGGTGTGTGTTCATTGAAAGTCACATTGGCTGACTCCTCAACAATTCTAGTTCTGAGATTGTATACTCTATAAGCCTTAGCTTGGGAAGAGTATCCAATGAAATGTCCATCATCTGATTTCTCAGCAAACTTGGCAATTTGATCTTTGGTATTCAAGATGGTACAGGGACATCCAAATGACCTGAGAAAACCAATGAAAGGTTTCCTCTTGTGCCAAAGTTCATAAGGAGTCTTACCATGTGTCTTAACTACAAAAACTCTGTTTTGCACATAGCAAGCAGTATTAACTGCCTCTGCCCAGAAGGTGATGGGCAGTTTAGAGTCAGACAACATAGTTCTTGCAGCTTCAATAAGTGTCCTGTTTCTCCTCTCAGCAACTCCGTTTTGCTGAGGAGTCCTGGGAGCACTATATTGTCTTGTAATACCTTTTTCATCACAAAATGTATCAAGGATTTGGTTCTTGAATTCAGTTCCTTGATCACATCTTATGGTTTTGACCTTGTGATCACATTGATTCTCAACTTTTAAGATGAAATTCTTCAGAATCTCAGGGGTTTCATCCTTAGTTCTAAAAAGAAAACCCAAGTGAATCTTGTAAAATCATCTGTGATCACTAAACAGTAAGAGGTCCTTCCTAGACTCATTACACTGGTGGGGCCAAAGAGATCCATATGTAACAAGTGTAGGGGAGTAGTGATGGAGTTCTTTTCCTTAGGCTTGTGAGATACCTTGTGTTGCTTCCCTTTCAGGCATGCAACACAATGATCATCACTTGTAAACTCTTTCTTTGGCATTCCAGTTACCAGATCATGTTTAATTAATTTATTCATGTTCTTAAAGTTTACATGGCACATTCTTTTATGCCATAGGAAAGACTCATCACTATTTGCTTTAGATAGAAAGCATGAAACTTCTCCAGAGGGAGATGTTTCTTGCAAATCCATCTTGTACATGTTCCCTTTCCTGGGGCTCTGAGCAGGATATGCTCATGAGGAATGACCACACCAGGCTTGAGAACAATGCACTCATGCTCAGTAAAGAGCATGTTATGACTCAGATCACAAAATTGGGATACACTTAGAAGATTGTACCCAAGCTCCTTAACAAAATTTACCTTCTCAATGCTGAGCTTACCATTTGTGACCTTGCCCCTTCCAGAAATGTAACCACTTTCATCTCCTCCAAAAGCAACTGGTCCTCCATCAATTCTCTCAAAATTATGGAGTAGAGACCTATTGCCTGTCATGTGCCTGGAACAGCACTGTCAATTATCCAGACATTCCTGCTTTCTTGAGCTGTTCCTGCACAAAGAAAATGATTAGTTACATTTGGAAACCCAAGCCTTACTTGTCTTGGGCTCACTAAGTGTAATAGAAGGTAATGCAACAGTAATAGATCCTATGGTTGTATCCTGGACTAACTTAGGATTTAGGGAATCTTCCTAAAGTATGTGCACTTCTTGGGAAGAAGTCGTCTTGTAGATCGTGTTGTTGATGGAGAAACTTTAGTCATTTGGTCTTTCTTAGACTTCCACACCACCTTTGGAGTCTTGGACTTGACCTTCAAAACCTTAGAAGCTTTTGGACTTCACAAGTTTTGATGACTGAACCTTCGGAAGATTCTACAGTCACTGCAGCAGACTTCAGTGCTTCGGAAGAACTCCTTTCTTCCGAGACCAATTTTGCTTCCGAAGGTAATTTTTCATTTACCTTCTTCTTTGATTTGGAGCTTCCGAAGGAAACAGACTTTCCTTCCGAAGCTTGAGACTTCTTGAAACTCTTTGAAGTCTTTGTATTGGTCATGTGGATAGTACTTTTAGGATTGTATGGGCAATCCTTAGCAATGTGAGAGGTACTTTCACACATGACACATAACATTTTCTTCTTCAAAGGAGTCCTTTTGAGAGCAAGACTGGCTTTGGTCACATCCCTTCTCCACCTTCATCTTGGTAGATGCTGAGACAGTCTTTTGGGCTGTGAACTGTTCTTGGAGTTTGATGGTCCAGGCTGTGCAGCAGTGGTACACAGCAGCTCAGTCTTCTTCTTTGCACTGAGATGATTTGAACAAGAACCAGGACTCTTAGCTGAGGAGTCTTGGTTGATGTCTTCAGTCCTTACTACTTTGAAACCTGCAGAGATAAAAACTTGTTTCTGCTTAGCATCAAAAGTAGCCTTGATCTCTTGAACCTTCTTTGCTTTCCTCTTGCTCTTCCTGATCAAATTCTTTCTCTTGGACTTGGTCATCACAGTAGATTTCTTCTCCTCAGAAGGATAGTGGCCCTTGGAAGAATCCTCTTCTTCACTCTTCTCAGAGGAATTCTTCACTATCACTTCTTCATCCTCCTCACTTATAGGATCTATGAGAGGAAGCTCATCTTCACAAGTTCCACACCTAGGAGATCTTACAGACAAGATTGTGTGTGGAGGAGCTATCTCATTTGATCCCAGTCCCTGTCTATTTTGATAGCACACTTTGTTGTGCAGGGATGAGGATATCATGTTCTTGAAGATCTCTTCTTCAAGAACACTCTTCTCTGCCTTGGCTTTGCTGATCACAAGCTCAGCCTGGCACTCAGTCAACTTAGTTATGAGATCCTGGATCTGAGTTCTAAAATCTGTATGTTTATGTTTTAGTACTGAAATGGTTTTCTCCAAGTCCTCTATCTTTAACTTGTAATCATCTTCAGACTTTCTAGAATCAGATTTCAATATGTTTAATGACTCAAGATCAGATCTCATCTCTAAGTTGTAGGACCTGTATCTATTTACTTTAGCAATGCATTCAGGAGTACAGAGATGTTCCAATACCTTGGCTTCATCATGGTCAGCCATCAGTGCTTGGTTTGGAGAAGCATCTTCCACCTGAAAGCTCCAGTCAAAGCCTCCCTCTTCAACAGCAACAGCAGCATGTTGCTTTGGCTTCTCATTCTGAGGGGCTTTGTCAGTGTAGTTTGGTCTGGGTTGTGTTTGGCCCCCATTTGATTAGGTGCCTTACACTCCCTAGCAAAGTGGCCCATAAGGTTACAGTTGTAACACTTAACTTTGCTTTTATCCAGCCCAAACTTTCCACTGGTAGCATTGCTTGGAAACCTTCTTCCTGTTCTCTTGTAGAACTTCTTGGCTATGTGAGTGAGGAGAGCCATCTGCTGAACTATCTCCATGTATTCCAGGTCATCTGGATGAATACAGTCCAGGTCTTCAAGAGTGAAGAGATAATTCCCATAGCTTTCATCAGTAGACACAAAGGCTTGAGAAGAACTTGTCTCTTGGAATGGGCTTCCTTGAGTAAAGTTCTCCCTTGGTGTCTCCGGAAGGTGATGAAAGGACCCTTTTGTGAGTTGTCAGGGTAGCATATGAGATGATATTGGGGTTCTATGCTGTCCCTTTCAACCACATGAAGGGCTGAACCCATTTGATTGTTGGAGTTGCCAGATGAACCTTGCATGTTCATCTCCATCTGGTATCCACTGAAAATCCCATACAACTCTGTCAGAGTAAGAGTTTTAAGTTCTCAGTCCTCTTGATCACCACACAATAGTGTGTCCATTGCCTAGGAAGTGAGGACATGAACTTCCTTACAATGCCCTGTTCTCAAGAGGAACTCCTCCATCCACTAGGGTATCCACTATCTCAACATACCTGAAGTATTGTTGAGTCATGGTTTCACCTGCTTTAAGGTGAAGTTTTCAAACTGCTGCTTCAGAAGATCCTTCTTGTTCTCCTTGGCTTCAGAGGAGCCTTCATACATCAGCTTCAGTGCATCCCACAGCTGTTTAGCTGTTTTGCACTTCTTAAAACCTCAGTATACAGAGTTTGGGAGAGCAGTCTGGAGAGCAGTCATGGCCTTCCTATCAATCTCTACTCTTTTTCTATCTTCATCTGAGTAGTTGGCCACATCTTTTGGAATCATACCAGCACCAGTAGCAGAAGGGGTGCTGGGTATGAAAGGTCCATTCTCAACAGATTCCCACATTCTTGAATCAAGAAACCTGATGAAACCTTCCATTCTCATACACCAGGTGTCAAAATCATCAAGAGTGATCAGTGGGGATTTGTTTATGGTTCCAGTCTCCATATCAGTCTTTGAGATGGAAGCCATTTGGAGAGTTTAGTTTTTGTGTGTGTGAGGGATCTTAAGATGGTGAGATCTTATATCAAGAGCCTGGAAAGATCTGATACCAATTGCAGGACCGTTTAAGGGCTTGAACACAATTACAACACAACAACACAATGAGGAGAATAACTAAACTTTAATCAAATAATGAACTGGATTAACCAAGTATGACACAAGAACACAAGTAAAGTAAAATAAGAGACAGAACAAGAGAGTTGGGTTTCAAGGAGGCAGTATATTGCTTTCTCAAGTTCTTTTACAAGTGTTACAAAGCATAAAGAAAGATACAAGAACTTGGAATACTTATACTACAACCTACAGCCGGCTATACTTAGAAAGCCAGCTGGATACAATTGACTAGACACTAACAAAATCAATTGTAAGATCAAAAGGCATATCTGCCTTTTGACCTTGTGACTATGACATGCCATAGCTCACATCCTTATACATTACAAAAAGGATAAAGTACATAAAGTAGAAAGTTACAAACTCAAGACCTCAATGTATAGTTGCCAAAAGCATGGACCTTTTCACCAACTCATGTAAGTTGGTGACTTTACAGAGATGCAGCGGAAAGGTGCTTTATGGAACAGTACATCAGATAAAGCATGTGTACTAAAAGTCTTCGGAAGAAATCTGTCTTCATAAGTTGAAGCTTCGGAAGACTTTGTCTCAGAGGCTTCGGAAGACTTTATGTTTGGCTTCGGAAGATATTGGTCTTGGCTTCGGAAGATTTTACACTTAGAGTATTTTCTAATGCATTGTGTAAAACTTCCGAAGCATTCTATACTTCAGTACTTAGTGCACGTTGCAGAGACACTTTGGATGTTTTGGGTTGCATCAGACTTAAGGAATCCTTACACTTCACCTTCAAAACAGGTGAAACCATGACTCAGCAATACTTCAGGTATGTTGAGATAGTGGATACCCTTGTGGATGGAGGAGTTCCTCTTGAAAAACAGAGATTAAGTTGTAAGGACATGTCCTCACCACTCAATAGGCAATGGAACAAAACTACTATGTGGTGATCAAGAGGACTGAAAATCTCAAAACTCTTACTCTGACGAGTATAAGGGAGAAGTTCAGTGGCTACCAGATGGAGATGAACATGCAAGGTTCATCTGGCAACTCCAACAATCAATTGGGTTCAGCCCTGCATGTGGTTGAAAGGGATAGCATAGAACCCCAACATTATCTCATATGCTACCCTGACAACTCACCAAATGGTCCTTTCATCACCTTCACAGAGACACCCAGGGAGAACTACACTCAAGGAAGCCCATTCCAAGAGACAAGCTCTTCTCAAGCCTTTGTGTCTTCTGATGAAAGTTATGGCAACTCTCTTTTCACTCTTGAAGACCTGGATTGTATCCATCCAGATGACCTGGAATATATGGAAATAGTTCAGCAGATGGCTCTTCTCACTCATAGAGCCAAGAAGTTTTACAAGAGAACTGGAAGGAGGTTTCCAAGCAATACAACTAGTGGAAAGTTTGGCTTGGATAAAAGCAAAGTCAAGTGCTACAACTATAACTTGATGGGACACTTTGCTAGAGAGTATAAGGCACCTAAAACAAATGGTGGCCAAGCACAAACCAAACCAAACTACACTGACAAAGCCCCTCAGAATGAGAAGTCAAAGCAACAAGCTGTTGTTGCTGTTGAAGAAGGAGGCTTTGACTGGGGTTTTCAGGTAGAAGATGCTTCTCCAAACCAAGCACTAATGACAGATCATGATGAAGCCAAGGTATTGGAACATCTCTGTACTCCTGAATGCATTGCTAAAGTTAACAGATATAGGTCCTATAACTTGGAGATGAGATCTGATCTTGAGTCCTTAAACATTTTAAAATCTGATTTTAGAAAGTCTGAAAATGATTATAAACTAAAGATAGAGGACTTAGAGAAAAACATTTCAGTTCTAAAACATGAATATACATATTTTAGGACTCAAATCCAAGATCTCATAACCAAGCTGACTGAGTGCCAGGCTAAGCTTGTGATCAGCAAAGCCATGGCAGAAAAGAGTGTTCTTGAAGAAGAGACCTTCAAGAACATGATATCCTCATCCCTGCACAACAAGGTGTGTTATCAAAATAGACAGGGACTGGGATCAAATGAGATAGCTCCTCCACACACAATCTTGTCTGTAAGATCTCCTAGGTGTGGAACTTGTGAAGATGAGCTTCCTCTCATAGATCCTATAAGTGAAGAGGATGAAGAAGAGATAGTGAAGAATTCCTCTGAGAAGAGTGAAGAGGAGGATTCTACTAAGGGCCACTATCCTTCTGAGGAGAAGAAGTCTACTGTGATGACCAAGTCAAAAAGAAAGAACTTGATCAGGAAGAGCAAAAGAAAGGCAAAGAAGGCTCAAGAGATCAAGGCTACTTTTGACTCTAAGCAGAAACAAGTTTTTATCTCTGCAGGATTTGAAGTAGTAAAGACTGAAGAGATCAACCAAAATTCCTCAGCTAAGAGTTCTAGTTCTTGTTCAAATCATCTAAGTACCAAGAAGAAGACTGATCTGCTGTGTGCCACTGCTGCACAGCCTGGACCATCAAACTCCAAGAACAGTTCACAGCCCAAAAGAACTGTCTCAGCATCTACAAAGATGAAGGTGGAGAAGGGATGTGACCAAAGACAGTATTGCTCTCATAAGAGACTCTTGTAAAGAAGAAAATGTTGTGTGTCATGTGTGAAAGTACCTCTCACATTGCTAAGGATTGTCCATATAATCCTAAAAGTACTATCCTGACCAATACAAAGACTTCAAAGAGTTTCAAGAAGATTCAAGCTTCGGAAGGAAAATCTGTTTCCTTTGGAAGCTCCAAATCAAAGAAGAAGGTAAATGAAAATTACCTTCGGAAGAAAATTGGTCTCGGAAGAAAGGAATTCTTCCGAAGCACTGAAGTCTGCTGCAGTGACTGAAGAATCTTCCGAAGGTTCAGTCATCAAAACTTGTGAAGTCCCAAAAGCTTCCAAGGTTTTGAAGGTCAAGTCCAAGACTCCAAAGGTGGTGTGGAAGTCTAAGAAAGACCAAGTGACTGAAGTTTCTCCATCAACAACAGCTCAAGATCCTCTAGCACAACCATAGGATCTATTACTGTTGCATTACCTTCTATTATACTTAGTGAGCCCAAGACAAGTAAGGCTTGGGTTTCCAAATATAACTAATCATTTTCATTGTGCAGAAACAGCTCAAGACAAACAGAAATGTCTGGATCATTGATAGTGGCTGTTCCAGGCACATGACAGGCAATAGGTCACTACTCCATAACTTTGAGAGGATTGATGGAGGACCAGTTGCTTTTGGAGGAGATGAAGGTGGTTACATTTCTGGAAGGGGCAAGGTCACAAATGGTAAGCTCAGCATTGAAAAGGTAAACTTTGTCAAGGAGCTTGGGTACAATCTTCTGAGTGTATCCCAACTTTGTGATCAGAGTCATAACATGCTCTTTACTGAGCATGAGTGCATTGTTCTCAAGCCTGGAGTGGTCATTCCTCATGAGCACATCCTGCTTAGAGCCCCCAGGAAAGGGAACATGTACAAGATGGATTTGCAAGAAACATCTCCCTCTAGAGAAGTTTCATGCTTTCTATCTAAAGCAAATAGTGATGAGTCTTTCCTATGGCATAAAAGAATGTGCCATGTAAACTTTAAGAACATGAATAAACTAATTAAACATGATTTGGTAACTGGAATGCCAAAGAAAGAGTTTACAAGTGATGATCATTGTGTTGCATGCCTGAAAGGGAAGCAACATAAGGTATCTCACAAGCCTAAGGAAAAGAACTCCATCACTACTCCCCTACACTTATTACATATGGATCTCTTTGGCCCCACCAGTGTAATGAGTCTAGGAAGGACCTCTTATTGTTTGGTGATCACAGATGATTTTACAAGATTCACTTGGGTTTTCTTTCTTAGAACTAAGGATGAAACCCCTGAGATTCTGAAGAATTTCATCTTAAAAATTGAGAATCAAAGTGATCACAAGGTCAAAACCATAAGATGTGATCAAGGGACTGAATTCAAGAATCAAATCCTTGATACATTTTGTGATGAAAAAGGTATTACAAGACAATATAGTGCTCCCAGGACTCCTCAGCAAAATGGTGTTGCTGAGAGGAGAAACAGGACACTAATTGAAGCTGCAAGAACTATGTTGTCTGACTCTAAACTGCCCATCACCTTCTGGGCAGAGGCAGTAAATACTGCTTGCTATGTGCAAAACAGAGTTTTAGTAGTTAAGACACATGGTAAGACTCCTTATGAACTTTGGCACAAGAGAAAACCTTTCATTGGTTTTCTCAGGTCATTTGGATGTCCCTGCACCATCTTGAATACCAAGGATCAAATTGCCAAGTTTGCTGAGAAATCAGATGATGGACACTTCATTGGATACTCTTCCCAAGCTAAGGCTTATAGAGTATACAATCTCAGAACTAGAATTGTTGAGGAGTCAGCCAATGTGACTTTCAATGAACACACACCCTGTGTGGCTGGTTCTGGTCCTGATTGGCTATTTGATCTTGATTTAGTTACCAACTGTTTTAACAAATCTTGTGAGAATGTTTCAGGATCTGCAGAAAATTTAAATACAGGTGATCCTGATCCAAGATTTGAGCTAGGAAGACCCTCAACTCATACATCTTCAGCTCCAGTTGGAACTACTTCAGCAAATGAGGTTTCTATCAGCACTACAATGACAAATTCAGCTGATACATCTGGGGTGCCTTCAAATTCCAGCTCAGAGGCTCCACAACCAGATAAAGATACCTCAATTGTGGAAGACAACAATGGTGATGGTGAAAGTGATCAGGAATTCCTTGATGCTAATAACCACACCATAGATGACAACATCAATGATGTCACACACTCATTGGATCAAGTTAATCTTGATAAGTGTGGTGATGTGGAGGGTGAATCATCTATGCCAGATCTAAATTTCTCAAATTTGGATCTTTCTCAGCAACTTGCTGTGATCCCTCAGCTAAGGATCCACAAGTCTCACCCCACCACAAACATCATTGGAGATGTTGTCACAGGGGTAAGAACAAGAGGACAAACCCATGAAGCAAATGTTTGTCTTCACTCTTGTTTCTTATCCCAGATAGAGCCAAAGAAAGTTGATGAAGCTCTAAAGGATGGAAGTTGGGTTGAAGCTATGCAACAAGAGTTGCTTCAATTCAAAAGGCAAAAAGTTTGGAACCTTTGTCCTCTTCCTCATGGGAAGACTACCAGTGGAACCAAATGGGTTTTTAGGAATAAGAAGGATGATAGAGGCATTATCATCAAGAACAAGGCAAGACTAGTTGTTCAAGGATACACACAAGAAGAAGGGATTGACTACACTGATATCTTTGCTCTTGTAGCAAGATTAGAAGCTGTTAGGATATTCCTGGCATTTGCTGCATCCAAGAACTTCAAGGTCTTTCAACTTGATGTAAAGTGTGCTTTTCTGTATGGAGTGATTGATGAAGAGGTTTATGTCAAACAGCCACCTGGTTTTGTAGACCCTGATCATCGTGATTATGTCTGCAAGCTTGACAAAGCTCTTTATGGGCTGCATCAGGCACCCAGGAAGTGGTATGAGACATTATCTGAAACATGGATACAGGAGAGGTACTATAGATGGAACTCTCTTCATCAAAGGAAAAGGAAATGACTTATTTCTAGTTCAGGTATATGTAGATGACATCATCTTTGGTTCAACTAATCCAAAGCTCTGCAAAGACTTTGAGAAGTTGATGAAAGACAGATTTGAAATGAGTGCAATGGGAGAACTCAATTTCTTTCTGGGAATTCAAGTGAAGCAAGTTGAAGATGGCATCTTCAAAAGTCAGTCAAAGTATGTTCAGGACATACTCAAGAGGTTCAACATGACTGATTGTAAGATTGCTAAGACACCCATAGCCAGAAACCACTCCCTTGGACCTGATCTTGAGGGGGAGTGTGTAGATGAACATTTATACAGGGCTATGATTGGGTCTCTTATGTATCTTACAGCTAGCAGGCCTGATATCATGTTTGCTACATGTATTTGTGCAAGATATCAAGCCAACCCTAAGATGTCTCACCTCATCACTGTCAAAAGGATTTTAAGATACCTCAAAGGTGCTTCAACACTTGGTTTATGGTATCCAAAGAATCCTGACTTCAATCTGTATGCTTATACAGATAGTGATTATGGTGGTTGCAACATGACTGCAAAGTCTACATCTGGGGGATGTCAATTCCTTGGTGGAAGGGTTGTCTCATGGCAATGCAAGAAACAATCCTGTGTGTCTGCATCAACTGCTGAGGCTGAATACATTGCTGCTGCAAGTTGCTGTGCTCAAGTGCTTTGGATTCAAAATCAGATGCTGGACTATGGATTTAACTTCAAGGAGACTCCTATCCACATAGACAACAATAGTGCTATCTCTATCACTGAGAATCCTGTGTAGCACTCAAGGACCAAACACATCAATATCAGGTATCATTTAATAAGAGATAACTATGAAAAGGGATTAATTAAACTAGTCAAAGTTCATACAGATGAACAATATGCTGATCTGTTTACAAAAGCTTTTGATGAACAGAGATTTAAATATCTAATATCAGCTATTGGGATGATTAACTTTGAGTAGGTCTTTTCTTAAAACTAATTCTAATTATTTCTTAAAAAGGTATGTGTGTCCTAAGTTTTCTAGTTCATCACTTTCATAAGCTCATGTTTTCTTTGGATATAAAATTCTTTTTGAAGACTTTCCTTAGATTCTTGAAAATTTTCTGATCCTTCGGAAGATATATTTTTACCTTCGGAAGAAAATTATGTCTTCAAAATAAATAACTGTCTAAGAAATTTTCCTTCGGAAGAAGTCTAAATCTATCTTCCGAAGCTTAAAATTCCTGTCTCAGACACTTATTTGTTTTTAAGGACTTTTTCCTTCCGAAGCAAAATTAACTCTCGGAAGCTTTGTTGCCATATACAAAGCATTCAAGTGTTTATTTCTCTTCCGAAGCAAAATTTTCAAGACTCTCAGGAAAATCTTCCGAAGTCATTTTAGCTTCGGAAGCTTTTTCATTAAAACTTCCGAAGATAATTTACCTTCGGAAGCTTTTCGAATTCCAAGAAAACTACTTTTTAGCAAAAGTAAACTACTTTTTCAGAGGTGGGACCGACTTTCGGATTTCAAAGTTTATCCTCTTTCATTAACTTTGGTTCAAATCCCTTTTCACATAAATACCCAACGGTTCCCCCTCTTCCTCACTATCTTCTTCAATTCTACTATTCCTCAAACCTAATTCCCAAAACCGCCTTTGCTTTTTACCTTTCTTCAACCTTAAGCTTCTCAAATGGCCAACCTTAACCGCAGAAACAACCCAGATTTCTCCATGCAACTTCACAGGCAACACAACCAGGTTGCTCTGTTAAGCTCTGAGAAAGATGAAAGTTTCTCAGAGATTTTCCAATTCTTAACTCTATCAAATTATTTCACCTCCCTAACCATTGATCCTACTCTGTATGAGGATCGTCTGCTTGAATTCTGGAAGACCTGCCAAGAGGTCATTATGGATGGGGAGAAGGCACTATCTGCCACAGTGAAAGGGAGGACAATCTTCATCACTCCGGCCATCATCAATACTCATTTGCAGCTGGATGATGAAAAAGGTGAGTTGTCCTTCCCAAAGGAAGCTGTCAATCATTCCTTTGAGCAGATGGGCTATGAGGGAGATTTCTCTGTAAAGACCTTTAGGAAAGGAAAGGTCTCATCCCAGTGGAAATACCTACTCCATGTGGTTATCCACAGCTTGTCAAACAAGCATGGAGGATGGGACCAGATTCCTGAGGATCTCTCCTTCATAGTGCATGAAATGGTTCAAGGGGTCAAGTTCAGGTACTCTCAATTTGTTTATACCAATTTACTTGCAAACTTGGACTCCTTAGAGTATTACATGTTTCCTAGATATGTTTAACACATTCTCAACTGTGAACTGGGCTCACAGTTGAGGGAAACAGATAATATTCTTAAATTGGGACAGATGAAGCTCGGCATCTTTAAAATCATGAAGAAGCCAACTGTAGGCTTCTCAGGGTAGAAACAGCCCTTGTCCCCAAAATGTTAGAGCTCATTGCTCAAGGTGACAACCTAGTAACACAAGCTAGTGTTGAACCCACACCTTTTACCTCTTTACCACTAAAAAGGCCTCAAATAACCCTAACCTACCAAAGAAAATCCAAACGAACCCCTGCTCAAGCTATTGAGTCTGTGCAGGTCCCCATATACTCACCTTTACAGAAGGAAGTAGACACTAGAGCTCCCACTTCTCTTGAGGAGCAAACCACTCCCATCTCTTCAACTATCAGGGATGAGGTTCCTCATGCTCACCCTGATGAGCTCACAAGCCCAACAGCCTTAAGCCTTCACTCTGAGTCTCAACACTCAAGTGAACAACCTTCAGGGGACAGTTACCATCCCCAGCCTTTAGATCTAAATCACCCATTCCTAACGTATCCTTCTATACTGATGAAGACTTAGGATTCAGTGAGTACCATGAGTCTCTCTTCTCTTCCCCTACTCAAAGAGAGATGAGTACTTCTGAGTCTCCTCAGTCTAGCCCACATCAGTCACCTATAACTGAGGTGGACACTTCTGAACCTGTTCAGGATGTCCATATGGAAGGGGCTCTCACTTCTGCAAGTGATTACATCATTAAGACCTCAACCATGGCAACTCAGCCCACTGACATCTCAATTGAGATTGCTAGTGAGCAGAGGAAAACCAGCAGCCAAGAACCTCAAGCTGGTGGTGAGAGAGAGGACTTTGGTCCAATCATCTCATCCCCCAATGATTCTTCTGATGAAGAAGAGGGGAATCTGAGACTAATGGTGCATAAATTGTCTAAAACATGCACTTACCTAGTCTCAAAGGTCAGTCACCTTGAATCTCATGTGACTACCTTACACAACAGGGTCAATGATCAGTAACTTCAGATTTCATATCTTAAGGAAAAACTAGCTGGGCGACCTTTAAGAAGAGCTCAACCAGGAACACAAGAACCTGTGGATGTATTTGATTTATCCTCCAGCTCACCTATACAAGTGGGTGATGCTACCAAAAAGGAGGAGAAAGTTATTGCAGCCACAGAACCTGGGAGTTCTTCACAGAGAATGGACATAGAGGACTCACCATCCTCACTTGCAATTGTGCATTCTCAGCAACTTCCTCAAGTTCACATTAATGTGGATTCTATAGACTCTATCATCAGGAGTCTCTTTGAGGAAGGTATACCAAGGGCTGTGTCATCCCCACCTCAAGGAACTTCAAACTACATCATAATGTGGAGGTATGATGCTGGCAGAAGAGCCCTTATTCTTCACAGAGTTCAAGGCCAACAAGAAGTATTTTACTTTCAAAGCTTGAACTTCTATGAAAGTTTGGATCTAGTCAATATGCCACTTGTCAATCCAAGCAACTCAAGACAGGCTGACAGATTGGCTCAAAGAATCCAAGACAGGATCACTGCAGAGTTTAGCTTAAGAAGGAGACTTAGGCAATCAGGCAATGTCATCGGTCAACTAGATGTTGAGGTGGACCCTAAGATTAGTTTCATAGGGGAAACCTTGACTGAAGGCCCAGTGGCAGAACCTGAGACCCCTGTCTCATCATCATCAACTGCTGCAGAGATTCACATTCCCTCTGAGACACCTGCTAGTGATGGTGTTTCTCAGCCTCTCTCTGGCCAGAGCATGGATGCTACACCAAGCAATGAAGGCCAAACCTCTATCCACCCTGAGTCACAAAGGTCTGTGGGAGACAAAGGGAAAAGGATTTTGACTCCTGAGGAAATTGAGGAGGAAGAGAGAGAGAGAGGAAGAGGAAGCTAAGGGGAGAAAGTTCCTCTGGGTCTTCAGGTTTTATGCAAGCTGCAATCAGGGCTGCCTCCAGACCAAATACTCAAGATGATGAGTTGAGGGCAGTCAGGATTACTTATCTACAGACCAGGAACTATGATATTGATGAAATCATTTCCCTTCCCTTAGAACAACTAAATGAACTGGCTAACATGGAAGTGTCAAGAGAGATGAAAGAAAAAGAGGATGTAAGGTTACTTCTCCAATTCAAAGAGGAGAAGAGACAGAAAAGACTCTACAAGCATGTCCTACTCTCTCCCCAGTTCAAGAAAGCCCTGTACAAGAAGATGTGGTTCAACAAGAACCTCAGGTAGACAAAGAAGAAGATAGGATCAAAATGATCAACTACCTGAGTGCCACAGGCTTCTATCAGGCATATGCACTTCTTCCCTTGTCCTATGAATTTGTTGAGTTTGAGTACTTAAAACAACTTGGGCTTGAGCTAGTCAAGGAGAGAAAGACAACTAAGAAGAAGCTAAGGGAAGAAGCTGCAAAGTCAAGAGCCCTCATCCAAAAGAGTATGAAGAAGTCTGCTGACAGACAAAGGATGATGAGCTTCTTGAAGCTATATGGATTCTCCAGAAGGAGACTTGGCCCTATGTCTCTATCCACAATGGATGAGAATATAAGGGTAATCAAGAAGAAGATTAAGAGTGGTGAACTGATTGACTTACACTCTCTTCCAAGTCAAGTCCCACCTGAAGTGGAGGTTAAGGTTGAACAACCTGAGACAACACAACCCGGACCTCCTGTTGAGCCTCAGCAAGCTTCATCTTCTGATCCACAGCAGGGTCAAACTCCCTCTACTTCTGAACCTGTGAGGGAGGAACACCCAACAGAGAAAGGCAAGGATGATCAACAAGGTGCTGCAGACCAGTCTTCTCAGTTAAAGTCATCTAAAAGGAAGAAGAGGATGGCTTCTAAACCAAAGTCTAAGAAGAAGAAGCCTGAATCATCTACCTCTACACCTTAGGCTGAGTCAGATCAACCTGAGGAAGTGCATGAAGAGGCAGCCCAATCAACTCCAATGCAAGTGGCTCCTCTTGCAGCTGAGACACCCATCTTATCCTGGACCTTCTCTACCAATCCAAAAAGATGGCATGTAATCAGAGATCAAGGTGTTGAGAATGTCTATACATGGCAAGACATAATCAACTTACCTCTGCATGATCTCTTTGAAATGAGAAGATACTATGAAAGTCTGAATGATCCTGACCATCTAATGAAGAAGAGTATGGTCATGATTGTGCTGAAGACTACTAACATCTGAAGATCTTCTAAATGTTTTGGTAGCATCAGCCTAGGGGGAGTTTGTAAGGATTCCTTTAAGTCTGATGCAAACCAAAACATCCAAATTCTCTCTGCAAGTAATGCACTAAGAACTGAAGTAGAATTGCTTCGGAAGTTTTACACCATGCACTAGAAATATTCTAAGTGAAAAATCTTCCGAAGCCAAGACCAATATCTTCCGAAGCCAAATATGAAGTCTTCCGAAGCCTCAGATACAAAATCTTCCAAAGCTTCATCCTATGAAGACAGATTTCTTCCGAAGACTTTTAGTAACATGCTTTATCTGATGTATTGTTCCATAAAGCTGAACACCTTTCCGCTGCATCTCTGTAAAGTCACCAACTTACATGACTTGGTGAAAAGGTCCATGCTTTTGGTAACTGTACATTGAGGTCTTGAGTCTGTAACCTTCTACTTTATGTACTTTATCCTTTTTGTAATAGATAAGGATGTGAGCTATGACATGTCATAGTCACAAGGTCAAAAGGCAGATATGCCTTTTGATTCTACAATTGATTTTGTTTGTGTCTAGTCAATTGTATCCAGCTGGCTTTCAAAGTATAGCCGGCTGTAGGTTGTAGTATAAGTATTCCTTGTTCTAGTATCTTTCTTTATGCTTTGTAACACTTGTAATAGAACTTGAGAAAGCAATATACTGCATTCTTGAAACCCAAATCTCTTGTTCTGTCTCTTTATTATTACTTGTGTTCATTGTATCATTATCTTGGTTAATCCAGTTTACTGTTTGATCAAGTTTGGTTAATCTCCTCTTTGTGTTGTTGTGTTGTAATTGTTAAGCCCTTAACCGGTCCTGCACTGTTCATTACAAAACCCTTAACTATCATTTCAAGCCTAGTTGGTTAAGTCAAATAATATAACAAGTTACCGGTTTAGGAAAACAAGCTTGATTGAAATGGAATTTTTTGGGGAAAAAGTATTATCTGAGTCAACAAGTTCCAGTTAAAAGAACCGTTATAGAAAGTATATCAAATCATCGAGCGCATACCAATTTAGTAATTTACAAGCTGTATTATCAACACATTAACACATTAATGGCAATTGTAATTTTGATCATATGTTTATTTTAAACTACTACGCAATAAAAAATAATATAGGTGGTATATTTATTTATATAAGTAATTATTTCTTAAAAAGTTGGTGCAATGGAATCAATTTTGGTCACAATTCAATCAAACCAACGAAACTGATAACTTTTTAAATAGGAGATACTTCAACCAACCTAAACCTATTATAACCGAAATTCAATATGACCCGTTTCCTGATATGATTTTATGATTTTATATCGTCTTTAAGCTCAAGCTCGACTAGTAAATACTTGCGCTCAATCGTTTAATTTTTCAAGTTGTAAATAAAAATAATATCCTTTTTTACATAAGTAGAAATTTAACAAGATATACAATACGAGTAAAATTAGAGAGCAAATAAGCTTAGGTTAGTGTAGAATATGACTTGGAAACATTAAAACTGCAATGTTATTTTGGTTATAACTTATAAATATTAAAAATTAACTTAATTTTAACAACCAAACGAGCTTATCTTAGCTCCAGCTCGGCCTGTAAACATATCGAGCAGCTCTATCGAACTCGTTTGATTTCAAATTAATCCTCAGACTTATCATCAAATCTAAACCACTAGATAATTTAATATTTACAAATATTAACTTTACAACTCGTTTGATTTCAAATTAATCCTCATACTTATCGTCAAATCTAAACCACTAGATAATTTAATATTTACAAATATTAACTTTACACAAATCGATATACTACTTTAAAAATTCCTCACGGCAAACAGTTCATCATTTATTATATTCTATAATCTATGATCCCACATAAATAACCCATATTTCATTAAAAAAAAACATAAACAACCAACATAGACTGAAAAGGGCATTTAGCCCAATGATACCAGGGTGTTGTGATGATCAAGGTCTTGTGATGATCCTTTACATGGTAAGGACTGAAATCTCGTAATTGACATATAGTTGCATTGGAAATGTATGGATACGTTTGACGACTTTAGTTTGTTTAAAAATTGTCGGAAGCTTTGTTGAAAAAAGTTCCTAGGAAAGTTTTGTAAGAAAATTTTTGCTAAAGGGTATTTCCTACATGTTTCTGACGAATGTTGCTTCAGATACGACCTATTTTACTAATGGTGTTAGTTTTTAAGTTATTCATATATAATAATTGGTTAGTAGTTTAAAAACAATATAAAAAATAACTACTTACCAAACATTAGCATTCAAGGCTATAATATTTAAGTGTAACTTTCAAAAAAGACTGGGTAAAGACAAATGTTGTTACAAGGAGAACAATTATTTGCATGAACAATTATCTGGTTGTTGAATACTCTGCAATTTAATTCAACTTCTACCAAATCAATCATTAACAGATAATCATTGCATTTTTGTATTCTAAACATGAATAATAATTTTTTAAGTGGGTGTCTTTATATAATAAACAAATAACCGTTTTTTTTTTCAATTATATAATATTTGATATTCGTGATACACTTTACTTATTTAGTAATAGTAAAAACTCATACATAAATTTACTTTTCTTTCTTTTCTTGACAAGTCATCCAATACTGTTATATAGTAAATAGTAAAGACTCCTAATTATGTTGGTGATCATTCGATTCTCCTTGGATGTGTTAATGTCAAAAGTAATTCGATATTTTACTTTTTTTCTTTTCTTAAAAAGTCATCCAATACTATTATATAGTAAATAGTAAGGATTCCTAATTATGTTGGTGACCATTCGATTCTTCTTGGATGTGTTCATGTCAAAACTAATTCGTTATTAATTAAATACTTGAATCGGACACTGAAAACTCTAAAAAAAGCATTGTTAGATATGTTGCCACACTAACATTGTAGTATAGCATGTCACACAAAATTACATGAACATTAAAAAGAGCATTCTCTTTGTGTCACAAATTATAAAACTCTTGTTGTATCAACATTTTACAACATACAACCGTGAAGTACGACTATAACTACGTAATGCATGGTGCGACCCGCTATGCAGCATAGGTACTAAACCTATTTCTAATATATAACAAAACATGTTATTTTTTTCTTCTACAATCAAGACTTCCTATTAACTAAAAGAGATCTAATAAAAAAAATTTTAATTTTTTTATCATACCATGGCGATCAATTTTGAAGCAAAATATTAGTAATTGTTGTCATGTCGTAATCAACTTGTAAAAAAAAAACCATGCACGCGCACTCTCTTTCCTTATAAAAAAAAAACCATCTCCTCCACCCTGTTCATACCCTCACTCTCTCTCTAAACAAACAATCTCACACTTCTGCTGCAGAATGTATGATTTGACTCATAAACAAACCAAATCAAGAAACAAACCACCGAATCCATCCTTTTCTTCAAGCCTTCTTGATGATATCTACCGTTCAATGGACGTTGGTGACGGAAAAACCCGTGAATTTAGCCTCTGGGAAGATAAAGATTCAAGAAAACAGAGCGGCAGCGGTGGTGGTGGTGATGGTGGTGGCGGCAGAGCTCGAGGTAGTAATGCGGCGGAGGATGAAGGAATAGCAACTCTCCGGCGGGCGTTTTTGGTTCAGAAATGGATGGATGTAAAGTTAAATGCGAAAAACTTTAGGCATCGTCGTAGGGCTTCGTCATTGCCGGATTCTGGTCAGAATCCGACAATAGATGATGACCCGTTTTGGTCATCTGGTTTGGTCTCTAGATGGTCACATAAACCATCGTGTTTTGGCCCATTCAAACCAAAACAGATAAAAGCTGATGTTTTTGTGAAAAAACATCAACAAATGGAAGGTGATTATCGTTCCGATGATAATCGCACCAAAAGAGTTCATCATGGGGCTTTGATGAACTCAAACATGAAAAGGATAAAACAACCAATCTCACCAGGAGGTCGACTAACAAGCTTTCTCAACTCTCTTTTCACAAACGGGCATCTCATCAAGAAACCAAAAGATTTGAAGAATGTAAATGTCAAAAGAACATCAAAATCAGCCCATGAATCAACATGTTCGTCAGCTTCTTCGTTTACAAGATCATGTTTAAGCAAGAATTCTCCGAGATCGAGGGAGAAGCTTAACAATGGGATTCGAAGAACAGTGCAATTTTACCCGGTGAGTGTAATCATTGATGAAGATTGTCGTCCATGTGGTGAAAAATTCATTTTTGGGGAAGAAGATTTTATGAAGGTCCATGTAACAACAATGTCGGACGATAAATTCGATGATGAAGAAGAAGATGATGATTATAATGACGATGATGATGATATGGCGAGTGACGCAAGTTCGGATTTGTTTGAGCTTGATCACTTGTCTATTTTGAAAGAATGCGATGAACTTCCGGTGTATGAAACTACTCATTTTGGTACAAATCGTGCAATCGCTAAAGGATTAAATTGCTAATTAATATTGTTATACATGTTTATGAGATTGATTACACATTCATTTAATGGTTTTGAGTTGTTACGGTTTCTTTTTAGCAGTTTTTATTGGAAATGTAACTATTATTTTAAAGTTTTTAAGTGGAATAAATATCTCCAATCATTTATTCTTATCCCTTTAAAATATTCAACGGATTCTGTCATCACATCAATCGAAAAAGGCTCTAAAAAGATCATGTTTTTCTTGTATCGATTGATGAATAATGATAGTGAAGTGTTAAACTCGACTAATTTTACTCGCTTAAATAGGTCATATATGTGTTGATACTGTTTAACTCCTTTAATAAAGAAATAATGTGTGGGTTGTGGTGTTTGTCGACCTATAACTCATTAAAATAGAAAAAATATTAAAAACGGTTTACAAACTACTCTCTTTTGCCAAGGCAACCTTTTTGAACGTATATATAGACAGACTATAAGAGTCATTTTCTACTTATATGTTTTGATTGTTTGTGTTAATTAAGGTTGATATCAATATTGATGTTGGATTTAAATAATGTACGGGTTCAATTATGTAACGTTGCCAACTGAGCTACGATACGTAAGAGTTACACCTTGGGCAGCGAACGTTTAACTGCACTTAATTATATTACCGGATGTTTATGAACTATACCGGGTTTTTATTATTTATAATTATTATAAATTATTTGTTATAAAAGTTTTTTCATTAAACGTTATTAGTTCTGATTTCGGTTTATATGTGGTCTAATAATTAATCTTACCGGGCTTGATATCCGCTTAGGTTAATAAGTTTATAAATATGGCAATTAGGGTATTAACCTAATTACCCTAAAAACCCTTTGACATTGGCCGCCTTTGGTTTTGGAAAACAAAGATATATATTTATACTAGGTTAGTCACTGTGTAATACACGGATTAAATAAATTAAATATTAAATAATTATTGATAAAAACTCATGCATTGTAAAACATGTTTGAAGATAAAATATAATTATAATTACGTATAAATAACTACTTTAAGTAAATAAATAATAATGTATTTTTCTTAAACTTTTGTTTTTACAAAAAAAAAATTGTAGTTTTTAAATATACTGTTTTAAGAGAAATGATTTTTTTGTAATTTTGTTGTATTCTGTTTTTTATAATTTTTTTGTTTTTTAAAAGTATGTTTTTAATAAATAATAGGTTTTTAATTTATTGAATTATATATTTTTAATTTGAAAATGATATGAGTAATAATATTAGTATTCAATGTTATTATTAATAATATAAAGAAATATGAGAGTAAGTATAATGAGGTTTACGATTGTTTCGCGCTTAATTTGAATTTTTATAGATAGATAGATAGGCTAAAAACTCATTAAATAAACAGATTAAATTTTAATGTAAAATATATATGTAAAATGAACATGAATAGTTACAGTATAATATTTTAATATAAAATATAATTAAAACTATATATGCGTAATAGTTCAAGAAATAACAATTATACAATTTTTAACTCTTTTATAAAAATATTTGTTGGATCTAGAAAGGCTGGTGCAACCAAAACCAAATCACTTAGACTATTTTTTATGCAACTAATAAAGGACTTCCAAAGCTATGTGTGAAACTTCTAAAGGAAAAGGAGCTCTTCCGAAGACAAAGTGTAAAACCAACTTCCGAAGGAAAACTCCAACTTCCAAAGACAAAGTATTCACTTCCGAAGATCAAGACTTAAAGTGAAAGATCAGAAGTCAACTTCCGAAGGTATGAAAGAAGTCCTCAAGCCTCAGAAGTACAAAAGCCTCTTCCGAAGTATAAGTGGCTTTGAAAGAACTTGTTCTTCCGAAGCCAACTTACCTTCGGAAGACACTACTATTATCCAGTGGACATAAGTATGGTCTCCCTGACACTTCGCTGCAGACCTTTGAGACACTGCATGACGTTTTCTCAAAAACCATGTAGTTGACCATAGTTTATTCCACTGTTTACCTTTATAAGTTTGTACAGTTGCCATCTTTAGTTGGTGAAAAAAGGTAAGTCATGGACATGTCATGACTACCATATCTTAGATAATACTTTATTTAAGATACCTTAACTTTAGCATTGTAGTATATGCTTTAGTCTTAGGTTTCCAGCTGGTATCAAAGTATATCCGGTTGTAGGATCTAGTATATATAGTTTCTCATTGTAACTCATGTTTCATGTTTGTAAGAGTCTTGTAATACTTTGAGTTGAGAAGTTATATATACAAGTGCCTTGAAAATTATTTTTTGTGTTCTTTGCTACTTATTATCTTATTATCAACTTTTAGAAGAGATTATACTTCATCTGATTTGAGTGTAATATAAGTGCGTTTGAGAGAAATCCAAGTGTTTAAGTGACAAACCCGATCCTGCAATATTGTTTTTAAAAAAACCCGGTTTGTAATTATTTTGATTGTTTTAAAAAGATTGTTTTATAAAATCTAAATATTTTTTTGTTTATAATTTTTGTTTGAAAACAAAACGATTTAAAATATTTTGTTTCAAAAATGTTTAGTGTTTTAAAAAATTTCATCTTATATAAAACTTTAGTTTTTTGTTAGTTAGTTTTAACTAAAAGATGTGATTTCTAATTTCTTTCATAAAATCTATTTAAAAAAAGATAGTTTGATTAAAAAAAATTAGATAAGAGAGAAAACATAACAATTAATAGAATTTATATTTAATAAGAGAGAGAAATTTGTAGAAGTATTTAAATTACTATTATACCCTTTTGGAGAGGAAAATTGATATGTGGATATCTAAAAAATAACAATTGTCAAAAATATGACTTAAGAAAAAGACAAGTGACAAAAAAAACATTGCTTTATTAGAGGTTATAGATTTTTTTAGGTTTGATCGCATACAACAATTAACCCATCTACCGTCTGCCATTATTCAGCTAGTTATTGCCGCCGCTTGCATCGGCAACCACCGCAATCCACTAGTTCGCAACCCCACTGCATCACTCTATCACGTAGCAGTGGATCACGACCCGGTACCCGGGCCACTTAACCGTGGCTTCATGTATTCGTTCGTTTCTAGCAATTAATCTGTTGACTCTCGGTGTCTCAAATGATTAATTATTAACCACAAAGGTATATCTATCTCATTGGTAGATAAATAATTTATCGTTGTTTGCAATATTTGTAATTCTAAATCCTCTCGGATTCACTCTACCTTATATATTATTAATATGATTAATAAGTTATTAAAAATTGTTTTGATAATATAAACTTAACTATAATACCACGGAATCCAACATTTAATACATATATGATTATTGTGTTATCATCTAATTTATCTTAACCCGCCAAGCTACTAACATAGAGATGTTAACAAATTGCAAACCTGTCAGTATGATATAATTATTGCCTCTTATTTTCCTGAATCCACCTTCTCGTATGAGAGAATAATAGTTACGGGCAATCTGTTTTTGTTTCACAAGACTTTAATTTGGTCATAATCTTAAAGTTTATTCTATTATCTAACTGATTATCTTGGATATTCTATGGAGAATTTACAAGGAAGATGTGATTGGTTCATATTTAGAAACATGTGAGAATATTGTGCTTTTTAATTGATTCTTTACACAACAATACTAAAACACCCTTTTTATTTTTTAATAGACTAAAATCCATGCAGAGAGCACTATGATTTTGAGGATATATCCTCGCATTGTCCATATCCATCTGATTCCTCTTCTATTAGATTTTAACCTGACGTTTACAGCAATTAATATTTGTTCTAGTATCCCAATTACATTTAATTTTTCTTATTTTAACATTACAAATTTTAACACCTATATTGTATCAAGTATCAACGTTTTGAAATATACATCCCCAATATATAAAATGTTACCCCATGGCGTAGCTCGAGCATGAGAGCATCGAATGCTAGTTTTCAACATAAAAAAGCTTGTTCTATATTATCATCCTAATAAAGTTGCATCTTAGTTGTACCCAATGGAATACAAGTTGTATATCTAGTAGGACAGTTCATATACTTCTGCCTAACTAGTAAAGTGTTGTATCTTATTAACACCAAGTTTTTAATACTAATGTATACTATTACTTTTCAAAGTATAGTAGAGGGATCAAGAGAGAACTATCAACTTATGAGAAAACCATATAAATTATATCTAGCCAGAGGAGGGATCTTTAGAAAACCATATTATTTTATGAAAACTAAAGAAGACCAATGAACCCGGTCATATAATGTATAGATTTTTCATCACCACCCTCTATATATGTGTGTATGCATATATAGATAAGAGTATGAATCAAATGAAAACCGTAATATAGTTTTACATATACGTCACACATAGGTCACATATACGTAACCATTTTTCATTTGGAATAGTGTTTCATATACGAAAATCTTAATTCTCGTATTTATGTTCAATATATATGTAAAAAATACTTAAATACCCTAAACAATTAAATGAACAAAAATGTTGTGAATTATGTTATTAGTTTCCGTGATTTTCTTTGATTTTCACATAACTATTGGTTTTTTCACAAACCTTCCCCTATCTAGCTAATCACATAATTTATAGATTATTTAATTTTTCTAAAATGTATAAACACTATTTAAGTAATTTATGATACCTCTATTTCAGTTAAAATAAGCTTTTTAATTTATATCACTTCATTATTGATAGAACGAAGATCGAGTTACATACATGTAACTTATGTTTAACATGTATGGGTTATATATACATAATCATCACATATGTAACTAGTAATTACACGTAAGTAACCCATGATTTTCAAACAGTTTCATTAATTGTGATTTTCTACTTTTTCTTGATAAAAATACCATTATCAATGCCTTGAAAATATATATTGTAAGTTTTTGAAGAGCGGACGAATTAATTTGAAATTGAAGGGTGAAAACATTTGGAAATGAGAAGAAAGATAAAGGGTGGGAAATTGGGAGTGGAGACAAATGCAGGAAAAGAAGAGAAGGAGATCGAATAAGATGTTTGTTATACTTTTGTTTTGTTGATCCCAAGTTTATGGATGGATGGATCGGAGAGTGACAGTTTGAGAGAGGAGATATAAAGAAAAAGTAAAAGAAGGGGGATAATGGGAAAAGAAAAATAAAGGAGGGGGTGAAAGTGAAAATCAAGATTCCAAGATCGGAACATGAAGCAAAGCCAAGAGATTTGGTAAAGAGGAAAGTGGTGTCTTTATTTTCTTTCTTCATCGGGGTTTGTTTGGTTAGATTTAAATATAACAATAAAGAATAATAGGTAAATAAGACGCTTTCATTCTTAACGGTCATGTGTGGAGTAATGTTTGAATGTGTGAGTATCATGTTATGATTGATTAATATGTTAGGAACTTATGATGTTTAAGAAATAAGAATAAACATATTATATGAAGTGCAATCTGGTGATTGACAAGAAAATATAAAATCCATAAAAGTTAACTTTTAATAACATTACTATTACTTTATAAAAAATAGGTCGGTGGCTTTGGCCACAGACTAAATTTCACGATTTAACTTTCAAATTTTATATTTTGTTCATTTTAATTTTTATAAAGTTTATAAAATCCAATTTAAACCTCCTTAATTTTCAAAAGTTTCAAGTTTTACCATGTACATTTTTACTTAAGAAACTAATTTTTTATGTTATTTTAATGTACTTGTTTATATAATTTTGAGTTTGATTACGTTTTGACGTACATAATATTAGGAGACGAGCCTGGTCAAATATAAAACGTTTCGTGCTTATTTTCAATATGTTTTGAGTTGTTCTACGTCTTGACGTAAATTTTGTTTGGAAACGACCGTATAAATTTTGGTTGCTTTATATTTCGATATAAATTAGTTTGGTAATGTGTTGGGGTGATTGTAGTCTATAATTTATCACGCCATATACGACATCACCGCACAAGCTTATATTTGTGTACGTTTTTAGTTTGTTTACATCTCAACGTAAATTTTGGTTGCAGTCGTGTCCAATATAATGCATTTTCATTCGACCGTATAATTTGTATTACTCTACATTTAGACGTAAATTTAGTTCAGAAACAAGTGTAGTCGATTGTACTCTATGTTTTATCACACACACGCACGTCAGCGATGTAACGCGCGACGTGTAAGAAACTAGTTATATATGCAGATCACAATGTCGGAGTACACATAAATTTATTACTATATTTATAGATATGAATAAAATAAAATTTATAAAAAACAAAACAAAAAAAAACAAAAAAAACAGCACTAAGCCTTGCTCAATAAAATAGAGAAAATTACCAAATTGAACAACTGACCAAATGAAATTATCAAAATAAACATTCGGAAATAAAAATTACAAAAAAAACAACCATTAGGATCTGACACTTGGCAATCCCTCACCACATGGGCTAGGAAAAGTCATAACTTCTCGCCGAAAGTTGACTGGGCGAGGAAAACTCATAATTTCTTGCTGATGTGGCAATTTTATCATGTATTTCTCGCTGATGTGACTGTTTACTCGTTGAGTAGGCGAGAAATCATGGGTTTTCCTCGCCCATCATTACCAAATGGCACTACTACTAGGCTCAGAATAATGTTTTATTTAAATACATGTTAGGTCTAGAATCAGTAGATCTAGTCATTATGTATAGGCTTAGTACTTGAATTAATATCTGTAGTGAATTTTTGTATTTCATTATTGTGTATGTGTTAAATATATAGGTTAACCCATTTATATATGTGTTGGTTTATGTATGGTTGCAGGAACAAACATTATAATTGGTCAATTTATGAAATTGACCAAGTGTAAGAAACATCTACGGATGAACATTTTGTTCTTCCGTAGATATATTTCTTACAAGTAATTCTACATCCAAAGATCTTCTGCGGATGAAGAACAAGTTACCTTCGGAAGAACAAGTTACCTTCGGAAGAACAAGTTACCTTCGGAAGAACAAGTTACCTTCGGAAGAACTAGACTCCTTCGGAAGAACACAACATCTACCGAAGAACAAATTCCTACTGAAGACAATATTCCTGCGGAAGTCCAAACACTTGTATTATACAAGTGGTACAAGTCAACAAGTCAACAAGGCGGTTATGCGAATCTCGAGAAATCCGATGATTCCTTAACTGAAACAAATCAAATCCCAAGAGATCCGGTGTTTCCTATAACTGAAACACCTCTGTCTATATATATGGATCCTAGGTTTCGATTCAACATGATTGAGTTAGACGATTGATTGATTGAGCACAACAATGCAATACAACAATCACCAAAGTCTTTCAATCAAACCATAGCAGCCATAACATCATAGCATTCTTTGATATCATTCATTCATTCAATACTTTTGTAGTCATTAACACATTATAATAAAATACTGATTAATCATTAATTGTGTTTTGTTACGTGTGTTCTTGATCTTTTATTAATATTTTAAGTTGTTTAACACAATTAAACCAAATCAACGTTAATTCCGCAAACGTTGACTTGACATCGATTGACACTGATAATTCATGTTGACGATCCTTGGATTCACAGGTGGTATCAGAGCCAAGTGCTCATTGATTTAGATCAATTGATCTATCAGTGTTAGTTGTGTTTTAATTGTGTTTCATTTCGTTTAACTACAATCGTTTTTAATTAACTTGTTTCTATATTCAAATCAATTGAATAGCAGATCTTGTTAACATCATGAGCAACTTCAGTGGTTCATCTTACCAACCTCCGAAGTTGGAAACAAAAGCAGACTTCAAGTCGTGGAAAATCAAGTTCAGAATCATGTAAACTATACTGATTCTGACTGGTGGATATCCATCACTGAAGGTCCTTATATTCCACCCACTCTTGGGCCGGATTATAATGATAAAAATCAACCAATCAGTACCAAAGATCTATCACCTGATGATGTCAAAAAGGTAAAAGTTGATATAAAAGCATACAGTTCGCTTAGTATGGCTTTACCTGAAGAGATATTAATCAGGTGTGAGAACTATAAAACAACACACTCCTTGTGGAAGATACTTCACACTCTGTGCGAAGGGAGTGATGAGATAAGAAGTATAAGGAGAGACACCCTCAGATCACAATATGAAACATTTCATCATATTGAGGGTGAATCAATTCCTCATCAACTCCATAGATTCATGCAGTTAGTCACTGAGATGAATATTCTGGAGTTGAAGTATACAAGTGAGGAATTAAACAAGAAAATGCTCCACACTTTGCCAGTAAGTTGGAAGCATATTGTGTCCATGTTCAAGAACACTATAGATCTGAAAGCAACTGGTTTAGATACTCTGGTTGCAAAAGTGGAAGCTCTTGAAATGGACGAAAAATCAAGAAACAAGAGTGTGAGAACTCATGTCTCACCCTATCACTTCAAAGAAACAAATAATATAGAAAGTGCATTTATTTCAAACAATGAAAGTGATAACTCTTGTGCTAGGAGTGATGATGAGGAGGAAGTTAGCTTCTATGCTTCAAAACCCTCAAAGAAATCATCTCAAGACAAGCAGCAAAAGAATAAAAGGAAGAACTACTGATAGACAAGATACAACTACAGCAACAGCTAAGAAGTCTTCATTTTCAGCAAATCAGTCAGAACCAATAACTGTGATATTGGACTCTGAAGAACAAAGAGCACAGCCTTTGCAGCTTTTAGTTCCAGTTTTCAAGCATAGCTGGGAAGCCTCTAACATCAGCCAATATTTGCCAACAGACTTAGAAGAACTGCCTCCTGATGTAGTGGAAGAAATGGATCTACAATGGCAGATGGCCATGATTGCTTTAGAGCTAAGCAATATCTCAGGAAAATAAGAACTTGGCTTCAGCAAAGCAAATCAAAGATTGGCGTTGACAAATCAAAAGTAAGATGCTACAAATGCAATCTCTATGGACATTTTCAAGAATGCAATCAACAGTCATATCCAGAGATGCGAGAACATCACAGCATCAACAACATCAGATTCAAGCTCATCAACAATCACTTCTCAAAGACCTCTGCACAAACAATCTTAACTGATCATGCTTCCCCCCCCCAGCCACCAAAGAATCAGCTGGACCTAGCAACTCAAAGGAGTCAGGGCTGATCATACTTCAAGATGGAACGTGTGACTGGAAGTGTGTATGAAAGGAAGTTTTGGAAGAAAATCAAGCATTGATGGCACATATGGATCAAACAGTTCCACCAATGGCAAAAGAGGTAAAAGAAAGATTGTGTTAATCAACTTGTGTTGAGGAAGTTGAACGATATAGAGTCCATGCTCAACAGTTGGCTGACAAAGTAAAAGAAACAATGATTTTGAATGAATCCCATGTTAGAGAACATAAATTGTATCAAATAAAAACTAATTCTTTGCAAAAGGATTTAGAAAATTTGTTTCTGAAAATTATAGTCTAAAAGCCCAAGTTGAGCATCTGACCACTTCACTAACAAAATCCATGGCTGATCATGCATCAACTGAAGTGAAACTTCAAAGTTTCAATTATCATCTCAGCAATATGAGAAATTACTAAATTCTCATATTGAATCAAAGAAAAGGTCTGGGTTGGTTTAATGCGGTTGCACCACCTATAAATGATAATTACACATCCTTACCTACAACAATGACAACACTCTGTCCAAATCATTTGTGCCTGGCACTAAGTTTGAAAAAGATTCAACTCAAACTAAAATTAATGATAAGCTGAGGTGAGTGAAACTGAATCTTTCTGAATCAGAATCATTAGATCAAAATGATTCAGAATTTGTTTTATGATAAGTGTGATGACTTGGATTATTCTGATGAACATGATGTTGATCGAACAAGCACTGGTAAGAATGTTCAACTGAAAACTCATATCCCAAAAGTGCTTGAAGAAACAAAGTTGCCATATCCTCCCTAAACAAAGAAACATGCTGAAGACCATCTGCAAAAGGATAGCTCAATTGAATGAAGGTCTCCAAGAACTAAGTATGCAAGACTCCTCCAAGAAATTGACTGATGAATCTGTCATCACTGAAGAAAAGGAAAATTCAAGAAAAAGGAAAGAAAAAGGCATCAGCAGATCATCAACTTAACAAGAAACTTCAGCTGCTGATCTACGGAAGAGGAATTCAGCAACAAACAATCAAAATATGCACAAGTGGAAAAAGAGAAGCACATCCTAAGCTGAAGAAGAAAGAACTTCACAAAAAATCAGCAAACAAAAGAATGATTATAGAAAGAATCAGAAGAAAATATTGCAAATGGTGTGACATGAAAATCATAATACTGAAGACTGTTACTTCAGCAGCTACTACTGCTCTCTTTGCAATATGAACAATCATATGACTACTGATTGCTACTACAACAAACATTGTTCTATCTGCAACAAAAATAATCATTCCACACAGGAATGTTATTTCAACAAAAAGAACAAGACAAAAGGCTCAAAGAAGAAAGAATCAGACAATCTAAATCAGATTCTCAATCTACGGATTCTGCAAAGGGTTCAAAACTGAAAAGTATGAACAAAAATCAAAGTCAAAATCAAAGGAAAAACATCATCAAGTGTTCATATACTGAGAAAAGACCATCTTTCCACAGTCACAAACAACCCCACAAATAGTAGACTTGTCAGACAAGGAAATCAAAGGATTATGATTCATCTCTTTGATAAAAGTTGTGAAAAAGGCATTCATATACTCCATCTTTCAAAAACAAAAGATAGTGAGACATTTAAAGTTCATTATCAAAACAAAAGACTCAAACAAATGAAGTTGCTCTGAGTAAAGCAGAAAATATGAATCATGAATCTACTTCATCAACATCCCATTCAGCAGAATCATCCTCATCTAAATCAATCAGAATGAATCAATCAATCTGAAACTGAAACTTCAAAAACTGTTCATGAAAGAGTAAGTGGTTTAGATCCTGTGACAAACCCAAGATCACTAAACTTTGTTTGTCACTTCTAATTGATTTTCTTTTCTGAATGCAGGAACATATTGGAAGCTGACAAGTGGTATGTTGACAGTGGTTGTTCCAGGCATATGACAGGAAAGTGTTCTCTTCTCCATGATTTCAAACATAAATGCTTCTTATGTGGCATTTGGTGGGGATAAAAGGGAGGTAAAAATTGTTGGTGAAGGAATGATAACCAATGGTGTACTTAAATTTGATAAAGTAAATTACTGTAAAAATTTACA
Source organism: Flaveria ramosissima (assembly GCA_025215565.1). Taxonomy (NCBI): domain Eukaryota; kingdom Viridiplantae; phylum Streptophyta; class Magnoliopsida; order Asterales; family Asteraceae; genus Flaveria; species Flaveria ramosissima. The sequence continues at coordinate 37,316,567 of CM046039.1, read as the reverse complement.
GTATAATTTACTTAGTGTATCTCAAATTTGTGATCAAACTACACTACATTGTTTGATGACACTAACTGTTACATTCTTAAGCCAGGATTTATGTCCCAGAAGATTGGATTCTCCTCAAGGCAGCAAGAAAAGGAACACTTATGTTTTGGATATGAACAACACTTCTCTCACAAAACATGAAACTTGCCTTATATCTAAACTCTCAGAAGATTTGTCTCAATTATGGCATAGAAGGCTTGTCCATTCTAACATGAAGAACATGAATAAATTGGTGAAAATGACCTGGTCATTGGATTGCCAAATAAAGAGTTTCATTGCTCAACTCATTGTTCTTCTTGTTACAAAGGAAAACAACACAGAGTGTCACATAAATCCAAAACCATCAATACTAATACTACACCACTCAAATTGCTTCACATGGATCTTTTTGGTCCCACAAATGTAATGAGCATTGGAAAAAGGCAATATTGTTTGGTGATAGTTGATGATTTCACAAGATTTACATGGGTCTTTTTCTTAAAACAAAAGTGAAACATCAGAAACATTAATGGACTTTGTAATCAAGATTGAGAATCAACTTGATACAAAAGTTAAAATTTTTAGGAGTGATAATGGTACTGAATTTGTCAATTTTGAACTGGATTCCTTTTGCGGAGCAAAGGTATTGCAAGACAATTCAGTGCACCAAGGACTCCACAACAAAATGGAGTTGCTGAAAGAAGAAACAGAACTCTCATTGAAGCAGCAAGAACAATGCTAGCTGATTCACAACTACCTATCACCTTTTGGGCTGAGGCTGTAAATACTGCATGCAATGTTCAAAACAGAACATTAATTGTCAAAGAACATAACAAAACTCCTTATGAGCTCCTATTTAAAAGAAAACCATACATAGGATATCTAAGAGTCTTTGGATGTCAAGTAACTGTTTTGAACATAAAAGAGTCATTAGGAAAATTTTCAGAAAAAGCATATGATGGTTTCTTTGTTGGATACTCTTCAACATCAAAATCATATAGAGTGTATATTCCACAACATAACATTGTGGAAGAGACTCCTAATGTATCTTTTGATGAAAATGTATTTACTAAGTCAGTGAAAGGTTCATCATGGTTATTTGACATAGATGCTTTATCTAAATCATTTAACTATGATCATTTGACCAATGCAGGATCTGATGAAGTATGCTATCCATTTGTTCCACCTATTATGACTGAAGTAACCTTATCTGCTGATCCTCCAAGGATACATCCATCTTCAGATGAAAACACTTCAGTAGAAGGACACATCCATCTTCAGATGAAAACACTTCAGTAGAAGCAGATATTCATGTGGAATTGAACAGGCATCCGGAGAAGTTCCTTCGGAAGACCAGATGCATCCGGAGAAGTTCCTTCGGAAGACCAGAATGTATCCGGAGAAGTTCCTTCGGAAGACCAGATTGGATCCGGAGAAGTTCCTACGGAAGACCATATTGTATCCGGAGAAGTTTCTACGGAAGACCAGAATGCATCCGAAGTTCCTATGGTAGACCAAAATGCATCCGGAGTAGCTCCTACGGAAGAGCAAAATGCTTCCAAAGTTCCTATGAAAATCAAATGCATCCGGAGAAGGTGCTACGGAAGAGCAAAATGCTTCCGAAGAAGTTCCTGCGAAGAGCAAAATACAACTGTAGATACTTCGGTAGCCCAATCAACAGACTCTCAATTTGATTATTTCTTGAATTCTCAACTTGAGATGAATCAGTCAGAGGCAATGGAAATGACTAACCTGGAATCATCTATTCCAGTTGAATCAACTCCCTCAATGAGAATTCATAAGACTCATCCACTTGACAACATCATTGGAAATCCTGAAAAGAGAACTACAAGGAGCCAAAGTGGTACAGCCAATCTTTGTCTCTTCAACTGTTTTCTTTCTCAAGTGGTGCCTCCAAACATTACAGCTGCTTTAAAAGACAATAGCTGGATTGAAGCTATGCAAGAAAAGCTTCAACAGTTCAGAAAGCAAAAAGTGTGGTCTCTTGTTGATTTGCCTGAAGGTCAACATCCTATTGGAACTAGATGGCTATACAAAAACAAACTGGATGATAGAGGGATTATTGTCCGAAACAAAGCAAGGTTGATTGCACAAGGATACACTCAAGAAGAAGGCATAGACTATGATGAAGTTTTTGCACCAGTTGCAAGAATTGAGGCAATAAGAGTGTTTTTGGCATATGCATCATATAAGAAGTTTACTGTGTATCAGATGGATGTCAAGTGTGCATTCTTATATGGGAAATTGATGAGGAAGTTTATGTGTCACAACCCCCCGATTTGAAGATCCTCATTATCCTCACAGGGTATACAAACTAGATAAAGCCTTGTATGGTCTTCATCAAGCACCAAGAAAATGGTATGAAACACTATCATCTTTCTTACTCAAGCATGGCTACAAAAGAGGAACTATTGATCAGACACTTTTTCTCAAACAAGAACATCAAGATCTCTTAGTAGTTCAAGTATATGTTGATGACATTATATTTGGATCAACTAATAAGAGATTGTGTGTGAATTTTGAAGAGCTGATGAAATTGAATTTCAGATGAGCTCAATGGGTGAATTAACCTTCTTCCTTGGTCTTCAAGTTCATCAAAAAGCAGATGGAATATTCATCAATCAAGAAAAATACATACATCAAATCTGAAGAAATACAATCTTGCTGAAGTATCCTCATGCAAAACACCAGCATCAACAATTGATAAGATTGCTCCTGATCCCTCTGGAAAATCTATTGATCAAAAATTATATAGATCTATGATAGGTTCACTTATGTACTTAACTGCCAGTAGACCTGATATTATGTTTGCTGTGTGTGTATGTGCTAGGTACCAATCTGATCCAAAGGAGTCACATCTCAATGCTGTAAAAAGAATATTTAGATACCTCAAGGGAAAACCAGGACTTGGTCTGTGGTATCCCAAGGATGGAGACTTTACACTCTACTCATACTCAGACAGTGACTATGGTGGATGTAATAGCAACAGAAAATCAACAACCGGTGGATGTCAATTCATTGGACCAAGGCTAGTGTCATGGCAGTGCAAGAAACAAACAAATGTTTCTGTATCCACAGCTGAGGCTGAGTACATTGCTGCTTCAGCTGGTTGCTCTCAAGTTCTTTGGTTGCAAAACCAATTGCTTGACTATGGTTACAATTTTCTTCAAACTTCAATCTATATAGACAATTCTGCTGCTATGTTTATCACTGCTAATCCTGTGCAACATAGTAAAACAAAACATATTGAAATAAGATATCATTTTCTGAGAGATTGCTCAGAAAAGGGATTGATTAAGTTAGTCAAAGTGGATACATCAAATCAGCTTGCTGATTTATTCACTAAAGCCTTTGATTCAGTCAGATTTAATTTTCTGATTGAGTCTCTAGGCATGATTAACTTAGATTAATCAAATTTAAACAAACAAAATGTTGTGTGTAATGATGCCTCAGCATGACATATGAATGGGAAATGATAGTACACTATAGCTTTGCCTATTCCTGAATAAATAAATAACAATAAATCTCAGCAAGTTTCTTGATTTGTGAGTAGGTTCATCTTGAGTGGAAACAAACCTGAGTGCATGCAAACATAATACTAAAATGATTGTTTGTGGGAAACTTCATTTTGAGAAAACAAAGTGAGTCTTATCTAATGTGATCAAATCATTCATCTAAACACACTATGTAAAACACTTTATACTATCTATCTTTGCAAATCATACTCCCTCTGTTTTGTGTGAACAAAGACCTGGGTGTATGATCACCATACTGAATATCAGTTACAAAAGGTGAAAAGATCATGATCCTCATCATCCCTCTGTTTTGTGTGAACAAAGACCTGGGTTAAAGGCACCTCTGTTTTACGTGAGTAAAGACCTGGTGACCTGATGATGATCATATCTAAAGCTCTCAAAAGAATCCTATGTGATCAACTGTATATTATCTTGAGCTTTTATAACATTGCATCAATGAGATGCCAAATACATCTCAAGATAGCTATTATAACTTAAAGTACATAGTCTTAAGTGTGAAAAAGTGATGATTTGACTTGCAAAGGGAGGACAAAACCTTTGTGAATTGAATGTGAAGCCCATAACAGTTATTTCAAAACAATATGAAACATGATAAACAGCATGCCTAGTTGATACATGAGCTCTTGTATGGATTTATGTGGACAATATACTTGCAATCAGAACTTGTTCTAGTATCAAATAAACAACATAACTCGTCAGGAAGAGGCTTAGCATTATAGTATGATCCCATCTTATGTGTATCTGATCATTATCATATAGTTCATGTTATTTCTCTTAAAGAAATTTATGATAAATGCTTAAGTTCACCATTAATCACAAATTTAGGGGGAGTAGAATACATGAAAAAGTATCTCAATCAGCAGCAGCAATGTCTATATCATTATCAATTTGAAGAAATTTGAATCTGAGCATCATCTTAGCTGTTGGATACATGAAAATTTTTAGTAAAAATCACAATTTTAAATTTTCTTGTACTAAATTGTCATGTATACAAAGCCAACGAGGTCCTAAAGCAATAAATGGTTCTAACCAATGGAGTTGGGCCATACATACAACAATATTCTCTTTGCATCAGCAGAAGCTACTGTGTGGAAATCAATCTTAAATGTTTATCCGTAGATTGGTAAACTACGGATGAATAAAGATCAATAATTTAATGTTACAATTTCACATCATCAGCAGATGTTGTTGATCCGTAGATGTTCTACGGAAGAGTACATTGTGGATCCCACTTAATTAATGAGAAATTACTTCTACGGAAGAGTACATTGAGGGTCCCACTTAATAAAACAGAGAAAATTAATGTGTCTGAGGGTATAAATAATGAGGTTTGACTTGTCAAATTCATTATTCGCTTTTTCGGTTCACTTTTTCAGACCTAGAAAATCTCACTCAACAAAACTTTTCCCACTTCCTCAGCATTCAAAATTTATCAAATCAAAACCTTAAGCAAACATATATTTGTGTTCTTAATCAGTATTTATTAAGGTAAAACATGTCGTAATCATCAAGAATGAACCATTCGATTCTTGTTTTATCTCACAACTGTTCGTATTCTCATATCAATAATGTGATTTTAACGAAGTCTTTTCTTATGAACAGATGGATCATCGATTCGCAAAAGAACACAATGTGTGTGCCTTCTTAAACCCTGACGATCCTGTGTCAGAAGGATGTCAAGAAATTATGAGATATCTGAGAAGATCGAGGATATTCTATGCCCTATCAGCAGAGCCGGTGATTTATCGAGCTCATATCATTGATTTCTGGAATTCTGCATACGTAGAAGAAGATGGTGAAGGCATTATTGCTGAAGTTAAGAATCGAAGGCTGAGAATTGATGAACAAACAATAAGAAGGGTTCTTGAACTAGGAGATGTTGAAGCTGGACACCCTGATGTATTTGAAAATGAATACATAGAAAAGGTTTTTTCTTAATGGGTTATGATGGAGACTTTGAAAAGGAGAAATCAAGAAGGGAAGACTCTGTAAGCCATACAGATTTTTGTGTCACACTTATCTGAAGTGTATCTCAACAGAAAATCTGGGCTTGACAGATTTTCAAGACACATATCATCTGGAATTATTGGTATCTTTGAGGGAAGAACATACAATTACTCAAAGTACATCTTCAATTGTCTGTGTGATCACATTAGAGTACAGAAGGCTGATAAGATGTACATGTTTCCAAGGTTCATTCAACTTATCATTAATGCGGACTTGCCTGGAACATCTGTGGAGGGTGGTGTGTTTATTCAAGCACACCTTGGTAGATCTGTGCTGAACAAAATCTCTGGGAAATATGAAGGAGGTGACATAGACATGTTTGCTCATGTGATTGATGCTAATGCAGACATACCTCAAGAGCTTGTGTGGGAAATTGAACAAGAGAACTCTGCAACCAACTCTGCTCAAGACACTCACTCACCAGATACATCACCATATCACCAACAAACACCCCAACACATAATCTCCAGCTAGCCAAAACACAGAACCATTTCACCTATCCTCCATCAATCACCAAATCACCAACAAACACACCAACCACAATCACCAGCCAGCCAAAATACTAAACCAATATCTCCCATTCAACCCCAATCACCAAATCAGCTTCAGATGCAAATTTACCAACAACCTCTAACTCCTACAAATTCAGCTACTGAGAGTATCTACACTGGGGAGACAGAATTAGTCTCACAAGCAAGTACAGTTAAACTGTAATTATCCAAGACTGAATCCCCTGTGCATTCAAATGAAACTGAACAAGTATCTCCAGTGACTGATCATCAACAACAACAAACTCATCAAGAGCATGTAGATCAAGCCACTGAACAAAGGTCCAGCTCAGTAAGTGTTGATCAAGAGGAAGTTAAAGATGATGAGATTGAGTCTCAGCAGCAGGAAGTAGATGCAGCAGCAGACCATGTTGATGTTATTGCTTATAATGAAGATGATCTAAGTGATAATGATATCCCTGTCAGCAAGAGCTCTGGTTGCTGAGTACAACAAGCGGGTACTCAAATCAAACAAAAAAAAAAAAAAAATCAAACAACAAAAGAAAGGAAAGAAGACAAGAATGAAGGGAATGATCAAAGAAAAAGATGAAGAGTTGATGAGACAACAAGCAAGAATAAAAAGACTGAGAGAAGATGCTCAAAGTGATAAAGAAGTCATTGATGCTTTACCGGATAAGGAAGCTGAGCTTAAAGAGTCAGCAGAATCTGAGAAGATAGAAAAGGAAAAGATTATGATGAAGTTTGAACAAGCATCTAGCACTATGACTGCTCAGTCAAATGTGATTAAGAGAAAGAAGAAGAGATTGAGCAGTTGAAATTGAAGATCAGTACATTGAAATCTAATGTAAGGCTTCAACTACAGAAACAAAAACAATCTCCTGAGGCATCAAAAGAGATGATCCTGTACTCAAGAAAAAGAAAGTATCTTGGTACTGCTGAGAAGAAGATAACTATTGATGAAAGTGCCTCCAAGAAACAAAGCTGACCTCTCCTGAACATACCCCTTCAGTAGATTTATCTATTGTGAAGCCTATCTCTCAACAAGAAGATGAAAGTGATGAAGAGTGGGAAGAACTAATCAAAGAAGACTCTCCACCAGAACAAGAAGTCTCAAAGGCTGATGATCTTCTGACTACAAGAGACATATAGAAGAGAGGCCTGAATCAACCATGTTCATGACACTTATAAACCATGGTTTCCCTTATGACATGGTGAGAGACTAAACATGACTGAGATGAAGAATCTTTAAAAGAATTTGAGCTTGCATGCTTTATGATTCCAAATTGTGATTATGAAGCCTTCAGCACCTTTCAGTCCATTCAGAAAACAAAGAAGGAGTTGGGACATTGTGACACAGCCAAGCTGAGCAAATACAACATGACTTGCTGGTTACAAGGCCATAATTACAAACTCATGAGCTTATAGGAAGATCAGTAGGGAACTCAGAAGGATAATGGAGCATGTGATGTGAAGTTGTTGAGCTGGCTGGATACTAGAGTAAGATTTAGAACTGAAGCTCCACATGCATCTTATGAGGAACAAAGCAAATTTCCTGCTGAACCTATAACAGTTGAACCTAAAGATCAGCACAAAGGAAAGGAGAAATTGATCAGAGAGCCAAGAGAAGTAATACCTGGCAAAGTATGGCCACTTGGGACTACAGTAAGAGAGATAACCAAGCAGAAGTCCACTCTGAGTCAACTGATAGACACCTCACAACTCCCAGCTCTGTGGAAGAAAACAGGATCATGGCCTGGAATATCATCCAGACTGGATTGTGCCATTTTAAAAGAACATCTGGAAGAGTTAAATACTTCCATGATGTACTCTCAGTGGTGAGTCTGCCAGAGAATGACATCAAAGGTCTTCAAAGTTTAATCATCAGCAATTATCCAATTCACCCTAGAGGAAAAGATTTCTCAACTCTAGTGGGAAAGTTGAAGACAAATTTAAAGATGATGTGCTGATAGAAGCTAAAAGAGAAGATATAGAACATCAGAAGAGAATCAAATGGCTCAAAAGATACAAGTCCAATGCCTCAGAACATGTAGATGATGAATTCTTGAGGAGGTTGGGTACAACAACAGAAACAAAGCAGCACTCAAATGCATTGAAGGGACTCAATTCACATACCCAATCACTGAATGGGGTTATGTTGAGAAGACAAAGGAGTTAGTCCTACTAAGAAATACTGAGAACAAGAAAGCTGACAAGATCAGGATCTTTGATCCTGTTGAAATCAAACTACTCCATCCCAGCTACACTTCATATCTAATGACAAATTCTTTTCTAAGCTGACTGATGAAAAAGCACAAATGATCTGTTCCTGCATGTCCATTGATTCAAGAATTGACAAACTACATGCCAAAACATACAAAAGAAGAAGATTCAATGCTGGACTGCTGAAGGGAACAACTTTTGATGAAGTAACAGAACTCAGAATCTCAGAGCAAGATGAGCTAGAAATGGTGAATAACAACAAGGTGTTAGACACACTCACTACAGAGGAAGATGTTCTGGGAATCAGTTTTGAGACTCTGAAGAAGTTCAGCAAGATGAAGATCAACTACAAGTATGATGATCAGAAGACTGCTGTTTCTTACTTCTACAACAAAATTATTGCCAGAGTCAAGATCTTTCAGTTTTGAAAAACTGATTGCAAGTATCTAAGCCTAAGGGGGAGTATTGTTAGGTCTAGAATCAGTAGATCTAGTCATTATGTATAGGCTTAGTACTTGAATTAATATCTGTAATGAATTTTTGTATTTCATTATTGTGTATGCATTAAATATATAGGTTAACCCATTTATATATGTGTTGGTTTATGTATGGTTGCAGGAACAAACATTATAATTGGTCAATTTATGAAATTGACCACGTGTAAGAAACATCTACGAATGAACATTTTGTTCTTCCGTAGATATATTTCTTACAAGTAATTCTACATCCAAAGATCTTCTGCGGATGAAAGAACAAGTTACCTTCGGAAAACAATGTTAACCTTCGCCAGAACAAGTTACATCTTCGGTAGAACAAGTTAACCTTCAGAAGAACAAGTTACCTTCGGAAGAAAGTTACCTTCGAAAGAACAAGTTACCTTCGAAGAAGAATAGTTCCTTCGAAGAACACAACATCTACGGAAGAACAAATTTCTACTGAAGACAATATTCCTGCGGAATTCCAAACACTTGTATTATACAAGTGGTACAAGTCAACAAGTCACAAGGTGGTTATGCGAATCCCGAGATCCCGATGATTCCTTAACTGAAACAAATCAAATCCCAAGAGATGCGGTGTTTCCTATAACTGAAACACCTCTGTCTATATATATGGATCCTAGGTTTCGATTCAAAAACGATTGAGTTAGGCAATTGATTGATTGAGCACAGCAATAGCAATACAACAATCACCAAAGTCTTTCAATTAAACCATAGCAGCCATAACATCATAGCATTCTTTGATATCATTCATTCAATACTTTTGTAATCATTAACACATTATAATAAATACTGATTAATCACTAAATTGTGTTTTTTTTACGTGTGTTCTTGATCTTTTATTGATATTTAAAGTTGTTTAACACAATTAAACTAAATCAACGTTAATTCCACAAACGTTGACTTGACATCGATTGACACTGATAATTCCTGTTGACGATCCTTGGATTCACTTGGGTATTCTACCTTGGAAGAAATTGAAGATTTCAATATTATTAAAGTTGAAGACTTGAAGCACGAAATCAACAAAAATATTAGTCTAGGGTTTATATTGTAATTATTTGTATTGCTAGACTAGTATATATATTAGCACATATTATCATTGTAAAGTGTGACTAATTCACCACTTGTTAGGATGAATTAAGTTCATCATCAACAACAATATATCATCATCCCTCAAGGATGATGATTTCAACAATAGATCAATAAACATCAAACATTAAACACGTTGGTGTTCTTCTTCGTCGTGTTCATCATTATTGTATTATTCATCATGTTCATCATTATTATATTTTAGCATCTAATCATTCAAGTCTTGTCTTTATCAATATGAATCCTAAGATCCATGCTCATTGTTCCATTCATATCGGGAACACACAATTGGTATCAGAGCTAGAGTTGTGGATTCATATTGATTGTGATGAGTTTTCATGGTTCGGTTGCTAAAATAATTGATTGAATCAAATCAACAATGTGTGCATGGCTGCGAAATCAACATCAATATTTGCGGTTCATCTAACTCAACAATCATCTCAACAATATATGAATCGATCAATACGTGGCTGCCAAAAATCGGCAGCTTTGCTTCGCCCCAAAGTGGCTGCCAAAATCGGCTGCTACTTGTGTATCATGCGACTAAAGGGGCTGCCCAATTAGGGTTGTCACTTTAGGGCTACAATATAATCAATACGGGTCCTTGGCAATCGAAAGAAAGCTGCGGTTGTGCATCAAAGATGCAACCAAAGAGGCTGCCGAAACTTGAAGGCTGTCGTGAGCAGCTCACTTGGTTAAGGCTGCCGTTTTTGTGATTAGGGATGCCTAATTAGGGCTGCCCCTAATTAGGGTTTCTTGGATAAACAAGGGTTTGCAACCTAGTGTTGCAAATGGGCTCGTGAACAACTTTAAGTTTGTTTCGTGGGC